>JALMQS010000128.1:20979358-21087993 GCA_024734495.1 Forficula auricularia
TATTATATCCTCCACTAAAAATAATCGCCCAAATATGTTTGTTTTTTTATTTTTTTATCAAAACTACGTGGTAAATCATTTCAATTTTTTTTTAAGTTACTCCGAATATATTATTCTAACAAATATTAGTTTTTCATCAAGATGGTGAAAGTCCTTCAATGCAAAAAAATAAAATAATGATCATTTTCCCACCCTTTCCTAATCTATCATATGTAATAAAATTTCATTTTTAATTGCAATTATTTCATGTTTGGTTTGGTAAATCGTCTTCAAATTGTAACAGTGTGTATATTATGCTTTTAATGACTAATATTCCAAGTTTCGAAGACTTCTTGAATTGTGTGAAAGAACTACCTTAATACCGTTCGAAAGAAAAAGAGATGCAGCATGGTCCAAGTAAAACTGCTACTTAAAATTACGGTCTTAAGTTGTAGAATTTTTTTTTATGAAAATGATGAGAGAAGTAGTTAGTACCAAAAAGGTGCAACCCCTAAAGGCCTGGGTTGGCCCCTCCATCGTGAAAAGTAGAAGAAAGATTTTTATGGGCTGGGCGGGGGTCGAAGGTATCTGTGGAACAGGTCTTAAATAGCTGAAGGTTATAAGTCGCGGGAAACATGGTGGCAGGGAGCGAGTTCCAGTCTCTGGGGGTCATAGGTATAAAAGAGTTGGCGAAAGCGCTTGTTCGACTTTTATCCAATTTGACAGCGAAGGGGTGCTGAGCGTTCGAAAACCGCGTGTTTCTCGTAAAGAGGGCTTTAGGGGGGATAATTAGAGGAGATAAAAATAGTTTTTTCCATAACAACTATATTAAATTTTGTTTGTTTTTTCTCTGCCCTGTAAAATTTCCTTGTTGTGAGTTAGCAGGTTTACACTCTAAGGAGACGATATTTTTTTTGTTAAGGGAGAATGGTGTGGGTCCTTGGTGAAACATTTTAAATAAAGTAAAGAAAATTTTGAAAAATTTTAGTAACTTTTAAAACTTTTTAAACTTTTCAAAATTTCCTTTACTTTTTTATCTATATATCATTTTAACTTAAAATATTATCTCCGTAGGGATAAATCCAAGGGTGATTAAACCGCGAAAAAATGTCTCAAATATATTATAATATAGAGGAAATCTCACAAATGATTTTATTGCCCATTAAGATAAGTTTTGACACATAATTTTTCTTTAATTCTTTTATTATCTTTTGGACTTAAGCAAGCAATATAAATCAATATTCTTTCAAGTATTTTAATCTATAGTGTCTCTTTAGATTATAAATATCTTATTTTATTTTGACAAAATCATATAATTTATGCATCGTTTATTTAAATAAATTAATCATAATACATGCAATTTAAGAGAGAAATCAGAAAATTTCACTAAAGAGTACTTGATCTGTGGACAAAAGAGATCATTACAATTATCTTAATTGATAAACTAATGACAAATGATCTTGATATCGGGAGAAATGGAACAGAACAAACACGTGCTTCATCTTACATGACGTAAATGATTTAATTGATCTCTTCCGAAGATGTTAAAAAAATGCATAGATATTTTGTATGAATAAATTTAAAAGATAAAAAAATGAATTGAATTATTTCAAAACTCATATTTTTAACAATTTATATTTCGTGATTCTATTATATTTTTAAATAGATAGTCTACGAGAATTTATATATGTACATATTTATATATTATATTATATATGTTTCATCAAGAACCTACACCATTCTCCCTTAACAAAATACCAGAATTTATGTTTAATATATAATAATTAGTAGAGATTGTGGTGTTGGTGTAAGGTGAAACATCTTTAATAAAGATAATAGTAAATAATATTCATTTACTATTAGTTAAGGATTCTTGGTCATATGTTTCACATTAAATTTTTTTATATATTTCGGGCTATCAACCCATCTACAGGAAGTACAGAAAATAACTAATTCAACTTTTTGAATGCTAGGAAATATATATATATATATGTTTAGTGAACAGAGGAAAAAATTGTTTTCATTATTTAAATTATTTTAAAGGATAATCTCTCTTAGAGATGTAGGCTATTGTTAAGTGAAAATTTAGGTAGGGTGAAACATGTGACCAAGAATCTTTAACTCATAGTAAATGAATATTACATATAATATTTATTTACTCTTATCTTTATTTAATATATTATAAAGATTTAGCCGATTTATTTATTCACACTCGCTTCATTGCGTCTCATATACGTAGATAAGAAAGAGGGAAAGGGAATCTAAGATTCGCGTCTATCTAAATAAACTAGGAGAATACCAACGGGTGTGTGTCCTCTGCTGTCTTTGACTATTATTTAATCCTATATTTATATTTTTTGCGTATGAAAAAATAATTTGCAAAAATTCATCTTAGGCAAATAGTTTTAAGTATTATTTAATTTCTAATTCAGTAGACTTATAGTAAGTAGTGCCTGGAGCACCGAGCGATGCTCGGAAACTATTTGCCTCTGAATAGCTTAAGTTTCAAATTTCTAGGCTCTGCGATTTACCAAACACGATATATGAATGATTAAAATATTTATTTTACGACACTCCAAATTTAGACTTCCTTCCTTTATTTCAATCGGATTAAAATCTATACACGACTAATAACTCATGACACTTGATAAGTACACCAATTTTAAAAAAATAGTTAGTGCCTTTTTTGAGAAAATCAAAAAAAAAACGAAAATTCTTTCATGTAAATGTCAACGGTACGGTGTTCCGATTTCAAGCAAAAGTTTGTTGTACTCCTTCTAGCCTATATTGAGCTTAAGTTTCGAATTTCGTAGCTCTGAGATTTATGGTTGCGAAACGCAGGGGGTACATTCTTACGTATGTAAACATCAACTTCCGGTAATTTCTATTTTAGCCAAAATCTTGTGGTACTTCTTGTAGTCTCTAGATAGCATGAGTTTCAAATTTCAAGGCTCTGCGACTTTCCGAAGACGAGATATGAACGATTAAATTATTTATTTTGCGACATGAATAATTTACACCCCCTTCCTTTATTTCAATCGAATTAAAATCTATATACGACTAATAACTCTATGACACTTGATAAGTACACCAAATTTAAGCGAAATCGTTAAATCAGTTTTCGGTAACCCGATTCTATATATCGGGTGTTTTTTTTAGAGGTATAGAACTTCGAATTGAAATAAAACACAAAGAAAATCGTTTTAATGTCCATCAATTTGGCTTTATTGGAAGGATAATTTTATGCCATTAATGTTTAAATATGATTTCGGGCATGTGGCCGCCGCGGCTGGCTCGAATAGATCCAATTCTACAGGTCCAATTTTCAACCACTTTTTCGAGCATATGGGGCCGTATGTTGGCAATAACGCCACGAATGTTGGCTACGTCAACAAGCAAAATTGCCGCATTTGGAGTGAAGAGAATCCACATGAGACCCTTGAGACGCCATTACATCCACAAAAACTGACTGTTTGGTGTGCTCTATGGGCTGGTGGAGTCATTGGGCCATACTTCTTCCGAAATAATGCTGGAGAGTCAGTTACCGTTAATGGAGACGGTATAGAGCCATGATAACCGACTATTTTGTTCCCGAATTGGATGGCATGAATGTGGATGAGTTGTGGTTCTAACAAGACGGCGCTACATGCCACACAGCGCACGTCACATTCGATGAGCGCATAATTTCGCGGAATGGACCTGTCAATTGGCCACCAAGATCGTGTGATTTGAAACCATTGGATTATTTTCTTTGGGGATATGTGAAGTCGCTCGTCTACGCCAACAAACCAGAAACGTTAGGGGACTTGGAAGCCAACATTCGTGGCGTTATTGCCAACATACGGCCCCATATGCTCGAAAAAGTGGTTGAAAATTGGACCTGTAGAATTGGATTTATTCGAGCCAGCCGCGGCGGCCACATGCCCGAAATCATATTTAAACATTAATGGCATAAAATTATCCTTCCAATAAAGCCAAATTGATGGACATTAAAACGATTTTCTTGTGTTTTATTTCAATTCGAAGTTCTATACCTCTAAAAAAAACACCCGATATATATATTTACTACAATTCTCATCTGTCTGATTCTTTGGGAATCGAAACAGATGAATTTTGTTCAGTTTTAACTTTCGCTTTTCATTTAAATGTTAACATATATATATATACAAGATTTGCTCATTTAATAATATAAGATTTAAAGACGTCGGTTGATTATAAGTTATAAGCTATTCAAGATTAGAACATGAAAAATCATTAAATAAAATTAAATAAAAAACAAAAACTTTGAAGAATATTTTTCATATATCATGATTAAAAATAATTTTTGAAAAATATATGCTCTATTTTATTCTGCAGTTTGTAGTAAATTACCTCCATTCATATGCTAACTAACTATATACATATATATAATTTGTTTTGAGACTATATTTTAATGAACGTAATCTCTTCAAATAACTATAGTCTCAAATAAAACAAATTATAAATTATATAATATATCTGAAGTGATAGCATTGATTAAACGTTATTAAATATTAACTATTAAATTTAATATAAAATCATTTACATTGTGAATTTAGTCTAAAATGTTCACATTTTCATTTTAGGGCTTGAGATAGGATAAGTCTGTTTTTTCGATTTTTTTCTTAATTAGTGCCCCAACACTACCATTATGCCGAATTTCAGCATTCTGAAAACATTTCATTTTTATCAAATATAAATTTAAACTATAAAAATTTACACCCCTTTATTTTGGGGATTCAAAAAAAGAAAACAATTTTTTTTTCATAACTGTACAAAATTTAAGCATCATAAGGTTATTCTATTTTAACGGGTTATAGTGGTGTTTCACAAGTAAAAATAAAAATTTAAAAATTCTTTTAATTATATTTTTGGAGTTTTTTATTTTAAATACTCTATACATATTTCGGGGTTTTAGCCCATCATCAGGAGTTTGAGCTTACAAAAGACTGAAGAAAAATTTTACTTCAGTCTTTTGTAAACTCAAACTCCTGATGATGGGCTAAAAACCCGGAATATGTATAGAACTATTCAAAATTAAAGTCCAAAAAATATAATTAAAAGAATTTTTTAATTTTTTTTAATTTTTATTTTTACTTGTGAAAAACCACTATAACCCGTTAAAAACTCCTGTGTTTAATATGTTTCACTATAAACCAACACCGCTTTCTCTAAATGTTATTCTATTTTTACTAGAGGTGAATTTATAGTTTAAATGAATATCTGATAAAAATTAAATATCCTCAGGATACTAAAATTTGGCATGGTAGAGTGCTATAGTTGGGCAATAATTAAGAAGAAATCGAAAAACTCAGGCTTGCCGTCTTTCAATCCCTAAAATGAAAGTCTGAACATTGAAAGCTAAATTCTAGCAACGTTCAATGCTATCACTTTATAAGTGTCTCAAAATCTACCACCATTCCAAATTTTAGCATTCTAGAGTTATTAGAAGTAGTCTAGATTTTATATGACCGAGTGAATAAAGAAATAAACTAGATTTGTCTCTTCTAACTTCGACACTGAAAGGAATAGATATGTGACAATTTATGATTTATGGTAGTTAAGCTTATGGGCTTGTACTGGGGAAATAATTTCCAGTTATTTAAACGTTTCCTTTGCGTTACAAAGCAGTTAAAATTGCGCCAGAGAGAAAAGCGAATCCTGCTCTGCTTGAACCGAGCTTTGCTAGGAAACATGGCCGCCAAATCTCGCCGGTTGTGTATGTTTAGTTGACGATCTCTAAGGGGCTGAGCGAAAACTTACGCAAAGAATAAAATAGACCAGCTTATTGATAAGAGGTAAGTAAATTCAACTTTTTAAATTTTTATTTATTTTCTTAGAAAGACGGACTGGTAAGCGAAATAATTAGGTTATAATGAAAAGCAGTCCAAAAATTATTTAAATTTTATTCAAATTCCGACGTTTCGGAGACTGTTTCTCTTCTTCTTCAGGGTATTGAATAGTTATTGATAATAGTAAATTAATAATCTTAGATAACTAAGTACACATATGATATAATTAATAAGTCGTTTTAGGGAAATAAGGACAATAGCTTATGCAAATATTTTTTAATTTATGCCAACGTTTCGTCAACTTTGTTGACTTTCTCAGGGCTCAAACAAATTAACTTCTTTGCATATTTGTCATTTTATAAATATTCATTATTAGCAAACACATATAGGCCAGTCATCGAACAGATTGAAAATATTTTCCTATTTAAATCTTAATCTTAAAAATTATGATATAATGTTGAAAAATATTGTAATATTGTTGCTATCACTGAAAGGAGAGACAAATGGGAACCGAGTTGTTATACTCACCCATCAATAACTATTCAATACTCTGAAAAAGGAGAGAGAAAATGTCTCCAAAACGTCGGAATTTGAATAAAATTTAAATAATTTATGGACTGCCTTTCATTAACCTACTTTTTAATAAATAATTAGAAAAACATTTATCTATCTTAAATTATTCAATCTTAAAATTCAAATCTAATATAGTTCAATTATACTGATCAATAATTTTTTATAATTTTTCATAAAAAAAATTATCATTAAATTTTTTTTTACGAATTTTCGAATCTATTGGTATACGTCGAAAGACTATATAAATTATTATTATTATTTTATCTTCGGGAACATAGCCCATTTTGGACAGCCATATATTTTTCTCAATTAAATAAAGATCAGATTAAAGTCGGATTGCAGCGATTTGGGCTTGAACCCGCGCTAGCTTGATTAGAAGACATGTACGTTATCAATGTTATCAGGAAAAAATGTTTTGTTCAAATGTATCTTATTAACAACTAACATTTTTAAATATTAAATAAAAGAATCAAAAATTATTTTGCTAAGTATAAACGTGAAACCTGAGCCTATTATTATGTCTGTCTTTCTGTCAGCGCAGTGTAGTTTTTAAACTATATAAAATACATATAAAGTTACATATAAAATATATATAAAGTTATCAGCTGTTTGAAAAGTTGGCCATTGAAGAACGTTTTTTATTTGCTATTGGCTGCTTATACATAAAATTTTAATGTGAATTAATTTCACCAAAAATTGAAAATCGAATTAAAATTTTAATCTCATGATTATTTTGGAGAAGAAAATTTTTTCATAATAAAAAATAATCGAAAAATAAAAAAAAATTCTTTCTAAATAGCTCGTCAGTATAGCTGATTTTTTAAAAATCTAAGTCAATTTAAAAAATGCCTGAGGGAATGGTAGAAAATTTTGATAATTTAAGTAATTTTAATATTATATATCATAGAAAACTCTCACTTTGCCGAGCGTAGTAGAATTAAGGTCTCTTTGGAATATCACGAGACAAGTCTTCTACTGAATCCGAGTTATAGATAATTTTTATTGTGGGTCAAAACAACTCTTCTGACATGTAATAAAAAATTTCCATAGCATCTCGGATTCAGTAGAAGACAAAATTCCTGTTTACAAAGAATATAATTGTATCCTAATATAGTGAAATAAACCTAGTTAATAAAAGGTTTGTTTAAAAAAATTTCAATGTCATGTGATGATTTCATTATCATAATTTAAAAACAATAAATTACAATTTCTATTTAGAAGTACTATTATATAAATTATTTACCTAATATAAAACTGGCGCATGTCGCAGTACAAAGGCTAGAGGAACAGAGAACCAAAGCGTGCATGGGCTCAATTTGCCCCGTAGAAATGGCATTTACACATACAGCGAAAACTGACACGATCATCGAAGCAATGATCGCCTGAACCTGTTGAATGCAAAATTAGAAGAATTTTAGTTACAAAATAACTTAATTGAAAAGATTTTGTTTTGCTGAGAGTAGCAGAGTTGTTGATTCATAAAGGGAATACAATGAGGTTGTCCAGTGCTTGATGCAAATGACATATATATATATATATATGTTGCAGTTAAACCCGGTTTTAGTAAGAACGCGTTCTTACTAGTTAAAACGCGTTTCACTGAATAACTTTGTACCAAATGGTTTTTACTGATTTCAAAAAACTCCTATGTAAAAACACGATTTGGCAAACGACTTAGTAAAAACCCTCGTCAATGTTCATTTAGATTATATGTGACGAATTCGAATCAAATAACCCCTAAACTGTTTACTCTGGGTCAAATTCCATTAAAAGCAAAGTTGGAGGATGTAATTTTTGACATTTTAATTTAAAATTTTTTGAAAATAAACACCCGGGGTAAAAAAATGAAGATTCTAGCCATTTGGACCAAACTCAACCAATTTTATATAGATATTCTGTGGGCTCCCGAAAGGATAGAAATACAAAATCTAACCACCCAAAATGGGGTGAGGAGGTTCAAAAATGAAAATTATATCACTTTGGATCAAATTCAACAGAGGGGTTATTTGATTCGAATTCGTCACATATAATCCAAATGAACATTGGCGAGGGTTTTTACTGAGTTGTTTTTCCAAAACGCGTTTTTACTGAAATTCATTTTTGACATCAGTAAAAACTAGTTTCTACAAAGGTATTCAGTGAAATGCGTCTTAACTTGTAGTAAGAACGGGATCTTATTAAAAACCGGTTTTTACTCCAATATATATATAACGAATATATTTATTTGCTAGAGACTATAGTTCCCAAGGTTTGACCAATATCGTCTTTTAATTAAAAATAACTATTTCATCTGTTATTTTACATGGGTTCAATCACTCGATTAGATATAGATACATTCGTTTTGTTCTTATAAAAAGTTCGCCACATAACACATGATTGTCTGCCTTCATTCTTATTCTCTCAGCCCCAAATTGTCCATTTTTAATATTCTTCATAAATCTTCAGCAACATTTTCCTATTTTCTAAGATTAATGAGAAGGAGTATAATAATGCTTATTTCAAATTAAACCCCATTTTAGCTTGGGAATTTCTAAACTTTTTTTTGAGTCCCCCTTCCACATTATTTTACTTATCGAATAGCACAATTTCTCAACTTCTTTTCTCTTTATACTCTCTTGTCTCTGTTTTTCTTTTTTGGTACCCTTCTGCTAAAGTTTGATTGGTCCTGTTCACATCGTGGTTTAACTATTTTTTTATTGCTTCCTAGAAGAGCGGATTAAAGTCCCGACTTAATCATTTTCTTTAAGTTCCACATCCCATATGCTCTCAAATTGGTGCAAAATAAGGTGATCTAACTTTAATACTTCCTCCTCTATCCTATCTGATTCTTCAACAATCCAGCAACAATCCCGTGCAGGGAAAGTGTGCCTTATCATCAGAGATCTTTTCTTCAATAAGCACTTCCAATAAGCTCTGTTTTCCGAGAACTTCTTCGTGCGAAATCCTGTATACTCATTTAATTTTCAAACTTTATCTTATCAAAGGGTGTTTTTTTAGAGGTTCACAACTTTAAATTAAAATAAAACAAAGAAAATTTTTTAATATCAATGAAACTGGCTTTATTGGAAAGCTAATTTTATGCCATTAATGTTTTAATATGATTTCGGTCACGTGGCCGCCGCAGCTGCCTCGTAGATGGCGCAATCTGAATTTCCAATTTTCACACACTTTTCGCAGCAATTGCGGCCGTATTTAGCCAATAATTCGCCGAATATTTTGTTTCAAGTGTTCAATCGTCTCTGGTTTATCGGCGTAGACAAGTGACTTGACATGTGGCTTATCTACACTTTACGCCGATAAACCAGAGACAATTGAACACTTGGAACACAACATTCAGCGAATTGTTGGCGAAATACGGCCGCAATTGCTGCGAAAGTGTGTGAAAATTGGAAATCCAGATTGCGCCATCTAGCTCCAGCCGCGGGGGACACATGGCCGAAATCATATTCAACCATTAATTACATAAAATTATCTTTCCAATAAAGCCAGTTTTATTGATATTAAAAATATTTTTATATGTTTTATTTTAATTTAAAGTTGTGAACCTCTAAAAAACACCCTATACAATCATATTGCAAAGGCCTCTACTTTCATCTTATCATCTGTTTATCGTCCAAGTTTTACATCCATATAACTTTATCCTCCATACTTAAGTCTAATGAGACATTTATTGTTTGAAGAGTATAATATTTATTTTTTAAACAATTCTAGATTCAAATTTTTTAGACTTCTCCCTTTCTAATTAGCGAGTGGTTGCGTCAAATCATTCTTAGGACTGTATATTCGATTATGATAATACATTTTTATAATATAAATATTAATAAAACAATAATCTTTAAAATAAAATAAATTCTTATTAATGTTTTGGACACAAATATACTGAAAATGATTACTCGACAATTCTTACCTGTACTAGACCAATATTTCCAAGGACCGTCGAACCTATCTCACTCCAAGTCTGCAGCCGGCCCAAATTTGCTTGAGTCGAAAGTCGAGAGGCTAAACACATGTCCAAATTCCCTTTTAATCCAACTAGAGATGGAACAAGAACGAAGAGAGACGGGATGTCTATGAACACTTGCCAGTTCTAAAAAGACAAACAATATTCCAATATATAAAACACGATAAGCATTTAATAGTTGTATTAATGAAAATTCTATTAAGCATGATGCTGATTACAATTAATAACGAATTTAAAAATAGAAATATAAGACTTAAAATAGACAGTCAAATGAGAGAGCGATGATTATACTCTATATATATATGTTTAAATGTAACCAATTTGTAAAGGCCTCTTGCCGTCGAAAAAAAAATAAAAATAAAAAAAAAATATATGTCCCTGAGAGGTGAATTGGAATTAGGTGTATACGTCTTTGGAATTATGTGGAATTATTTTGAAATTCATTAAATAATGCCCCTTCATCTATTGTCTTCTACTTGAAAATAAAAGTGGAAGTGGAAGTAGGTGTACACGATATTAGGTCGCGGTTCATCCTTCGTATGCCCCTGTCCCTTTAAAGGACTTGAAATTTCTTCTGAGCATTTACGCTAGTGTTCGGTATTTCACTCTAAAATGAAATAAATTAAAGAAGTGAATACTAGTTTTTGATAGTGGATTAAAAAGAAAACGAAAGCTACTTTTTAAACCACCCTATGAAAAGTGACGCAATATATGGATGACCCCAAAATCAATAAGATGTTATTCTCGGAAGAGACGATTTAGATTGGAGATTATATTATACAAATTGGCCAGCATCTACCTATACTGGCAATGCCATATAGTCTTAAGTCTTAAGGAGATAGCCTTTGCGCTTCTAGCGAAGACATGAGACCACAACTCCCACCTGCTTTTAAGCCTTCCTAATTAATTCCAATAGCATGCATGCATGCATTGGCGTATTTAGGAAATTTTGACCGCCCAACCTCTCTATCTCCATAAATAATGGTCTGAGAGCCTTAAAACAATCGAATTTATAAGATTTTTTTAAATTTCTGAAATTTTTTGTCTTTAAAATCTTTAAACGTCTCTATCTCCGTAAATAATGGTCTGAGAGCCTTAAAATAATCGAATTTATAAGATTTTTAAAAAATTTCTGAAATTATTTGTCTTTAAAATCTTTAAACATCTCTATCTCCGTAAATAATGGTCTGAGAGCCTTAAAACAATCGAATTTATAAGATTTTTTAAAATTACTGAATTTTTTTTGTCAAAAATTAGTCATACTATAGATCGGTTATTTAAAAAATATGAACTGTTTTCTAGTTATAAGCGAAAAACTGGAAAAAGTCCGAAAATTTCGAAGTTTTTCGGCCGCTAAAAGTTGTCCCCCAGACTTTTGAGGTCGCAAACTTAGATTTCTCATACCCACACCATACCAAAAGATCCTAAAAAATCTTTTCCCGCAATTAATTGTAAGCTGAAACCCACCTATTTACTGGGCTATATGGGAAGATAATTTTTTTTGAATTTTTTTCAATCTGTAGTTTTCTTGATTTTTTAAGCATAAAATTAATCTCATAGCATAAATAGTTATTGAGATATTGACTCGATTTTTCTAGGAGGAGCGGGCAATGCCCCCCTTGCCCCACCCCCTTAACTACGCGCATGGATACATGCAAAACGACTGGAATTGGGAAGGCTGTAAAAAGCAAAGAGCAGTGTCCAAAGAGGGTCATCCACCTAAGAATAAATCGTACCACATGTTCCTTAACGTTTGTGATTCTTTGGGTCTCGATGCTTTGAACATGACTGGCCGTTTGTTGTTGTCAATCGTTGTCAAATCAGCGATTATATTTATTGAATTAATGAGAAGCATAAAATGTAATAAATTTTTCAACTTCATGTGTTGATTTTTTCATAAACTTTAATTAAAAACAGCTATAAAGTGTGTAAAAGGATCTCCCGTCTGTACTTTTTTCATTTGTCATCCTAACTAATTATGTTATACCAAACAAAATAATTTTTCTCGAAAATAGTCTTACTATGTTATGATACTTTCATGAAATTTTACAGATTTCAAATCAAAAGGCTGCAAAGTTAGACCAGAAGTGTAGGCTCATAGCGCACGACTGGGACATCAAAATAAAAATTATAAAAAGATTATTTGATTGCATTTTAAGGTAGTTCTTTCACAAATGCAAAAATTCAAGAAATCTTCGAAACTTGGAATATAAGTCAAGAAAAGCATAAAATTTGAAGACGATTTACCACACCAAACATTAAATAATTGCAATTAAAAATGGAATTTTTTACATATGGTAGATTGGGAAAAGATGGGATAATGATTAATGATCATTATTTTATTTTTTTTAATTGAACTACTTTCACCATCTTGATGAAAAACTAATATTTGTTAGAATAATATATTCGGACTAACTTAAAAAAATTGAAATTATTTACCTCGTAGTTTTGATAAAAAAATAAAAAAAAAAAAACATATTTGAAAGATTATTTTTAGTGGAGGGGATAAAAGATCAATGCCTTGGAAACGATCCATTCATAAAGAGAATATAGTAGTGTAAAATGTACAGTCACGTTAAAAAAAACATAACCTAAAATTTTAGCACCGTTCATATTTATAGAGTGGTTACGAGGCTAAAACTTTTTCTGTGGATTGTCACGAAAGAACCTCCTTAATAGAACCTTTGAATAAGGTTCATTTTCTATCAAACATTTTTTTTTTTTTTACAGAATTATCATTAGAACACATTACACCCACTCAACTTTTTACCCTTTACAAAGTTAAATTCGCCACTGTTTATAACATGGCTCGCTTTTTGTGGAGAAGAGCCTTCAAGAATTCTCTCCCCACCTTGGAAAAGAATTTAGAATCCATCAATAAGACTAATAGAAAATTGATTCTACCTTATTTGAACTCGATTCTCTGACCCATGCTAGAACAGTCTCTGGTGTTTCCATTTTTTTTCTTTTATTCACTATGGGGTTTGTTCTGATGGGGAAAATTTAATTATCTACCCTGAAACCTCAATTGCACAAAATATGTGATTTTCAAATATTCACCATGCCACGGTAAAATTACATACAAAATGAGAAAAGGCATTCGCCATTTCGTTTATCCCTATGACTATTATAAACTAGTACTATGGCTTATCTCCCGCAACACGAAATCTTCAGTCGTTCAAGACACGTAACCACAGGTGCCTTTGACTCGGACCCATCACTGAAGTTTATATCCTTTTTTATTTTATTTTCTTCTTCTACGTTTTACGATGCAAGGGGTTGAACTTTCTTGGTGCACGACTTCTGCATAAAAAAAAATAAAGAAAATACAGCTTCTTCAATGTGGACCCGTACTACTTCAAAGAATTGAGAGCCATTGTCTTATGAAATCAGATAAAAATCTAGTAATTATATTATACTAAGATTAGATAGATTGATTAATATTATAAAACTCGTTCAAAGTTTAGGTACTATATTTTTAAAATTATTAAAAGATGCAATCATTGTTTGTTTTTTTATCATTTCCTAAAAACAAAACCTAAATAAACAAAAAACGGTATATTTATTTAAACTTTCCCATTTGATGGGCTTCCAAGTAATCTTATTAAAGTTTCGTGACAAAAACAAGGTAAAAACTGGAACCCTTGTGGGTTATGTCTGTTTATCCTCCCTGCCTGTGACAGATTCTAAATCATTAATGATAATAATTTTAAATTTTAAATGTAGTAAAGAGTTTGGAACTCAATTTCATGACATCTACCCCAAAATAAAAAGTACTATACTCGTAAAAGACAAATGCCAATAATAGCTGAGTGAAGATTAATATAGAACAGTGCGTCCTAGAAAATTTTCACTAGAAAGTACAAACATTTATTTATTAACATTTTTATGCTTTTTCATGCTATGTATACTTTTTTTTATTTTATTTTTAAAAACTGTTTGTAAGTAAGTGATAAAATTTAAACATGTGAAATAAAAATTATGACGACTAAAAATATGTTGTTGTTTTTTCGGGGGTCTGCGGATTATTTTTTCAGATTAAGGGGGCCGTAGTATGAAAAAGGTTGGGAAGCACTGCTATAGAAAATCAATAGAAAATAGAGGTAATCAATTACCAAATCGGATCTGTTATCGATAATCTTATATTATTAAATGAGCAACTTGTATATTTATATATATGTTACATATATACAATCGGGTTGTCGAAAACGTATCTAACAATTTCGCTAAAAATTGGTGTACTTATCAAGTATCAGGAGTTATTAGTCATCTATAAATTTTAGAAGGGGTACAACAAGTGTTTGGCTGAAATCAGAACACCGGAAGTCAACATTTACATGAAAGATTTTCGTTTTTTTTTTTTTTTTTTTTTATTTTATTTATTTTCTTAGAAAGACAGACTGGTAAGCGAAATAAGTAGGTTATAATGAAAGGCAGTCCATAAATTATTTAAATTTTATTCAAATTCCTACGTTTCGGAGACTTTTTCTCTCCTTCTTCAGAGTATTGAATAGTTATTGATGGGTGAGTATAACTCGGTTCCCATTTGTCTCTCCTTTCAGTGATAGCAACAATATTACAATATTTTCCAACATTATACCATAAGTGCACTTGGTATTATGTTGGAAAATATGTAATATTGTTGATATCACTGAAAGGAGAGACAAATAGGAACCGAGTTATACTACTTCATCAATAACTATTCAATACCCTGAAGAAGGAAAGAAAAAATCTCCGAAACGTCGGAAATTGAATGAAATTAAATCATTTATGGACTGCCTTTCATATAACCTACTTTTTCCCATTTTGTATTTTTTAAAACGGCACTAATGATTTTTTTAAAACTGGTGTACTTATCAAGTGTCATGAGTTATTAGTCGTGTATAGATTTTAATCCGATTGGAATACAGGAAGGGGATGTAAATTAGTCATGTTCTAAAATAAATATTTTAAACATTCAATATCGTCTTCGGTAAGTCGCAGAGCCTTGAAATTTGAAACTTAAGCTATTTAGAGGCAAAAAGTTGC
Source organism: Forficula auricularia (assembly GCA_024734495.1). NCBI lineage: Eukaryota > Metazoa > Arthropoda > Insecta > Dermaptera > Forficulidae > Forficula > Forficula auricularia. The sequence goes on from JALMQS010000128.1 coordinate 20,994,710, forward strand.
CGAGCATCGCTCGGTGCTCCAGGCACTTTTTATTATATCAGAAGGGTTGTATTCACCCCTTCGGGAATCGAACCCTGAAATGCAGTCCAAGCATCTACCTTTCCCCCTCAGGAATGACTAATCAATTTTGTGCAAATTCAATACTAGAACCGCCTGGCAGGCAGGCTTCACCCTCTTCCCAGGCGTACCGACTAAAAAGTAAATTGCATTTGTTTACCGTAAGCGACGCACGAGGCTTACCTCCTATACCCGACGTAAGCCGAAACCCTTCTTCAAGATTGCCATTTTTAGGTGATTTTTGTACTTGTCTTCGTCCAGAACTGACTTAACTTAGAATTATTAACAAATTCCATAAATCCTTGGTGTTCGAGTTCAGCCCAATTGTTATTGGTTTTTAAATTTAATTTTAGTACTAAGGCGGCTCTAACTTTACGTTTCTAATTAGAAGCAATTACTCTGTACGGGTTGGAGGCAGGGGTACTTTAAGGTCTATTTGAAAAGTTTTTATTTTTCCAAGAGTACCAGAGTTGTTGATTCATAAAGAGAAACAAAGAGGTTGTCCTCTGCTTGATGCAAATAAACATACACACATATAAATCAAATATGTATAATGTATATATATTATTTATTTGTTTGAGACTATAGTTTCGAAGACTTGGCATTCATCATCAGTCTTTTTTAATTATAAATATTATTTTTCATGGGGTCACGTATCGCGTGGATATTGAAATTTGTTTGCTCTTTACTTAGTCGAAAGCCAGTTAGAATTAAAAATCAATTTTCAGGACAGGTTTTTAATTCTAACTGGCTAAATAAAAGAGCAAAGAAATGTCAATATCCACCCGATACTGACCCTATGAAAAATAATATTTATAATTAAAAAAAGACTGATGATGAAGGCCAAGTCTTCGAAATTATAGTCTCAAACAAATAATTAATATTAATAATAATATAGACATTTATATATTTGATATATATATATATATATGTATGTATGTATGTTTATTTGCATCAAGCAGAGGACAACCTCTTTGTTTCTCTTTAAAATCTATCTGTACGTCTGGATTCTAATACCCACGTTAAGTCAAGAACGAAAAGCCTTAGAAAGTTCGTTGTGGTGCGAAATTTTTTGTATTTCTAATGCTGAGAATTGATTAGATTTTTTACCCTCTAGCTTTAGAGCTTCCTGTTTAAAAATGAATAAAATATTATTTTTCTCAACATAATTAAAATAAAAAATGAATTGTTATTGGTATTTAAATTTAAGTTTAGTACTAAGGCGGCTCTCACTGGCAACCGTGCCGAGAGTCATGATTTTCCTTCGTTTTTTTTTTTTTTTTTTTTTATTTTAAATATTTTATATTATATATCTTGACAATAATCCACCACTATTCAACAAAACCCTCTCCTACTTAATGCTTCGTCCCCACTGCAAATATAAAAAAAAATTTCTTGGATGGCAGCCAGCATGAGTCTGCGAATTTTATGTTTCCTTTTTATTAATAAATATATTATTTCCTATTGTTATATACTGAAATAAATATTTAACACCTACTGAAGAGTTTAACAATCGTCATCCTGTCCTAGGCTAATAACCTTGGTCCACCGCATGCGACATGTCCCTTAATGTCGCACACGGTTATTTTTTCAATAGTTTTAAATGGTGCATAACTCAGTGAAACAATGCAGTAGCCGTGACTGAGTTATGCATGTTATAATAATATTTAAAAAATTAAAACTTTTTCCTAGCTACTGAATAAATAGTTAAAAGTGTCTTTTAAATCCAATGATTTTAATAAAAATAATTTTTAAGAAAAAAATAAAACCGACTTCAAAAATTAAATGCAACAAATAAAATACACTAAAAGGTATAAAATAATTATTATCTTATTTAGTTACAACTAAACGACGAAATATAAACATGAAATTACTTTTTGAAGTCGGTGCCAAACATATACCTTTTATGGATCGCACTCGACGGATCTTACGTTTAGTACGTTTGGCGGGTAGGCTCGCTTATAGGTATAGTTTGTTTGGCACCGACTTCAAAAAGCAATTTCATGTTTATATTTCATCGTTTAGTTGTAACTAAATAAGATAATTATTTATACCTTTTAGTGTATTTTATTTGTTGCATTTAATTTTTGAAGTCAGTTTTATTTTTTTCTTAAAAATTATTTTTATTTTTTCTTTTTAGTGATGTTATTAATAGTGATCATATCATCAGAACTTGACCAAATTAATATGGCATCACCCCCTTTCCAATAAAAAAGAATCATCGAAATCAGTTCATAAACAAAGAAGTTAGGCCCGAACAAACCTAACAAAAAAGGTCTAATACCAATGAAAAAAACGGGACCAATCGGAAGCTAGACTGAACCCGATGCAATTTTTTTTTTCAAAATCGGTTCACAATTGGCGGAGATATGAGGTAACATAGACAAAACAAAAAATTCATTCGAATAGAGAACCTCCTCGTTTTTTGAAGTCGGTTAAAAATACAAGAGACTATGTGCATACAGAAAATAACTGATGACTATTGATGCACGCCTGAAAAGAAGTCCTAAATTAAAAGACGAAACATCGCTTAATCAACTAAAAAGTATTTAATTAACCAACATTCACAAAGAAAAATCAATGAGGTTGTCCTTTTCTTGATGCAAATATGTATTTATATATATAATTTATTTGTTAAAGACTCATAGTTTAGAAAGTTTCACTTTCTTCATCAGTCTTTTTTTTAATTAGAAATATATTATCTTTTCGTCGGCTAGGAATTTGAGTGAACTTAGGAGTGAACAGCAATTGGAATTAGGTGTACACGTCTTTAGAATTAAGTGGAATTATTTTGGAATTCATTAGAAAATTCCCTTTCATCTATTCTCTTCTACTTGGAAATGAAAGTGGAAGTGGAAGTAGGTGTACACGATATTAGGTCGCGGTTCACCCCTCGGAGTGAACCAAGTGCATTTTTAAAAAATTTTAACTCTTAATGTACAAGACTTTCTTATTACAGAAATGAGCCAAGTCCACTTGGTCCCATTGGTTTTTAGTTGTGTTTTCCTTTAAATCTCAGTGTAATAAATGTACTATGTCGTTTAAAAACACAAGTATTAATATTGGAGTGAATTAAGTCCTCAGCCAATCAGCGAAGCAAAAATAGTCACATGACTTGGACTTAGTGCAAAATAACATTTTAATTTTAAAATACTATGAGTGTCTTATCAATGACTTTATTATTGCATAATATTACAAATTGGTTGAAGCCCACTTATATAACTTTATCTTTATTTGTTCTTGGCTTGTGAAAAAATGTGATGTGATACCAAAAAACAACAACTTATTTACGGATTGATTAGCTAAAATTCTACAAGAACTACGTAAAATTATTCTAACAAATGTTTAATCACAGACCTGTGTAATTTTATAGATAAAAATTATAAGTGACAGGTTTGTCGTGGACACAGCCTATGATGTTATCCTTATTTAATTATCATATTAAAACAGTAGATATCTACTATGGATTAAACAATAATTACTGAACATAATAAACATACACAAAGAAAAGCTGAATGTAAAGAGGAAAAGGACAAAGATAAAAGTCTTAGGTAAATGTGGTGTTATTGAGGTTATATCGTTTGATTTGGAAAATGATTTATCGCTTCCAAAAGCTAATATTTCCAGTTTTTTACTTTACCGTACTGGGTCATGGTCAAGTATGTATTGTAATCGTGCATGAAAAAGGTGTTTTTTATTGTTTCTTTTTTCGAAATATCTCAAAAACCGATCAAATTATTTTGATTAAAAACATTTGACCAAAACCATGGCATTTTTGGTCTACGAAAAAGCCCTAATGAGTGATTATCGAAAAAATTATATTTATCGAGATATTAATTGGTTTGTCAAAATGTTTGTTAGTACGTACGTACCAAATTTTTTGTGTACTCTCTAGCTCAAAAACTATTGCGAATATGAAAACGAAATGTCACATGTACTTTTGGTGCATCGAGATTAAGAGCTGATTATATTTTGGTTGAAATCCAACTCAAAATTAAGGCGGGGAGGGGGGTGTTAAAACATTAAAATTATAAGATTATCAAACTAAAAAAAAAAAAAAAAAGAAAAACAAGAAAAATGAAATATACCATAAAATGAGCCTATAATAAAAAAGAGTTATTATTATATTATTTCGGGAGGCGAAATTGAGGGGGTTCAAAAAAATAGAGCTATCAATATAAGTTCTAGACCAGTGGTTCCCAAAGTGGTCCACATGGACCACCGGGGTCCACGATGACCTGCAAGGTGTCTATGGCAATGAAAAAAAATTGGCGATCTATGAGAGGCCAATGTGGGTCCACGATAGTGAATCTCATTTAAGCAGGTTGTGAATTTAATTTTGGCTTTCCAGAGTTTTGAAAAGGAATAGGAAAATATTTTCAAAAATATAAACTGGTAGTATATACTGAAATATAAGGAATTGAATATTAATGAATTTTGTATAAATATGAAGCCAGATTATCCTCAATTAGCTAAAAGAACAATTACAATATTTTTGCAATTCTCGACTTCATATTGGGAAGAGAAGAGACTATTATTTTAAGATGTGTTTACACGTGAGAGTTTTTTACTCTCGAGAGTAAAACTGGCAAGTGTAAAGGCCTCTGAGAGTTCATAATTCTACTCTCGAGAGTAAAAGACTCTCACGTGTAAACGCATTTTAACATGTAGGTATTTCAACAAAATACAATGGACTTAAATTTTGATTTTGGACACCTATATAAAAATATCGAAATATATTTGAACTCTGTATATAATATACTATTAGAATAAATTAAAATTTCTTTAAAAGTAAAACTTAATTTTCTTAAAAAAATCGAAAATGAGAAGTAAGGGGGGGGGGCTTTGTATCACTTCACCATTTTTGTAAGGGTTCATGAATTTAATTTTTAGGAGAGATATAAAAATAAATATTAAATTCGAGTTCTCTATAAAATATACTATAAGAATAAATTAAAATTTCTTTAAAAGTAAAACTTTTTTTTCTTAAAAAAATTTGGTTGAGTTTGTTCAAATGGACTAGATTTTTAATTTTTAACACCCCTCCACCCACCTTAATTTTGAGTCGATATGCACCAAAATCTAATCAGCTCTTAATCTCAATGGACCAAAAATACGTGTGAAATTTGGTTTAGATATTCAAACTAGTTTTTTAGCTAGCTCGTCCACAAAAATTTGATAACGCACAGACAACCAGACAAACAGACATTTTGACAAAACAATTATTATCTCGAAAAATATAATTTTTTTGATGTTCACTTATTAGAGCTTTTTTGTAGAGCGAAATGCCATGGTCTCCCTCAATTTTTTTAATCAAAATAGTTTCAGCAGTTTTTGAGATATTTTGAAAAAAAGAAGGGAAACAAACCTCTTTTTTCATGCACGATTACAATACTTTACCATTCCCTATATGGTAAAGTATAAAAGTCTGGTAAACTAGCATGGCAAGTTATTTAAAAAATTTGCCCATTCATTCGAGATTTCAAAATGGTACAGCACTTTGTAGTTTTTTCTTTAGAGAAAAAAATATTTGAATTTTTTGGCAAAATTACCTAATTTAAAAAACATATTTTGATAGGGTTTATTATTTAATATGTTAATCAATCATCTTAATTGAACTATCTATGGCTATTATAAACATTAATAATATAATGGCTATTAATAATGCCATTAATAGTCAAAGATCAGTTCAATCAAGATGGGACATAATTGAATATCATTAAATAAAAAAACACTATCAAAATATGTTTTTTAATTAGCTAATTTTGCCAACAAAATACAAATATTTTTTTCTAAAGAATAAAGTACAAGGTGATGTTTTTGAAATCTGGACTTAATGGGCCAATTTTTTAAAACATAAGTCCGGCAAAAATATTTTTTTTCTCCAAAAGTATAATACGTATGGTTTTATTTTGAATTCTGGTCGATAGCAGGATTATTCAGGATTGCGTAACAAAAATTAGAATAATAAAATATGTAAATTTGTAGCGGTCATCATTATTTAGGGCGGGTAGCGATTTTCACTATTTTCAAAAATAAATGCCTCTAATTCGTAATTCGAGACTTTTATTAATTTTTTTTTTAGATCTGAACCGTCATAAACCGGCCTATCACCTTTTTACGATTTATCCTTGTGATACGAGACACCCTGTATATTATATGCGAGGGGTGATCCGCGATTGGAAGTAGGTGTACACTTCTTTGGAAGTATTTTGGAAGTACTTGGAAATATTTGGAAGTACTTGGAAATATTTGGAAGTACTTGGAAATATTTGGAAGTACTTGGGAATGTTTGGAAGTACTTAGAAATATTTGGAATTACTTGGAAATATTTGGAATTACTTGGAAATATTTGGAATTACTTGGAAATATTTGGAAGTACTTGGAAATATTTGGAAGTACAAGTGGAAGTAGATGTACAGCATATTAGGACGCGGTTCAGCCCTCGATCATATGTATAGGTATATATTTATTTGCATAAAAAATAAAACTATCAATATCTTAGATCCTTTAATATATTTATCTAATAATATAGTCTCAAAAGGAGATATTATTAATTGCTAATTGGCCCAAAATTAAGGTGGGGGGGGGGTTCTTTCGTAAATAATTTTAAATTATTTTATTAAATATAAGAAAGGAGCCAGGTGTATTGTAAAGTCATGTGGATGGACCCATCAGTTTATTTTATAGAAGAAAACTAAATGTGTTTATTTAACCTGACCGGACATTCCTCTATCAATACATGCACTTATGGAGCTATTTGTCACGAATTTGTAAGCGGAAGAGGAGGAAATCAAATTACGAGTGCATTAATTAAAATTCTAAAAAGAAAAATTGATGATATGCCTCAAATCAAAAAGATTATTCTGTGGTTTGACTCAAGTGTGCCATAGAATATATAAGAATAGAAACTATTTTGCCAACCGGCATGCAACATTCATGAGGTGGATGCGATGCACAGTGTCATTGAGCGCAAATTGAATTGGCTGAAATATTCAGCCCGGTGTCTCTTCTGAGAAATTTAAAAGAGAAATCAGAAAAACGTATTTTCATATAATTAAGCTCTTCCGACTTCTATGATTTCAAGACATGCAGCCAAAACTACAGGTATGATTTAGTACCATTTACCAAAATAAAACATTCCATTATAGAACAGAAGTCGTTACTGTCGTTTCAACAGTCATTTCATACAGAATTAGAGACTGTAAATTTAAAAACACAACAGCTAAGAAGAAAGAGTAAGCGCAATTTTACAGAACCAGTTCTGAAATTAATTAATAAAACACCAGAAATTACAGCGGATAAGAAAAAAGATCTTATTGTAATAAAAAAATTGATGATGTTGGTGGATAAAGAATTTTAGAAAACAATTTTAAAGTAATAAATTGTTTTGTTATTTTCGAATTATTTCTTTTTCGAGTAAAAAATTTTTTTTGCTAAAATATTAAGGTATTTGTACCAATGATCAAGCAGATGAAAACTCTTTGTTTCTCTTTATGAATAAATGTGTGTTTATCTTAAATTGAAAGTTTTTGTGCCGAGAGTGGCAGAATTTTTATATATTGAAGGAGACAATAAAAGAGTGTGTCTTCTGCTGGAATTATAAATTGTATTTATTTATAACGAGACTATAGTTTCGAGGGCTTTGCCCTCTTCATCAGTCTTATTACAATGGATTAACAGGAATTAATTTATGAATTATTGTAATAACTGACGAAGAGGGCAAATCCTCGAAACTATAGTCTCCTTATAAATAATTAAAATATATAATTCCAGCAGAACACTCTTTTATTGTCTCCTTCAATGTGTGTTTATCAAATGAATTTATTTCATCGGTCGCTTTTATAATCATATCATTTTTTAGTGTTCAATCAAATATAAAAAATAACCAAGAAAAATATTATAGTCATGCAAAAAAATGTATAAATTTTCGCGAAATGTTTTCAGGTATAAATCTAAAATTTAGTACAGTGTAATGTGAAAATACATACATAGATTCGAATCGAGTTTCATTAGAAAAAATTATTTAAGATTTGCAATTTATACTCACAGGAAACGTTTTCAGATATAAAGCTAAAATTTGGCGCATTAAAATGCAAAAATACATAGTTGCCTACCAAGTTTCAGCTTATTAAATAAAATTATTCTATATTGACAATTCATATTCTCGGGAAAGATTTTCAGATATATAGCTAAAATTTGGTGCATTGTAACATAGTTGCGTACCAATTTTCAGCTCATTAACTAAAACCTTTCAAAATCGGCATTTTGTACTCTCGGGAAACGTTTTCATGTAAAAAGCTAAAATGTAGTCCATTGTAACATAGTTCGGCTCATTAACTAAAACTATTAAAGATTGGCATTTCGTATTTTCAGGAAACGTTCTCAGGAAAGTATAAGATAAAAATTTGGTGCAGTGTAATGTGAAAATACATATTTGCGTACCAATTTTCAGCTCATTAGGTATAACTAAAATCATTTATACCAAATGAAAATAATTTGTATCTTATATAGGTTTCAATGATTTTTATTTTTACTTAATTGATATTTTTTCATTAGAGAAATTGAATAAATTCGAAATATTCTTATTAAATATTTATGATTGAAAATAAGCAAAACGGGCAATTCTAGAGCAATTGAGTACTGATACTATCTAATGGTTGACTTCATGATCAAATTGACTTTATTTATTTATATTATTAAAAAACAAAAATATCCTTCGATGGGTTCTTTTAATTATTATATTACGCATGTTTACAGTTTATTTGATAATAAAATTAGAAGAGATAGGGAAAGCATTATATCGCCCTCTCTTTCCCACTATGATTGGGATTTTATATGAATACCATATAAACAGGGCCGGCGCAAGACGGGGGATTCAGCGCGTTCGTCTGAACCCGGCCCCACGGTCTACGAAAATTACCCAATTAAAAAACACCGATTTTGATTAACTTTTTACAGGATGATGGTACCCTTAACAGACGCAAGACATTTTTTTATTGTAGTATCGATGATTCAGTTTAAATGAGTGACAAAAATCATCAAAGTTCAGTGTAACTCCATAAAGTCCTCAAATCCTGGAAACTACTTTAGATAAAAAAAATCCAGACGCTTTCAGAGAAATGTACTTTTTAGAGAAATTAAACTACATCAATAGTTTTTTTGCAAAAGTCATACATGATTACAGATTTTGTACTTTCATTGAATTTTTTGCACCTTGAAAGCGAATTATGGATGCGAAAAAATATTACTTGGATTTGTTTAAAAAACTGCTTAAAAAATAGAGATAAGACTCCTCAATTTTTGCAAGTCTGTCGACGAGTCGGAGCTCCTACGAACTTGCAGAGGAACTGGGAATAGCAATTCCTGCATTAGTGGTTGTGTGTCAGTTGCCGTCTTGCGGTTCAAATGTTTTAAACGATAATTTTTAGAATCGGGAACTAGACTGAACTCTTCTCTACTTATGTGCTGTCTAAATGGGCTTTGTTCCCGGTGACATTAAATAAATAAAAAAAAAAAACTAGACTGAAGCCAATGCAAATAAATCATCGAAATCGGTCCACATGGTAAAAAGAAATAAATGTTCAAACACAAAAATAATTTTTATAAAAAAATAAAAACCGACTTCAAAAAAATTAAATGCAACAAAAAAATAATAATAACTTAAAAATAAAAATAAAATAGACTAAAAAAGGTATAAAATAATTATCTTATTTAGTTACAACTAAACGACGAAATATTAACATGAAATTACTTTTTGAAGTCGGTGCCAAACAAACTATACCTATAAGCGAGCGTACCCGCCAAACGTACTAAGTAATATCCGTCGAGTGAGATTCATAAAATGTATATTTTTGGCATCGACTTCAAAAAAGAAATTTCATGTTAATATTTCGTCGTATAGTTGTAACTAAATTAGGTAATTATTTTATACCTTTTACTGTATTTTATTTTATTTTTAATTTATTATTATTTTATTTGTTGCATTCAATTTTTTTGAAGTCGGTTTTATTTTTTTTTATAAAAAATATTTTTATTTTTCTCTTTTTAGTGATGTTATTAATAGTGACTTAATATAATACCTTGCATGCATCTCGTAAGAGAAAGCGTCGGGCGAATGCATCAGAAAATGATAATAAAATTCAATTCATAAATATAGAAATTCTCTCGAAACGTTTGCGGGTTTTAAATGAATGTTTTTAAGATTTTATTTATTATAATTTCGATTATTTGGTCATAAGAATTGGAGATTTACGTTATTTTGTCATTGATCATATCATCTGAACTTGACCAAATTATTATGGCCCCACCCCTAAGGTACCCCCTTTTCTATAAAAAAAGAATCATCGAAATCGGTTCTTAAACAAAGAAGTTAGGCCTGAACAAACATAACAAAAAAGGTCCAATAACAATGAAAAAAAACGGGACCAATCGGAAGCTATACTGAACCCAATGCAAAAAAATCATCAAAATCGGTTCACAATTGGCGAAGATATCAGGTAACATAGACACAAAAAAAAAAATCAATCGAATTGAGAACCTCCTCCTTTTTTGAAGTCGGTTAAAAATGAATCTGAAAACTTTGAATTTCGATTTCTCAAAATAAGGATATGTGGACTTCACTTTAATTCTCAGCTGACGTGTTATTTCTCACAGGCTCAAACACGCTATTGTTGTAATTGTGAGCTAGTCACATAACAAACGATAACCTTAATAATCTTATGTAATGCTTTTTTTATATAATGATATTCATACAAAGAAGTTGCACCTAAAAGCTACAACCTCTGTAGTCCAGGTTGGACCCTTGAATCGTGAAAAGAAGAAGAAATTTCAAAAGTCTTAGAGATAAACGAAATGGCGCATGCTTTGAGTGTTTTTTTTTATAAATTGTTGGCTTCTAAATCCGAAAATAAATTTATTTTTTGAGTAACACATTTTTATACAAAGCCAGAATCAATTATGGTAAGGGCTATATTGGCTTGTAAAAATACTTCTAAATGGTTACATTTAGAATTGAAAATAAAAAATAAATAAAAATATATAAAATAAAATTTTTATTTTTGAGTAAGTTATGGGGGAAAAGTAAAAAAGAAATGAAAATTTCAAAATGTACCAAAAATGATGTGATAGAATTTTTTTATTACAATTTCTAAGATATTTGAGTGTAGAAATCAGAAAATTACTCAATAACAACGAACAACTTTTCAAAATTTAAAATTTGGCAGGCCTGTTTAAATAATTTTCCAAAATTTCGAATGGTAAGTCGCCTTAGCCATTCCCATAGCTTTAATGTCCCGATGAATAAAAAATGTCTTACTTGTACTAATCCTAGGGCGAGTCCAGCCGCAATGGTTCCACCACCTGCAATAAAGAACGGCACTAGGACTTGAATAGTAGTATTCCACCACCTCTCTATAGGGGGATCAGTCTTATTGGGCAGTGGAAGATCGATGGAAATTTGTGTTGAAGAAGGTGATAAAGAGTGTCCATTGTTGAGGTCATCAAGGGTCGTGGTGAGTGTTTCGACTGTTGTCAGGCTCGTTAAAGATCCAACATGGGGTGGCATAGTGGCAGTTGTCTCATTGGTCATTTCTTTTTCATGGACGATGTCAGCCTGGATCACAGACACCATGCGATCCGTCGTGGCCGCGCGAACAGAGCAGATGAGTAAAGGACTGGGTATCCCGAAGGCTGGTAGCTCCGGTGGATGATCTCTCTCCAAGGTCAAGGCGTTGACCATAACTAGAACATACAAAAGAACATAAGAAATTTGCTGCTTTTTTGGAATATTTCATCAATAGACTAATATAGAGTGGAAGGCTCCATAAGGAGCCAATGTATTTTAGCGTATACGAGTTACAGAGCACTCTGGCGGTTCGGAATGGGCAATAAAATGGCGGGAACCGCTCTCTTTAGCTCTATAATTAAATTATTAAAGAATTAACATATAAAAATCAAAGAAATAAATTACTAGTTAATTTTATATAGGGTACTTACATTTCAGGATTTTTAGGTCGTTTAAAAAAATTATGTTCTTTATCTGATTTTGTGTCGCGAAAGCAACCTTTCACAAAACATTGACGTCGAGAACTAGGCATATTTAATAATATTTTAATCTATAAATTTGTACGTTGGAAAATTTTCTAAATGAACTTTTAGCACAAAGCTGGTATGAATCTTTTATCTATGACAAAGGCTTTGAATGTCCTATGACTCTGATCTTTAAATAGCTCTTAAGGACTAAGAATAATGTTCATCGAGCCACTAGATCGATATTCGGTAGCCTTCCACTCTATATTACTCTATGATTTCATCTTTAAACAATTTAGAAATGTTGATAGACAGTGGCCACAATTTTTTGAGACAGAATATGATGCGTACATGATGCATCATAATTATTATTAAAATGAAAGTTTTTGCCGAGAGTAGCAGAATGTTTATATATTGAAAGAGACAATAAAAGAGTGTGTCTTCTGCTGGAATTATAAATTTTATTTATTTATAACGAGACTATAGTTTCGAGGGCTTTGCCCTCTTCATCAATCTATTACAATGGATTCACAGGAATTAATTTATGAATCTAAACTATAGTCTCGTTATAAATAAATAAAATATATATTCCAGCAGAAGACACACTCTTTTATTGTCTCCTTCAATAATTATTATTGTTAATCATGGTTTGTTTATCTTTTATATTATGAATAAAATGAAAATAGATGCATAATAAATCTTTTAAAAATGAATTTGGAGTTTATTAAATATAACCGTAAAATATTGGCGCCCGAACGTTTCGAATAATTATGAATGGAAGAACTTTTAAACCAGTAATGAAGAAAGGAAAAAAGAATGATTTTGCAAATGTGGGGAATGTGGAAATAACAAAGGAAGAGATATTAAAAATCAAAGAAGATATTAAGAAAGGTGAGCGTAGGATAATGAATTTAGAGGAGGAATTGACTAGAGTAAGGAACGATTAAGGGCCAGTAGTATGTCGTTTGGAAAAATCTTTGTAAAAGTTGGTAAAGGGTAAAACCTTAGAATTCACCTTGTGCCCTGCAGGATGGCCAATCAGATGACACGGACTTTCATCCATCCCGCCGAGCACAAGGTGAATTCTAAGATTTGCCCTTTGTTAAGCTTTAACAAAGAGTTTACAAACCGACAAACAACTGGCCCTTAGAAGAGGTAAAAAGTAAGGGGAAGGAGTTGGAAATAATAATGAAGGAAAAGGACTAAAAAAAAAGAACTTGATTTTGAATTTAATTGGAAGGTTCAATTGTCAGATACTGGAAAACTTCTTCCTAACTTTAGGGCTCTTCCGGAAGAGGATCCGAAATTATTTCTAAATAAAGTTGAATGTATTTTATTGAAATATAAAGTAGCAGACGATATATGGCTCATAGTAGTATCAGAACAATTGTTGGACAAGGCCAGAGCATGGTAGCGAGTAATTAAGCATTCACCGGCGTTGGATTGGCAGAAGTTTAAGGTGAAGTTTCTTGGAGATATTTGATAATTTAACCGTGGTGGCAAAATTGAAGGTTATGTTTTATGGGGAAAAACAGAGGTTGGATGAACCGATAGGATTATTTGTTAAAAATAAGATAGCTCTGTATAAGATAATTTTTCAGGATGAGGATGTTAACTCTATCCTATAGAATATATATAAGCAGGGACGTAGGTAAGAGGTTAAGGGATTCAACCCCCCCTCCCCCTATATATGTGACAGTTGAATTTTTCTTTTGATTTTCTTTTTGAACCACATCCTATTAGTTTTTAAATTATGTGTAATAGAAAAGCATTTCAATTTTAGTTTTACCTATACCGGGGTGAAGAGGAATTAGATACCTGAATAAATCAATTGGTCAGTCACCCCCCCCCCAAACAAAATCTACGTCACTGTATATTAGTCAGCCCAACTTTCTGAATGCGATATCAATGTTCGTAAAAAGTATATGATGGTTCGCGAAGAAGACTTCAGATATTACATAACATTGCCTTCTTTGAAATCATCTAACCAATTTTCCCCTTCAAATTAGTTACCGGCAGGGCCGTGGCAAGGGTTTTGGCGCTTGGCGCGAACAAATTTTTGGCGCCTTAATTTTTGTAACTCAGTAAAAGTTAGTGGTTAAAATTAAAACAAAAACTGATGATATTCAAATGACTTTTAATAAAATCATAATCATTTTGAACTTGAAACGTAAAGACGCTTAGAGCGCCTTTTTTCAACCGGCGCCTGGAGCGGTCGCTCCTTCGCGCTGTGCCTTGCCACGGCCCTGGTTACTGGAAACCAAAAATGCCTGAAGTTGAATGGTTCTTCGGGTGGACCAATTTGTACCAAAACCTTGCAATATTTCTTTCTGGCGGATTCCTAATTTAAATTTAAAATTTCATTTTTTTTTTAATACAATCGAATGCAAGAAGGGGCTAAGTAAGATGGAGCCCTATGAATCTCGAAAGACCCTTCCATTACCGAAGAGAGGGGGAAAGTTGATCAAGTGAAAGGTTGGAGGCGTAGGTGTTTGTGAACCCGGATTTTGAAGGTTTGAAGATTATCATTGCTCTATATGATAAGACTTACCATTTGTGAAATATAGGCATTTAATAAGTTTTTGTGACACCTCTAGCTAATCGGCTTCTCTACTCGATTTCATTTGGAATAAAATTTAATTCTTAATAAACACATCGATTTTTTAAAAATCGACAACGATTTTGTTGCTTCATGGCATATAATATCACCTGTGCCCTCCCCCCACCAAACCTCTTTTTTGAAATAATAAACTTGTATTTAAATAAGTGTTCTATATGGAGATGAAAAAATATGATTTCCTTAAAATATCTTGGAAAAAAATGTATTTTTGCACTTTTCGTCAAGGTCTCCTTAGGAGTAATTTTCCGGTTTAGATATAATAATATATATCCATTACATTCAATTATAATACTATATATAGATATTAAAATTGCAATTCCGATTCCGCGACAATTATACTTTTATATAAATGGGTATTTTATATATAGAAATGAAAAAAATTAATTTAGTTAAAATATCTCGAAAGAATTCATGTTAGAACCCTTCCTCAAGGGAGAAAATTCTTTAATGAAAAATTTGTCGACTTTGATAATAATATAAAATTTCATTTCCATGAAAACTATACTTTTAATATATTAATTATTATTTAATTGAGTATTTTATATAGAGATAAAAAATGTATTTTTCTTTAAAATCTCTATTTGCACGTAATTAAAGTCATCTCTGGCCAACCCCTTCCTATGCTCCCATATTTCAAAAAAATCTGCTAGTTCGCACTACAGCTCCTTGACCCCCTGGGATCAGGGCCGGATCATCGCATAGACAAATGAGACAAATGTCTAGGGCCCGCTTTTTGAAGGGCACGGTCAAATTGTCTATTTTGAAAAGATTTGTAAATAAGATAGTTTACTTTTATGTTGGACAATTGTATATAATAAAAAAATAAACAAAAATATATTGCTTTTTATATGGTTAATGTAAATTCTAAAATCTAAAGAAAAATTGTTCTTATGTTTCTTCTTATTGAAAGTAATAATTATTTTTTCGATAATTTAGACTTTTTTATAGCGATAAGAATAATATAACTATATACTGTATTATCAACATCCTATGAATTAAAAAAAATAGTGCGTGTGACCTTTACGCGCGATTGAAGTAAAACTTTTCTGACGTTGTGACAGATATTACGATTAAACGAAAAACAAATAAGTCATGATAGAATTTTGTTTTAGTTTTTCACATTATTTAGTTGTTTTATTTATTGTGTGCTCTATTTCTTGTGGGAGAGAGGGGGCCAGGTAAGAAGAAAATGTCTAAGGCCCCAAAGTGGGTTAATCGGGCCCTGCCTGGCTGACATGGGGTGTTATTTACGTCCCTGAGCTCAATCAACTTCCATCGGTTAATTTAATTCGGAATCTATAAATGCCATTCAAAAATTTGTCAACCTTAAAAAAACTGTTCACTGTTTGTTAATCGAAATATTACTTTTGGTGGATTCTTTTTTAATTGTTTCCAATAAAATGGGTTTAAATTGAAAATATTTTCGAAATCAAATAAATAATAAATTAATAATTGTAAATTAGTTAATGGTCTTGTATCGGATATAATAAAAGTTATTCAATGTCAACAAACTACTTCTAACCTTCCCACGCATTCATGTGAAATATTTATATTACTAGAGATAAACGAAACTATGTAGTCTCCAATGAATGAAAATATTTATATATTAATCAGAACACACAATCTGTAAATTATCATATAATGTTATTTTTGGTGAAAAATAAAATAAACTGCAACGGATCGTTGCTAAACTTTATTCAAATTCATTTGAAATATATATATGTTTATTCCTTTATTATTAATCAGATATCACTTGCTATTTGCAGTTCATGTTGACTTTAAGTAAAAAATAATGATCGATTCTCATTTAATAGTCGAGGAATAACCATTCCACATTGAATTTTGACGTTTCGGTTATTATTGGTAACCATTGCTGAAGACATGGAGGAATCGAGTTAAAATCAAAAATAGTGATCGATTCTCATCTAATACTTGAGGAATAACAATTCTACATTAGGTCTTTGACGCTTCGATTATTATTGGTAACCATTGCTGAAGACATGGAGGAATCGGCTTAAAATCAAAAATAACGATCGATTCTTATCTAATACTAGCGGGATAATCTTATTGCATTTCATTTTGATGTTTTGACTATTAATGACAACCTCTACTGAAAACGTGGAAGAATCGACTTAAAATCAAAAAGACTAAATTCTTTTTTGGTAAACAACTCAAGCTTGAGTTGTTTGCCATAAATGAATTTAGTCTTTTGATTTTAAGTCGATTCTTCCACGTTATCAGTAGAGGTTGCCATTAATAGTCAAAACATCAAAAATGGAATGCAATAAGGTTATTCTGCTAGCATTAGATAAGAATCGATCGTTATTTTTGATTTTAAGCCGTTTCCTCCATGTCTTCAGCAATGGTTACCAATAATAATCAAAACGTCAAAAACCTAATGTAGAATTGTTATTCCTCAAGTATTAGATGAGAATCGATCACTATTTTTGATTTTAACTCGATTCCTCCATGTCTTCAGCAATGGTTACCAATAAAAACCGAAACGTCAAAAATCCAATATAGAATGGTTATTCCTCAAGTATTAGATCAGAATCAATCACTATTTTTGATTTTAACTCTATACCTCCATGTCTTCAGCAATGGTTACCAATAAAAACCGAAACGTCAAAAATCCAATATAGAATGGTTATTCCTCAAGTATTAGATCAGAATCAATCACTATTTTTGATTTTAACTCTATACCTCCATGTCTTCAGCAATGGTTACCAATAAAAACCGAAACGTCAAAAATCCAATATAGAATGGTTATTCCTCAAGTATTAGATCAGAATCAATCACTATTTTTGATTTTAACTCTATACCTCCATGTCTTCAGCAATGGTTACCAATAAAAACCGAAACGTCAAAAATCCAATATAGAATGGTTATTCCTCAAGTATTAGATCAGAATCAATCACTATTTTTGATTTTAACTCTATACCTCCATGTCTTCAGCAATGGTTACCAATAAAAACCGAAACGTCAAAAATCCAATATAGAATGGTTATTCCTCAAGTATTAGATCAGAATCAATCACTATTTTTGATTTTAACTCTATACCTCCATGTCTTCAGCAATGGTTACCAATAAAAACCGAAACGTCAAAAATCCAATATAGAATGGTTATTCCTCAAGTATTAGATCAGAATCAATCACTATTTTTGATTTTAACTCGATAACTCCATGTCTTCAGCAAATGTAACGGATAAAAAAAACAACGCAGTTGCTATGGTTACTTATAAAATTTCCTCCCAAATTTTTATCATTTCACAGCGAGAAGCCTAAACATTCTTACTTAAACAAGTTTAAATGAGTTATATTACCGATCAAATGAATAAATTTTAAAGTTTTTTTTTAATTTTGGTAAAATAAGGAATTTAAAAAAAGTACAATCTTACTCTAGAGTAAAGTACTTTAAAATATACTTTTACTAAAAACTTTATTTAACCTTTTTGTTGTCCCCAAAGTACTTAATTAGGATTTTAAATTTCATCAAAATTGGTTAAGTCATTTTCAAGATATTTAGAAAAAACTAAAAAAGTACTGAAATAAAGTACTAATGTTTGTGGGCCGATATGTACCAAAAACTAATCAGCGCTTCATTTTGTTAAACTAATGGTAGGTTTTCAATTTCATTTCAATCGGTGCAAAGGTGTGGAAAAAATTGTGGACGAAAAAAACGATAACATACATCCATCCATCCATCCCCACGCTTCGCATTGGATAAAGTAAAAATAAATTAAACTAGAAACACAATTAGAGAAAAAAGTGAAGTTTTTCAAGACTCGGCCGCTCTCCATAAATTTTGGAGATTCGGTGATTTTTGACTGCAAATGATTTGAGCTAGAAAGTCGAAACTTGACATAAAAGTACAACTTATTATGCTAATTCATATCATTAGCTTCATCCGTCCAAGAGCTTGAAGCTAAAGAATTATTGTCATTTGGCTAATTTTTGTCAACCTCTTAAGCTAGAAAGTTGAAACTTGACATAGCGGTGATGCAGAAGAACAAATTGAACCCTATTAGCTACAACTGTTTTCAAAAGCTCCCATATAACAATTCGTTTTTCAGGGTTCTGTGAAAATGAAAAACGGAACCCTTTTAATGTCTAGCTGTCTGTCTCTTGGTTTATCAGCTCGTAAACTAAATAATACACAAACATGAAATTAAATTATATGTAGTAATTTATTATAAAATCAAAATTGGTATTACAATTTTAATCGAAATTGGGTTTTGGGAAGGGTCAAATTGTTTATAATAGGACCAAAAAAAAATATTCTATTTATTATGGGATATGAAAATATCTTATTAGATAGAATTTGGCTGATTTTTTTTTTTTGTTTTTTGTTTTTATTTAATTTACTTTAAAATCACGGTTAGCAGGGCATCAAAGAAACCGTTTTAACACGATATTTGTACCTAGCGGAATTTTCAAACCAATCAATATAAAACTATGGAAAAAAATTACCACACTCATGGTCTCAACTAAACCCACAAATTATAGTATTCAATTAGATTAAATGAAATTGAAAACCTACCATTACTTTAATATAATGAAACCCTAATTAGTTTTTAGTACATATCAGCTCACAAAATTGATTCCAGTACATTTTTAGTTTTCCCCAATTATCTTGAAAATGGCTTAGTTAACCAATTTTGACCAAATTTAATATTTTGTTTAAGTATCTTGAGAACCTCAACAATGGTTATATAAGTGTTTAGTAAAATTACATTTTAAAGTACTTTACAGTAAACAAGTACTTTTAAAATTCTTTATTTTTTATTTTTGGTGGGTTGAATATATAGCTCATTTAACCTTGCTTGAGTAAGAATGGATAGGCTTCTCCCTGTGAAATACTAAATTTGAGAGAAAAATTTACAAGTAACCATAGCAACAGCGTTGTTCTCGTATCCTTTATTACTTTCATATTTCTATAGAGTATAGTAATGTGAAGTATTGCGATGGCCAGTCTGGGTCCTGAGTCTTTGAGAGCTTGTATCTCAGAGATGAAAAAAGTTAATTTAATTTTGTAACTTCTAGGTGGAAGGAATTGATGCCCATAATAGTTGAAAATTGGATTTAGGACATAAAACCGGAAATTGTGGACTCCAGAGCCCAAAAAGGGGCCAAAAACCCATTGGTCAGTGCGTACGTATGTACCCTCTGCGTTTCGCAACCATAAGTCTCAGAGCCACGAAATTCGAAACTTAAGCTCGATATAGGCTAGAAGGAGTACAGCAGAGAAAATAAAAAAAATCGAAATAAGGAAGGGGAGTGTAAATTAGTAGTGTCGCGATGACTTCAAATAAATGAAAATGTGAAAGTCGTGTGGTGAACACACCAGTTGATCTTTTCTAAAGATCTCGAGGAATCGACTGGCAATTAAAATTAGCGATCGAATCTCATCTAATACTAGAGATATAACCTTGTTATATTCCATTTTTGATATTTGACAATTAATGGTAACCAGTGTTGAAAACATGGAGGAATCGACTTAAAATCAAATAGACCAAATTCTGTTAATCTGATTAAGATTAATAATAAAGGAATAAATATATTAATGTTTCAAATGACTATGGATAAAGTCTAGCAGCGATCAGTTGCAGTTATTTCAGAATATTTCTAATTTTTGATTCAGACTTTTTGAAGCTATAAAGTTTGAAACGTAATCAGTTCTTCGTAATGAAAATACATCATTTTGCACTAGAACGAACTATATGCAAGCTAAATTCTCAAATTATCAGGAAACTGACTCCAGGCACATATAAAATAAAAAAATAAATAAACAAAAATAAAAAAATGAAATTTTGTCAATACTTTATATCCGAGTAATATAACACCTACTAATAAGAGTAAATGCCATGATAATGGATGGGATCATTGGCATTGCTTAGATATGACAAGTTTTTCAGTCTCGATTATAATCTTAAATAAACATTAATTAATGTGTTAATCACATTTGGAATTTCACAACAACAAAAACAAATTGAAGAATTCAAATTTTGATAGTCGGAAAATTGAATAGTTATTTTTTCTATTTGAAGATTCGGTGGTCAGAATGATGATCTGAAAGATTTTTACTTTACCATACAGGGTATGGTCAAATATTGTAATCGTGCATGAAAAAAGTGTTTTTTTTCCTTCTTTTTATTCGAAATATCTCAAAAACGGCTGGATCTTTTTTGATTAAAAAAATTGAGCGAAACCATGGCATTTCGCTCTACAAAAAAGCTCCAATAAGTGAACATCGAAAAAATCATATTTTTCAAAATGTCTATGCGTTACCAAATTTTTGTGGATGAGCTAGCTCAAAAACTAGTGTGAATATCCAAACCAAATTTCACACGTAGTTTTGGTCCATTGAGATTAAGAGTTGATTAGATTTTGGTGCATATCGACACAAAATAGAAGGGTGGAGGGGGGGGGGTTAAAAATTAAAAATCTAGGCCATTTGAGCAAACGCAACCAAATTTTGTATACATAATCAGTGGGACCCCAGAAGTCTAAAAATGCAAAAACTAACCTCCTTCTACTACATTACTATAAATAATTTTATTAAATATTAAATATAAGTAAGCGGCCAGGTTGTATGGTAAAGTCAAGTGGATGGCCATATCAGAACACGTCAGCTTATTTCAAGTTAGATAGATATATAGATATAAGGGAAAATTCGGAAATTAGTTAAAATTTTACAGTTTTTCCCATGAGTACAAATTAAAAAAAATTTAAATTTTGATAATCGACGAAGTGGATATAGCTATATTAGAATTAAAGAATTCAGAGATCCAGTAAAAATAAAAAAATCTTCTAAGCCGGTGTTTTAATTTAATTTTCAAATCTTCCTCGGGGCCGAAGTAGTATGTTTAAAGTTTCTGTGGTTCAAATGATTTTAGGGTTGGGGAAATGAAAACATTAGCTAAAATTTCTAGTTCCCATGGCTACAAAATAAAGAAATCAAATTTCGATAGACGGAAAAGTGCTTATATCTATTTTTTTCTTTTTTTGAATCTTTGGTGGTCCATCAGATCTGGAAGTGTTTTTTGGGTTGAACCACGCATGGTGAAATTAAAAAATTAGAAAACATTTTATTTTTTTCATAATTACAATACATATAAATAGTGCAAAAATTGATAATCGAAACAATAGATAGGACTATTTTTGTCTTTGTTAAGTTTTTACGGTCCAACTGATGATCTGGAAGATTTTCTGTGATGTTCAAAATTTTCTGTGTTGGTATTCCTTAACAACAAATTAAAGAGTTCAAATTATGGTAACCAGAAAATTACTTTTTTTTTTATTTCAGGGCTGTCCAACCCGTGGCCCGTGGGCCGTATGCGGCCCAGCACTGCAATGAGTGTGGCCCCCTCATAAACTTCCTTAAAACATTGAGATTTATATGTAGAGATATATTTATTCCCTTTTTTCGAAATATGAATGTACATTTGTACAATATGTGAAGCTTTTTTCAAGAATAAAATTCACTAAAAGCAAAATTATAAGTTCAACCGAGGGGTGAATCGCGAGCTAATATAGTGTACACCTACTTTCACTTCCACTTCCAAGTAGAAGACAATAGATAAAGGGGCATTATCTAATGAATTCCAAAAATAATTCCAGAGACATGTACACTTAATTCCAATCGCGGTTCACGAGCTCAACTATATAAGATAAAAAAATAATGGAGTTTCGAATATTTAAAAATTTATCTTCTTCTCATATGTTTCTAAAATATTTATTATTTCAGTAATTTATATGCTACGACACTAACCAAGTATATAGTTATCATAATTCTATTACAAGGAGACAAGGAATTGGGGGTTTCTAGAACAATGACAATTAATTGATAATTTCACTCCTGGACTAAAACTTGTCAGGACTTGTTTTTTAGGTCTTTGCACGTTCTTACATGTCAATAGTTAATCGATTGTGAGGGATTATTATATCCGTGACTCTTTTAAAAAATTAATTATCATTCCTCATATCATTCTTTAATCCCATTCGATTAAAATTGGTTTACCAGGGCTGTCCAACCCGTGGCCCAATATAAAGTCACAAAATTCCTTAAAACATTGAGATTTATATGTAGATACTAGAAAATACACAACAATTTCTGCTGATAATTTTATTCTCTAAAATAAGAAATCTGAAAATCGACTGTGAAGTAGAAAAATAACAGTGCTAATTTTAAATTTTGAATCTGGAACTAGATTTCAAGATTTCCGATAAAATCATCATCATTTTGGTCTATTTTTGACTCCATTTTCATTAGAAATAAATTTTCTACTTGCAAACTTTCTGATTGAATGGTCTTGATTCTAAAACAACAATTAGATACCGATCTGAAAGAAAAATTGAATATTGTCTCTTTGTTAGAATTTTATATGAATTATCTAGCCAGAAAAAAATATAAACAAATACTAATACATAATAACACTTTTTGTAAGTATGTAGGTAAATATTTACACATACGAGAAGCTATTTTCAAGTATAAAATTTACGAAAAGTAAAATTAGAAGCTCACTATGAGCGAAAAAAATAATATAGTTCTTATTTCCACATTATTTCTTTTTTACTTTACCATACAGGGTATGGTCAAGTATTGTAATCGTGCATGAAAAAAGTGTTTTTTTTCCTTCTATTTTTCGAAATATCTCAAAAACTGAAACTATTTTGATTAAAAAAATTGACCGAAACCATGGCATTTCGCTCTACAAAAAAGCTCTAATAAGTGAACATCCAAAAAATTATATTTTTCGAGATACTAATTGTTTTGTCAAAATGTCAGTTAGTTAGTTAGTTAGTCTTATTTTTTTCTTCAAATGTGGCCCGTGCAAGACAAAAGGTTGGACACACCCCTGTTCTATTTGAAGCTTTCGTGGTTAGAATGATCATTTGGAAGATATATTTATATATCATGACAAAATTAAAACAATTGTTACAATTTCCAATTGTTTTCCATGCCGAGTTAGGACTTTAGAAGTAAAATCTTGCAAATCTAGGATATTATTTACTATTATTAATGGTTAATAAGTAACTAATATCAATTTTAATATTTTTTTTCTTATTAAATCATCTGAAAAAAGTGTAGATCTTTTTTATTTAAATCACACCACAAGAAAAGTGATCCAAACTCACCCTGAGAAAAACTTTGGTGGTTTTAGCCGAAACTATTCAACTATAATAGACATGACCACCGTAATATCAACTCGATGTGATGAAATGTATTTGAAACTACATATCTTGAAAGGTAATATCATATTTGTATCAATAATTCAGATAATTAATTTTACCTATCTTATGAAATAAATAAAAAAATATTTTTAAGATTATGTAGAACTATCTGAATTATTTATATAAATATGATATTGGAGTTCAAGAAATATATTTTCAAATGCTAGAAAAATCTTTATTACAATATTAAAATAAAATATATTCGAAACTAGGTAGTTTTATTAATTTTGAAAAAAAAATTCAAAACTTTATTCTAGATTTGAGTTCCCAGATTAAATTCAATATAAAATACAATTTGAGAATTTTCTAAGATTATCTAGGATTCATTAATTGAAATCGAAGGAGGTTGGATAAGAATTAAATTATAAACAGAGTCTTATCCTTTCATATGCCAAACGTTTCGTCATTTTATTTTTGACTTCTTCAGTGGCTCACTAAATAACTGAATTGTCTGATGTTGCTGAAATTATGAGATAAAACATATCAATAAATTAAAAAAGAAAATGATTAAATTTAATGTAGATAAATGGATATTCAGTTGTTGTTTTATCTACTCTTATTAAACGAGCAAAAATTGTATATTTATTTATATATATATTTGTTTGTATCTTATTTCTATTTTGAAAACGACTCTACCGATTTTGATGAAATTCACTGGTTAGGAGGTTTTTGTGGTGACAATTCCATCTGTCGGGGTCTCATCTTCGACAAAATTGTTTTTGATTGGGTTTTTTCGTAATGAAATTAATTATTCTCAGGTAGAAAAATTCCATTCTTAGGGATTTAAAAAGGGTTTATCTTTTCCTTTGTACCCAGATAGACAATGGGTCGGGTTAATCCTTTATTCTCAAAGGCCTTGAAGAAGTATTGTGATTGTGGATTTTAACATATTTTGTTCTCCTGAAACGTTAGAAACATTAATAAACGTTTTATAATTGTTTTTATAAAGAACTTTATTTATTTAATAGAATAAAAAATAATCAAGAATTTATTTAAAAATATATTTCGCATAAGCAGATCTCAATTTTCTGAAAAAACAACACATTTTGATAGGTTTTATTTATTAACAATTGGATGAATAAAAATGAATCCTGTGGTTGAATCAAAACAGGTGCAGGAGGTGGGGTGCAGTGGTTGGGGATCCGGGGGTAGGGCGAGGTTTCGCGGGTGGGGTCGAGTGGGTTGGAGTAGTGGGGGGGTATAGTGGTCGAATACATTATATATATTTGTATTTTTTTTTTAATTTGAAAACGGCTCTCAAATAAAAATCGACCTTTTTACCAGAATTTTAAATTAAAAATAATATTAAAATAAAGCTAACTGAAGGAAGAAGTTACCGAGCATCGCTCGGTTCCTCCAGGTACTGATATATTTAATAGAACAAGGGACGATTGTGACTGTCTTAATTAATTTTTAATTTTTAATTTATTGATATGTTTTATCTCATAATTTCAGCTACATCAGACAATTCAGTTATTTAGTGAGCCACTGAAGAAGTCAAAAATAAAATGACGAA
This sequence comes from Forficula auricularia, assembly GCA_024734495.1. Lineage (NCBI taxonomy): Eukaryota > Metazoa > Arthropoda > Insecta > Dermaptera > Forficulidae > Forficula > Forficula auricularia. The sequence continues at coordinate 21,020,167 of JALMQS010000128.1, forward strand.
ACGTTTGGCACATTAAGGACGTTCCCTAATATAGCTCAGATGCAGTTCGATCTTTTCCCCTACTCTCACATGTGCAGAAATGCAAAAATATTTTCACTACGTCGTTTCTCGGATCTGGCAACATTGCATTCTTACCGACGCTAAAAGACAAAGAATAAAAAAAAACACTTTATGAAACTGTTCAATGAGAAATTCCAAATGAGAACAGTATAGTTAGGTTGAAAGAATTAGCTAAAAATCTCAAATGCACCAGCTGCAAAAGTTTTTTAGATATGGAAAAATTGAATAATTTTAGTGCGACGTTGTCAAGTCACCATCTTTCACTTGCCATGTCATGAAAAAAATGAAAACCATCAAAAGTACCTAACTTTTAAAAATTTTCATACAAAACGAACACCGCTTGATACAATTATTTTAACAGAAAAATATTTGTTAAATCTTCAGTTAATGATTCTCAGTTTTTCAAAATAATTTCAAGAAAATTACGATTGTTATTTATTGAAACAGTCGCTTTAACATCAATCGGGATAGTGTTCGCGTGTTTAATATGCAAATTTCAATGGTCAATATTTACAAATTTAGTGCCGCGAGGATTATTGAAAAAATTTCTATGTATAAAGGACACTTATAAATATGTGTATTCAAAGTTTTAAAAGGATTGCAAGAAAATGGATTTATTAGGGAACGTCCTTAAAGGATAAAACTCTGTTTATAATTTAATTCTTATCCAAATCCCTACGATTTCAATTAAATAATTTTAAGTATGGATGCAATTAATGAAACATTATCTAGGATGTTATTAAATAAGTTTGGTTGACGCTTCCTCAAGGATCGAAGGCAAGTGTCAAAAATGCTATCCGCCAATTGACAATCCGTTGAGGTGAATTACTTCTGATTATAATTAGTTGCTGGATTTATATGTAAGAAGCATTTCGCCTTAGATTGTCATTTGCCCGGATAACTGGATCTTGGGTTCGATTCCCGAGAAGTCACTAGCTCTTCAGACGTAGATACAAATTTATCTAATACCATTCTAGATAACCTTCGAAAATTATCATGATCTATTTTAGATTAAATTATAGGTGTATATTCAATAATAGATTATAAGAGCTAGATGATATCGGTTTTTTTTTAAACCAGACTCTAATAATTTTGCCATAGGTGTTCAAACTTGAACAATACTCTAATTGAGAGATGGCGGAACTATGTCACGCTGACGAATTTCATTGGCATCGAGCAATTATAAAAAAAGACAAAAATGTTAATTAAAATATGATAATTTTTTAATTATTCTTTACAAATTCAAAATGGAATTAATCGATTTCAAATTGGGAATAGTCATTATAGTTAGACATTGTGATTATTTTCATCTTGAAATCGATTATGGTAGTCTTATTAGAAATTGAGTATTCACACTTTGAAATTGCTTAATTCATAATCACATTTTGAAGGTGAAAAGATATACAGGAATTGCTCGACTTACGATCGAGATACGTTCCTAGACTAGGTTGTAAGTCGAAGTGAATAACAAATTCAAAGCCCCTCATTTCAAACAGTTACGGGGATTCCCATAACATATGTTCATTTGAGCATAAGTACATAATATTAAATTTTACGGAAATTCCTCTAACTGTTTGTTTCATATATCGTCGCCTTAGAGTGTAAAACCTGCTAACTCACAACAAGGAAATTTTACAGGGCAGAGAAAATACAAACAAAATTTAATATTGTTGTAATGGAAAAAACTATTTTCCACATGTTTTTTCTATAACATACGATCGTAATGTTAAGTAGCAGTTTTACTTGGACGATGCTGCATTTCTTTTTCTTTCGAAAGGTATTAATATGTCATATATGATAAAAATGGAGTTAGCAGGTTTACACTCTAAGACGATGTGTAATATGCCTATGTATAGTATGAAAGAGACAAACACAAGGTCGTAAATGCGAACCGTCTTAAGTCTAAGACTATATGTAGTTCATCAACCTAACCACCAGACTCAACAAGAAATTGGATGCCAAGTCGAAGTCAAAATGTTTACTTTACCATACAGGGTATGGTCAAGTATTGTAATCGTGGATGAAAAAAGTGGGTTTTTTCCTTCTTTTTTCGAAATATCTCAAAAACGGCTGAAACTATTTTGATTAAAAAAATTGAGCGAAACCATGGCATTTTGCTCTACAAAAAAGCTCTAATAAGTGAACATCGAAAAAATTATATTTTTCGAGTTAATAATTATTTTGTCAAAATGTCTGCTAGTTTGTTTGTCTGGTTTTCCGGTTGTCTGGTTGTCTGTCCGTTAGTCTGTGCGTTACCAAATTTTTGTGGACGATCTAGCTCAAAAAATAATTTGAATATCGAAACCAAATTTCACACGTAGTTTTGGTCCATTGAGATTAAGAGCTGATTAGATATTGGTGCATATCGACCCAAAATTAAGGGGGCTGGAGGGGGGTTAAAAATTAAAAATCTAGGCCATTTGAGCAAACTCAACCAAATTTTGTATACATAATCAGTGGGACCCCAGAAGTCTAAAAATGCAAAAACTAACCGCCCAAAATTGACGGGGGGGGGGTAAAAAAATGAAAATCTTGGCCATTTACCAAACTCAACCAAATTTTGTATACATATTTAGTGGGCCCACAGTAAGCTAAAAATGCAAAAACTAACCGCCCAAAATGTGTGTGTGGGGGTCAAAAATGAAAATATGGGCTCTTGTACCAAACTCAACCAAATTTTTTATACATAATCAGTGGGCCCCCAGGAGTCTAAAAATGCAAAAACTAACCCCCTCCCCTACTTGATTATAAATAATTTTATCAAATATTAAATATAAGTGAGGGGCCAGGTTGTATGGTAAAGTCAAGTGGATGGCCACATCAGAACACCTCATCTTATTTTATTTTATTTTTTTGGTAGATGAATTGAAATAATTGATTGATAGATATATTATCATAGTATGTGCTCTAATTAAATTAGATGAATAATTGTTCCGAAACCCTCGTTATCGCGTAATAAGTGATTTGCAAATACTCAACGGCGCCACTAGCTTGATGTCTCGAGAAGTTAACTATCAATCACGTAGGATCGATTTCCGGTCAGATAATTTACATTTTGAAAAGTGCAGAAGAAAAATGAACATCCGAAACACCTTCAGAGTCGAATTGGAAACATTTTTCAGGGTTGAATGAAATTTATGTTGTAATCTACTCCTATTTCGCCAATGTGCGCCGCACCCCATGCGTCCGTCTTTCATCTATCATGGGTAAGTCCGAAATCGTATCCTATTAGTCCACTGGTGGCCAGCCTTTTACATACTATGCGCCAATTTTTTCACATATGAATTCATATGCGCCATACAACTAAAGCACAGTTTCTAATGAAAAGAAATAAAACCAAAGAATCGGTAATATGGGCTTTAGGTACTTGAGAAATTTATGATGAAATGCTCCACTTTTAATCTTCAAATGCGCATCTTTTGGCGCATGCGTCATGGGTTGGCTACCCATGATTAGTCGATAGAATAGGATACCCTTTCCGACTGAGGTATGACGGAAGTATGGGAGATCTAGTTTTTACTTTCACATTTATATTCATAGAATATAATGGGGAAGTATTGCGATGGCCTGTCTGGGTCCTGACTCTTTGAGAGCTTGTATCTCAGAGATGAAAAAATTAATTTAATTTTGCAACTTCTAGGTGGAACGAATCGATGCTCTTAATAGTTGAAAATCGGATTTAGGACATAAAACCGAAAATTGTGGTCCGCAGAGGCCAAAAATGTACCCCTCCTGCGTTTCGCAACCATAAGTCCCAGAGATACGAAATTCGAAACTTAAGTTCAAAATAGGCTAGAATCAATACAGCAAGCTTTTGGTTGAAATCGGAAAGCCGGAAGTGGACATTTACATGAAAGATTTTTATTTTTTTTTATTTTCTCAAAAACTGTTCTAACGATTTTTTTTTAGAAATTAGTGTATTTATCAAGAGTCATGAATTATTAGTTGTGTCAAATTTTTAATCCGATTGATTTAAAAAAATCGTTAGAGCCGTTTTTGAGAAAATCAAAAAAACGAAATAAAGGAAAGGGATGTAAATTAGTAGTGTCGCGATAATTTCAAATAAATGAAAATGTGAAAGTCGTGTGGTGGACACACCAGTTGATTAGTCTTCATTTGCGTGTAATTTAAGATTACAAAATAATAATTGTTATTAATTAATTAATTGTCTTAGTTAGGAAAAGGAGAAAGGATCGGGAAATCACCCGGGAAAATTACTATGCAAAGGGTAGTAGTCTACAATAGTAATCGTCAACGCTCGGAATCAAGCATGGTACATGAAGAAGATTTAGGGAAAAATAATACAAAAAGAAAATTGGGGAAAAAGTGAAAATTTTTTAAAAGCTCGGTAATTTTTGTGATTTGGCGATTTTCGCCAGCCAACTGTTTGAGCTAAAAGGTTGAAATTTGTCACAGAGGGGGAGTTTATTAATCCAAAAATGTGTTGAAAATTGCAGCTTATATCTTACAACAGTTCGATAGTTTCCTTTAACCATCTGAATTTTTTCTTATTTTATGTAACGATAAGTTGGATGGACCATCAGTCCTTTGTTGTGGAAATTCAAACATTTTGGAGCTGGAGAAAAAAAAACTAGAACAAATTATCTACAACTTTCTTTCTTTTGAGTTATTGTCAGTATCAGAATCTAGACAGGCGATGTACCTAGTCCGAAATGATTGGGAAATTAGTAAATAATATTTAGTTTATATTTAACAAGGGTTCAATAAAGAGTCATGCAGGTTTTGGTATTTTTTTATTTAAAAATCCCCACTGACGTTTCGGCTATTGATTATAGGCATCTTCGGAGCGGGAATTTGTCAATATTCCTAATATGCTCCGAAACGACAGTGGGAATTTTCGAATGAAAGAAATACCAAAAGCTGTATGACTCTTTTTTGAAACCTTGTTAAATATAAAAAATCACAGAAATTAAAAATCGCTGAAACAACTAAAATTTAGTTGTTTTGAATTTTGTTCTTTATTAAAATATTTCACACCCGCTCAAGGCAGCCTTTTAGCCAACTTTGAATAAAAATTTGATGATTCTAACATCATCACCCTTATCATATTTTAGTATTTCAAAGCAAATTTCATCAGACACTTAGCAGATCAAAGACTAGTTTCTTATGTAAATATATCTGATTTCATCCCAATTTTCATTATCAGTCTGGTTTAAGTCAGCTACTAGCCTCTATTTGAATCTACTCTCTAGCAATTTATTAATTTCTCTAAAATTCAGATATTTCATACTCTTTTCTGGAGAAAATATTCTAATCTAAGTCTTTCCCTTTTTCTTTCCTACCTTACCAACTAAAGTATCATTCAGCAAATTTCCGTGTCTAAAAGTGTGTCCAATTATCTGATCTCTTCAATTACCCAAATTTCCTCACTAAATTCACTATTCTCTATTCCTATAGAGAACTTTTTCATCTATAATTCAATCTGCCCATTTAATCTTCAACATTCTCCTTAAGCATGTCTTTTCAAGTCACTCTCCTGTTTGCTTCGTTTAATCGTCCAGGTTTCACATTCATATTAATATTTTATATTCCTTATTATAGGTGAATGATTTTATATTCAACTATTTAATCTATAAAAAAATATTTTTAATCAAAGAAACAATTTTTTCAAGAAAAATATTATTTAGAAAAAAACTACTTCCCATAAAAGCAATATCAATTATCTTGGTTTTTACCAAGATTCAAGAATGAGCCAATTATATTTGAGTCGACTCTATCTGGCTAATCAGAAATTGACGAAATCCTATCACGTGTCTCGATACAGTACTTTTGAGATAATTTTGAGATAAGTGAATTATTTAATCAGAAATCAGCAATAACTTTATCATTATTATTACATTTTTTTTTTTGAATAAGATTTAAAAAAAGGAAATTAGTATTCATGTCAAGGTTTCTAATCTAATAGTGTTATAATTCTGGGATTTGAACTAAATCAAATGATAATTTGTAACAATTATTAAAAACTGATTTTAGATAATGATCAATATAAATTGACTGTTACAGAAAAACCTAATAGTGACTAGGTATTTAATAAACAAAATTTTCTTGGGAATACATATTAAAAAAGCAATATCCGGTATCAAGATTTGTTTAAAATTTATTAAAAATTTTTATGACAGATTCATGAAGGAACACTTTCAAAATTTACAGGACCTATATAATCCATGATATCATATATACCAACCCTTACATTTCCAAAAAGAGAAATTGGAACTTGTTGTTTATGGACTAAAAACTGTAAAATTGTAAAGAGGGAGGCCGAGAGAAAATTCTTGTCCCTAGAAGTCATGGGGATAAAGGTTTTGACAAATAGTTAATATCACTACCTCTTTAATTTGATCGAAAAGTTGTTGGGTACCTGCGAATTGAGTAATAAAGTTACAATTTTATGGGAATTATTTATTTTATTTCATCTGAGTATATTTTATGATGGTATCTAAAAAAAAGATGAAGGAGCGAAGACTTTTCTAAGATGGATCATCAAATCGAGGGAGCCATAGAAAGAAAAAGTAGAAAATCTAGAACTTAATATTAAGTCTTGAATTCATTAGAGAAAGAGATTTGTAACTTTTAAAATACAGAAATTGAAATGTAATTAATTGAGAAAATGGAAGTTGGAGATTCTGGGATTCACGAAAAATTGGAAAACTATAGACTGGATAAGAGAGTGAAAGAAAATATTAACGTTAAACAATCATGGGCAATGACAAAATGACAAATGAATTGGTGTTATTCTATCTAATTTAATCGCAAAGTTTAGAGTGGAATATTTGCGAATTGTATTTTTTTCCAATTAGATTTTAATGGGAAAATATTGATTTTCTATCACATTGGTCAACAGTTCTATGTATCTACTAAAATGTGTAAGGCAGAAACGTGGGTTAGGAAAACTCACTCTTTAAGCTCATTTCTGAATGACTATCATTAAGAATTTGTCCCAAAGCTCGAAAGCGATTTGAGTAAAAGGAAAGGACTTTCTTTAAGTAAGCTAGATAATGTATGTTTTATCTCAATTAAAATGACTAAATTACATGAAATGTGTTAAATAAACTAAGATCAAATTGATCGAAAAAAAATATCTTCAAGATGGTTTGACTCTATGAAGGGTACATTCGTAATGGAATAAGGAAGAATTTTACGTGGAGAGACTCATTATAGGTAGATTAAATAGGTACTAAAGGCGTTGAAGAAATTGATGAATATCTTGTATTGATAATAATAAACAAGAAAAATTATGCTATTTGAAAGAAAGTTTAACAAACAATTTGCAAAGCTTTGGATAAGACAAAAAACTTTAAAATTTTTATGACAAATTTAACTACCACGAGAGTGTCTTTTCGTGATTTATTAGCCTATATTCTGATGATTTCTGTTAAATTTGCTAACCTGACAACCAACCTAACCTGAAAGTGTGCGTAAGATTGTTGCACAAATGAAAGGAAAGGGATTTCCCCATTGAAAGCACGCCTTTGGACCACGTGGCTTATTCCAAAATCATAGCGGCTTTGGGAATTTGAAAGACAATCATATAAAATTGAATTTATCAAGGTTTATGTTTAACACTATTAATTATTTGAAAGAAATTACTATATAATACTGAAAATAATAACTATCAATTATATATAATAGTTTACTTTTAGTGATTCTGATTTTAAGTCCAAATTATTAATTATAAAAATAATTATTGTTCCAAAATAAAAAGAAATGTCGAAAAATTTGACATTTCAAATGAATAAATGTTTGGAATATTATAATATATCTAAATGAATGTTAATTTAATAACGGTTTATAATATAAATTATTAGTAATGGTAATTGATTAATTTAGAAAAATTGATAAATATATATTTTGTTAAATTCTTACCTTAAATTGCTTTCATGTTTGAAGATATCGATGACAGATAATCGGTAAATCATTATGCATTCCGAAATTTAGTGAAATATTAAATTTTTCTTGGTTAAAAATTAATTTTCACTAAGAAAAAAGAAAAAAAACAGAAATCACAGAGAAATGTTCATTTATGAGAATATACTGTGGTGGAACATCAAACGAGTAGAGGACGATTAGAAAATAATTAAACATTCTAATCATAATTTGAGTCTTTTATCAAACTGTAGAGCTAGAGAGAGGAGATTCCTCACTCCTATTGAAAAAGTTTGGATCAAAGTTAAAAGAGGGGAAATTTCTTGATAATAGTTTCAAAATATTTCACGCTTTAAAAACATGTCACTCTCGAGAAGAAATATTGATCGATATTAATAATATTTACTCATACAAATTTGAAATTTATGATAAATATAAATAATTCTTGTTTTCAACAATTTCCTAAGGTAGAAAATATTCGTTATCAAACTCTTTTACGACAATATAATTGTCAGAAAGAAATTAATATTTTTATACAGAATTATTTATAAAGTATTTTATGTTTACCTTATTTTAAATTTTATTTTAAAATTATTATATAATAAAAATAATAATATTAAAAAAATGACAACTACAGAAGGATTTATTTTTAGAAATATGTATTTGTTGATTTTAAAAATATAATCAAATATATATAGAATCATATATATAAAATTTATTTGAATATGACATAAATTAATATAAATATTAATTTGGTTCATTTTAAAGTTAATTGAAAAATAAGTATTTTCAGAATTAAAACAACAAATTCGACATGATTCATGGACGTAAGTAACCATATGAGCCCCTCGAGAACATCTAGTAATAAATGTTAATGTATATTCAAATTTTTTTTATATAACTTTTATATTCTAATATTTTTATATTAATAAATACCAACATTATTTTTAGAATTTTTTTTCACAAACATTTCTGGTTATGTACCTAACTTAATTCGTATACATCGTATTTAAATCATAATATGGATTCCGTGCCTAACCAAAAGAATAATTAAATTAATTCAATTGTGACTTTTCTTCTCAGTATTTGAGAATTTTTCAAGCTCTTAAATTTATTGTTTCACGTTTGTTATATTAACAATTTTTTGTTGTTAAAGGAGCGATCGAAAAATGTTCACCACAAACATCAATTTAATAACCAACTCACAAACTTACAGACATGTTGACAAAATAATTAATATCTCTTAAAATTTCTTTTTTATATAAGTTATTCGATGTATGGTTTTTTTTTAGGCCTTGTGATTTTGCTCAATTTTTTATCATAATATTTGGAGGCCCTTTTTATATATTTCTAAAATGAAAGAAAGCAAAAACACCATTTTTTCTGCACATTTAGAAAAGCAAAGAAGAAAAGAAATCAAGCAAGTGATAACTGGTTGAAATGATTTATGTCAACAAAGAAATTTTTATAAAACAATTGTGAAACGATGAATATAAGATATTGAAAAAGTCTCTGAAAAAAAGACGAAACGCCGCGTTTAAATTAATTTTGTTTTGATTAGCCTGAAGGCCGAATATCTGGGAATCAATATTTATAATAAATTACAATACTTCTCCATATTGTGTTTGGTAAGGTATAAAATGATATAATAATCAAGTTATTTTCACATAGAGGTTTTTCTAACATATACTATTTATATAGCTAACATTTTTATTGCTAATTATTGATTGAAGGTTTTATTTTTAATAAAATATGAATAAATTAATTTAACATTACTCCAATAATTGAGTATTGATAAGTATTAGTATATTTCTATTAATTTTTGCATCTTAATACAAACTCAATTATTATCAGTCATCGAAGTCTGCACTGCACTTTTCGAATTCCATATAAACTAATAAAATATCTCATTTTGATTAGAAATATAACTTTTTGAGAAATTATTCTTTAAACTAAATTTTTTTTCTTAAAGGTATCGAAGAGTATATCTCCACTTATTTTCTGGGAGAAAATAAAAATTAATAGAAATATCGATGAGCTTTTTTATAGTAATTCGGTGGATTATCTAAAAAATAAAAAATAGCCCAATAATCAAAAATAATTATTTTCAATAGTTTTTTGGGTAAAGGTATCGAAGAGTAGCTCATTTCATTTGCTTACTTTTAGTAAGGCGTGAAGGCGGTAAGCAGAGTCCGGTTCTTCAAGAATGGTTTGAGATTAGGCAAATAATTAGCACCCTAAGAGTCATCTGGATTAATTTTCACTTAATCCAGGTAAATTGAGGAGAAAATTTGACTAGCCAACCGCCTAAAAACATACTTCAATATCTCTATTTAGTTTAATTTTACCCTAGAAAATAGAGGAGCCACTATTCGATTCCTTACCTCATTTTTTTATTATATCTAAGTATAATTGAAATATTATTGTCGGGAAAAAATTAAAGTGATATTTTACAAATCTTTACGTTTCAAAGTACTCCAAATCCAAAAAGGGGTTTATACAAAATGACTGTGCGTGTGTGTATGTGTGTGTGTGCCGAGACAAACTTTCTATCAATGAAGCATAAGAAAATGAAGAAAGAGGAAATCAATCATCCTAGTAAGTTAAGGGTAGGCGAAATCAAGGATATTACAACATGTTTGATCTCGAATACTCAAGTAATACATAATTAGTAAAGTAATTTATTAAATCAATCACAATAGTTTTAATTATAGTTTCAGCAGTCGAACGTGATTCTGGGCATGATAACGGCGAAACGGTCTTCGATGCATCTTGACTACTAAGAGGCTCCCAGGATGAATATTTTGTGTAAATAGATGATAGTGATCAGAGCCTTTCAGAGGAAATTAATATTTTAGAGGCCCTTCAAAATTTAAAACAAGAGACTCAAATCAAAGGTATTTAATATTTTTTGGATTACATGGTAGCTTGACATTAACAAATTCACTGATTATTTCAGAATAGTCTAAAATACCCGCCATCTGGTAATTAATGTTGAGTGTTGTTAGTCCGTTTAGTCGTTCCTGACACATTGTCCATCGTAGATAGTTTTGATTTATTTTCAGAATACTAAATCATCTTTCATATTCTATATATTAAGTTGATGATTTCCCAATATAAATCATAATAAAATAAAAATAAAAACACTTTATAAAATGTAAATAGCTTAACGAAAATAATTTCTGAGTAAACCTCTCAGAACGGGAATGTTATTTGTAAACAATATAGTCTATAGTGGAATATGCACGTAAAAGACTAGAAAATTTCGAACAATTTAAAAATAGAAGGATACAAATGGGGAATGCCGCTACAGAATGGCGAAGCGGGACAGCGGCGTACAAGGATTTATGTATTTTTTCCGAATTGTACATAAAAGTCAAAACCTCTAATCATTTTTTATTTATTTTATTAATGAGGTAAAGAAATCATTATATTTTACTAGGGGGGGGCTTTGATGGCAGCCAATTTGATGCTGTTTTTTGTCTTCGGACCATTATCTATAGGTATCAAAGATTGGCAAACTTTTAGGAGCGGTTTAAAAAATAAAAAATAAGGGCTAATTTAATAATATAAAATTTAATAAGGACTCAAAAAATAATATATTTTGAAAATTCTTATTATACTAATGTAATGAATGAAGATGTGACTGCATTTCATTATTTACCCTCTCCCCTTCTTCTATTTTCGAGTATCCCAAAGGAAATATTGAATAGAAATCCATTAAATCCAGATAAAATCTTTAAATGATGAGAGTAATCAAGTATCTCTAAAATTTGTTAAACTCCTAATTAAACGTCCTACAAAATAACGTGTCAGATTTTATATCTTTATATATATATATATATATATATATATCTATATATATAAAATAGAAAAGTATGTGGATATATATGTATGTGGAAACGATCTGATTGGCCAGTGCATAGCCAATGCCAAAGCGTTAAATTATTAGAACGATTCTGATTGGTCAGATAGTGATCGTGCTTAGGCAATGTGTTAAATAAATCTTTCCTTATTCTTCCTTATTTTTGAATCAATTTCATTCAGCACATTCTTTCGATACTTACAGTAAGATTTTAAATTTCAATTATTAAATTGGTATGAACGAGACGCTCCCCGCCAGGGGCTAGTGACGCCGGGCCGAAGGCCCGGTCGTCAGCTAGTATATATATATATATATATGATATATCAGTGGCGTGAGGTCCATTGATGCTGTGGATGCGGCGCATCTCTAAAATTTCGAACATTTAGAGCATTTTCATAAATATCGATTTTTAAATTTCAGGAGGATCTTTAAATTTTCAAATTATTATCCGTTTTTTCAAATATTTCTATAAAAAATAATTTTGTTTAAAAATGTATATTGGTCCTCGAAATGAAATAAAAGTGTTGCATAGTTTCAAGGGGCAATTAAAATGAATGATTTTTCCGAAAAGGGTGCTGATAAAAGGTTTGAAGTCCCTGCCTGGTAAATATATCTTCCAGTTCAAGCATGTCAAAGACAAGTCCAGACAAGTTTTAGTCGAATAAAAAGTATTCTCGTTGAGGAACTATTAAAATAGAAATAATACAAAAAAGGAATAAATAAAGATGATTCGAGAATTTCTGGACTAATCCATTTCTAACAACTCTCAATATATAAGATTGGAAATAACTAAGAGTGCAATAGTCAAGTCATAGCTTGCTTATAGCAATAGAATTAGGAGAAATTTAAGACTTTCTTATCGGACAGGCTGATTCATCGTGGAAGATGGTCGATTTCCATCTCAGGGACAGTGGAGTTTAAGTCACAAGTATTAATTTCTAACTCCTACCCTTACTCACACAAGGCACTATCCGTTTGGGGCGAAGGTCCCAAAATATATATTTTTTTTAAATTAATGTTAAATTTGAAAAATAACGAAAGTGATGCCGTATTCGATGAAATTTGCAAAAAAACAAAGATTAAAATAACGAGTAAAATTTCAAAAAATGAAGGGTACTTTTTTGGACAGCATCCCTTGGTCGATCCTGTCGTGTGCTCATTCATTTTTTCGAAAAATAATTAAATAGTTCTCGATATGAAGAATTAACTATCAGACTATTAAATTTAATTATTTAAAAATTTCGCGGTTTCCTTGAACTAATGTTTAAAAGTATATTTATTTAATGAGGTCCTTTTGCCGCCAATGTTAAGTAAAAAATATTAGATTATAACTATAACTTAATTTTTTATAATAGTTTAAGTCTCTATCTATGCTTTGGTGAAGTTTCAATCACACATTAGCGAGCAAATTTTTGAAAATAAAATTTTTTAAAATGTAAACATTTTCTCAGAGTCTTATGGAAAATTAAGATCTTGACACTTTCTCTTGAATTATACTACTATTAGTTGAATAGATAAAGTAAAAAAAAACTAAAAATTAGCTTTTTGAATCATGCAGGTTTCTTTTTTGCAATAAAATATATCATTGACCGATGAATTTACTAAGAAATTTACTTTAAAAAATCATATAAATGCTATGTTTGGATGTAAATTTATACAAAGAATTGCCAAATCATACAAGAGATATCATCAGCTGATTTGAATAAATCAAACTAACTTTTGAATTTGATTATTTTTTTTATAATTGTTTTGATTTCAAACATTTACGGCTTTCATACTATTTATTTTTACTTTACCATTCAAGGTATGGTCAAGTATTGTAATCGTGCATGAAAAAAGTGTTTTTTTTTGCTTCTTTTTTTTGAAATATCTAAAAAACGGCTAAAACTATTTTGATAAAAAAAGATTGAGCAAAACCATGGCATTTAGGTCTACAAAAAAGACCTAATAAGTGAATATCGAAAAAATTATATTTTTCGAGATAATAACTGTTTTTTCAAAATGTCTGTTAGTCTGTGCGTTATCAAATTTTGTGGACGAGCTAGCTCAAAAACTACTGTAAAAATGAAAATCTAGGCTCTTGGACCAAACTCAACCAAATTTTGTATATATAATCAGTGGGCTACCAGAAGACTAAAAATGCAAAAACTAACCTCCCAAAATGGGGGGGGGGGGGGCAAAAATCAATATCTAGGCCCTTGTAAAAAACTCAACCAGAGGTGTATGGTAAAGTCAAGTGGATGGCCACATCAGAACGTGTCAATTTATTTAATTCTATTATTTTTCATTTGTATTTTAACTTATTTTATATAATATTAAATACTACACTTCTTTTGACTCAACTGGAGCAAAAGGACATGCTTAAAAAAATGAGATGTTTTTATTACCTTTAGTTGAAGTTATTAACTTGACCGTTTTTATTTTTAGCATATAATGCTTCTTTTGCAACAATTTTTATCCCCCTCCCCCCCCCAGAAATTTCAATGACGCCCGCATGCGTCTTAACCCCTCCCCTGACGAATATAAAAAACCCATTTCGCTAAAATGATATAAGAAGAGAGAATGGCGTAGTGCGTACCTGCTGATTTGCAGCATGGCAAGGCGGACACGATGACCATGCCTGTTTAAAAGACGGAAGGGCATGGCCCTACCTGATGGCACGGCGTTTAACTCCACCAACGAGAACAGACTGCGCCGAGGTTGGTGATACGGCCGCTTATCAGGGACGGACACTTGGCCTACCTGTTGCCTCCCTCCACACTCCTTTGCATAAAGAATGCCAATTGATACAGTCAATCGAAACTAATTGTTCTTATTGAAAAAGAGACTAGACATCACAATTGATAATTGGAGTTGTTGGAATTCAAATTCATTGGAAATTCGATTTTACTACTGCATCCTTTCCTGTTATTTGACAATTAATAAAACGTAAAATATCTTTATTCATAAAAAGGAAAATAAACAAAAGAGGATCTCTGACCTCTGCTAGACGAAAATGAAGTTGAAATTACTAGTTGCCCGGAAATCTTGCTAGTGCTTAGGTTCGACACCTGAGGGGACAAGACCCTCCTACATGCAATATAAACTATCTATTAAGGGGGTTCTTTAACGACAATCCACACAAAAAGTTTTAGCCTCGTAACCCCTCTATAAATATGAACGGTGTTAAAATTTTAGGTTATGTTTTTTTAACGTGACTGTACTTTTTACGCTACTAAATAATCTCCCAAATATGTTTTTTTTTTATCAAAACTACGTGGTAAATAATTTCAATTTTTTTAAGTTACTCCGAATATATTATTCTAACAAATATTATAACTTTACCATACAGGGTATGGTCAAGTATTGTAATCGTGCATAGAAAAAGTGGTTTTTATCCTTCTTTTTTTCGAAATATCTCAAAAACGGCTGAAACTATTTTGATTAAAAAAATTGAGCGAAACCATGACATTTCGCTCTACAAAAAAGCTCTAATAAGTGAACATCGAAAAAATTATATTTTTCGAGATAATAATTGTTTTGTCAAAATGTCTGTTTGTCTGGTTGTCTGGTTGTCCGGTTGGGTGTCCGTTAGTCTGTGCGTTACCAAATTTTTGTGGACGAGCTAGCTCAAAAACTAGTTTGAATATTGAAACCAAATTTCACACGCAGTTTTGGTCCATTGAAATTAAGAGCTGATTTATATTTTGGTGCATATCGAGCCAAAATTAAAGGGGGTGGAGGGGGGCTAAAAATTAAAAATCTAGGGCATTTGAGCAAACTCAAGCAAATTTTGTATACATATTCAGTGGACCCCAGAAGTCTAAAAATGCAAAAACTAATCTCCCAAAATGGGGGGGGGTGTATGGTCAAAAATGAAAATCTAGGCTCTTGTACCAAACTCAACCAAATTTTGTATACATAATCAGTGGGCAGGAATGCAAAAACTTACCCCCCCTACATGAATATAAGTAATTTTATTAAATATTAAATATAGCGTGAGGGGCCAGGTTGTATGGTAAAGTCAAGTGGATGGCCACATCAGAACACGTCAGCTTATTTTTCATCAAGATGGTGAAAGTCGATCAATGAAAAAAATAAAATAATGATCATTTTCCCACCCTTTCCCAATCTACCATATATAAAAAATTTCATTTGTAATCGCAATTATTTCATGTTTGGTGTGGTAAATTGTCTTCAAATTTTAACAGTGTGTTTATTATGCTTTTAATGACTAATATTCCAGGTTTCGAAGACTTCTTGAATTTTTGCATTTGTGAAAGAATTAAAATCTTTGAAACGCCCTAAATTCATGTTCGAAAAAATAATTCATTATATATCACAAGTTGATTTTGAGAAAAAATGCAATCTTTCTTTCTCAAATAGATACTCACTTCTTTACAGAAAATGAATAAACTTATATATATATAATTATATACAGGGTGTTAAGACGCAGGGTGCGTCATTGGAATTTCTGGAGGCGGAGGGGTTGAAATATGTTGTAAAATAGCATTATATGCTAAAAATAATAACGGTCGAGTGTTATAACTTCAACAAAAAGGTAATAAAAACCTCTTCTAATTCTTTAGAAGTGAATAAAATATACTTGCCCGGGGGGGGGTATTAAGATAGAGGGGGGCACCCTATGTTGTATATACAGTAAATAGAATTCTTTTATAAAAACAATCTCACGCGTTTATTAGAAATTCTCCCCTTATCAATGGTGAACAATACTTGCTTTATAGAGGAAATATAAAACAACTATAGGTCCTATCATGAGATACTCCCAAAATGTTAGATTACTTTTTTGAAATGTGTAGTTGGGCCGGAACGTTCTGGCGTTTCGCCACTTTTCTAAATCTTGGAAAAATTATCTTTTTTTTTTTTTAAGCTGGAAGAATGATCGTTTACATTCTCCGTACACAGGTTTCTTGAAAAAAATAATAAATACAAGTTCTTAATTGTATAGAGTTATACAAATTAACTGTTCCGCCACTTCTATTTTTAGCACTACATCCCTGGTCTACACTCATCTTTTGGGAGGTCCGAAGTGTGAACCGCGACCTAATATGCTGTACACCTACTTCTACTTTGTACTTCCAAATATTTCCTAGAAATTTCAAATATTTCCAAGTAGTTCCAAATATTTCCAACATACTTCCAAATATTTCTAAGTACTTTCAAATATTTCCAAGCACTTCCAAATATTTCCAAGTACTTCCAAATATTTTCAAGTACTTCCAAATATTTTCAAGTACTTTCAAATATTTCCAAGTACTTCCAAAAATACTTCCAAAGAGGTGTACACTTACTTCCAATAGCGGATCACCCCTCGGGGCGGTCTAATATACCAAATAATCTATTTTTTCCACTTGCCCTATGTTTTCAACAAATAAACCGGACAAGCGCGATTCGGACCGCATACCGAGTATCCATTGTAAAGCCATTTTTATATTATACATAAAAGATTATTAAATTTATTTCAAGATTATGACAAAAAAACCTTGATAATTGACGAATATTAATTACTTAGTCATTAAAGGTTTAGATTACAAATATGAAAATATCTTTGCCTAGAATTATAGATTCCTCTAAATAGAAAATATTTAAAGAAAATATTTGTTTTGGACCAGAAATTTTTATACGTATTAGTTGATCTTTTATTTATCAACAAATCTTCTCTTCAATCTGAAGTTTTTTTCATGCTAATAAGTACATATTTAGATTATTAATTTGAATTTTTTCTTTGAATATTCAGAGTAGGAATGTCAACAAATTATTTATTGTAGATAATACGACTATTATTCTAATTGTCCAAGTTGATTCAGTTATTACGTTTTATTATTATTTTTTGATAAAAATAATATTTTCCACTATTAAATATATCAATTAATAAAGTAAAGGGAGTGTAGTTTCACAGTGAATTCTACACCACTTTCCCTGAGTAAAATTAAATATATCAATTGTATTCGAGGTCACTTTGTCAGAGACTAGATTTCAAGTCCTATGATCTGGGGGCCGACAAGGAAGGTTATTTACGAAAAGTTGATAGTTTTCGGGTTATAAGCAAAAATGAGATTTTTACCTTTTTTTTCATTGTTGACAATGTTCCATCACGAAATTTTGTTAACAAATCTCAGATTCGGATTCAGTACACCAAAAAACATATAAGATCAAAAAATCAAACCTACCCACAAAACTTTCGCGCAAGGGACCCATTAGACAATTTAACTGGACTAAAAAGGAAGAAATTAAAAAAGTACATTATTCTTGATTAAACATATGAAATATATTTAATTACGGTTAGTTTGCCATAAGAACGGTTTGTCGTTGCCGTTACTCATCCCATGAGCCCTGCCCATGGGGGGGGGGTCTGACTCCAAACCCCCCAGCCCCGTGGCTATGCCTCTGCGAATACTTTCCTTCTCCCCCAATTTATTTTGCGAACAAAAATTTTGTCAATCTCAAGAGTAGGTGAAATGAAAGAAATCAGCAAGCAACAGTAGAATCGAGTTTCATTTCACGAATCATCGTTTGCTTTTCATATGGATTTTTAAACAATTTTTCCTACTCGAGTTTTCAAATAGATCAATGAATATATTTTTTTAATCTGTATAAGTTGAGCCGGCAATGAAGCCACGTAATAGCAGACCAATTTGGAGCCTTGAAATCAAGCGTTAAGCATTGATTTTCTTAAAAATTTTAAAATTTGTATCCGGATACCAGGAGCGAACAGACAGTGGCGTAGTCAGAAAAATTTTCATGGGGGGTGGGTCAATAGACAAAAAGCAAATTATTTCAAAACTACCTCCATAACTTTCCTCGAGGGGGCCCTTTAGACAACAATTTAATTGGACTAAAAAAGGTACTTCAAGAAATTAAAAAAGAAGATAATTATTGATTAAACAGATACAGAGTATGGTCAAGTATTGTACCTAATCGTGCATGAAAAAATTAGTTGTTTTTTTCCCATATCTCAAAAAAGGGTGAAGTTATTTTGATTAAAAAAATTGACCAAAACCATGGCGTTTTTGTCTACAAGAAAGCCTTAATGAGTGAACATAGAAAAAACTAGATTTTTGAGACATTAATTAATTTGGCAAAATGTCTGTTAGTTATTAGTACGTACGTTATCAAATTTTGTGTACGCTCTAGCTCAAAAACTAGTTTGAATATCAAAACAAAATTTCGCGTGTAGTTTTGGTGCATTGAGATTAAGAGCTTATTATATTTTGGTTAAAATTCATCCCAAAATTAAGGGGGGGGGGGAAGGAGTTAAAAATTAAAATTATAAGATTTTCAAACTAAAAAAAAAAAAAAACAAGAAAAATGAAATATACTATAATAAAAAGAGAGTTATTTTTTCGAGGCCAAAATTGTGTATTAAAATTGAATAAAATATATTTCAATACTATTCACTGAAACTTGGTGAATAATGTATGAATTTCAGTCCATTGCCTCCCAGGACAAGAGAAGACTGAAAACGAGAATTCTCCTCTGTGAAATATTCAAAATCGTTTTTCATATTTCATTTTTTGATAAAATATCAATTAACATATTTATAAAATTATTCATTCAATAATAACAATAATATTAATAATATAATACTGTGCCTTGTGTTCGTAGCACAAGTCCCTGTGGCCAGCCAGACCCAGTGCTTTTAGTAAGCATATAATACACTAAGTATAATCATTTTATTTTTAATTTAGTTGTTATATTATATAATCGTATATTTAAATACGTATATTAAATTTCAATATGTGAAATGATATAGAATTAGTATAAGATTGTAGCTGAAAAAAAAATCCATAACAAATATGCGAGATTCCCTCTGAGTCTCACATGGCGAGAGGTTTATGACCCAGCCTCTCGATAAAACAGACCAAAGGAATTATAAATAAGAAAGAAAGCGATCTCTTTATTAACAATTTCATCTATCTGAAGGTTCATAAGTAGTATCTTTCTAATAAAAGAAAATAGCATTTTAATTAAGAATTTTGTAATTTAAATGAACTCTTTATTAAAACATTCAGTTGTTTTTCCTCAAGCAGTAAGAAATGTCAAAATGTTTTAATGTTTTTCTCAATACATATTAAATCAAATCATTAAATCATATTTCATTCTTAATAATTTCAGAATATATGCAACTAATTTTGTTAATTTAATTTTCGGGAGTATACCTACCTATCAAGGGTTGAACAAAAACGTTTATTTATTCATATTTCATGTTTTCATTACGTAAAACATTGCAGGATTATAATTTTTTGTTGGAATCTAAAACAACTCTTTTTACCAAAATTATATCTGCTAAAAAATTTACTATGGTTTTCTTTTCCAAAACAATATCAACAGTTCATATTGAATTCTATAAAGAAAATAAACATACAAAATTTTAATGTAAATTGTTGTATTATGATTGTTTGGGGGGGGCGCCAAAATATTTCATGCTTGTAGTAAAATTTTCCCTTCGTCCGCCCCTGCGTTGAAGTAATTTGAATGATCCATTTCGTTATTGAGTTTAAACATTTAAGAATATTGTAAGAATAACCCCAAAAGAGAAAGAAAAATATGAATTGCAAGGCGGTGAAAACGTGGATGAATTATTCTATTAACTAAGTTGAAAAGTTTTTGTTTTGCCGAGAGTAGCAGAGTTGTTGATTCTTCCAAAAGAGAAACAAAGAGATTCATCAGCATCAAGCAGAAGACAATCTCTTTGTTTCTCTTTGTTATTCTATTAATTAAAATTGATTTTTTTTTTAAGATTTTTTTGGTCGAATAAAATTTTAGGTAATAATAACTAGATAAATACTTTATATTTAAAAGATCTTGTTAAATTTATTTTTATTTATCTTTTACTGATAACTTTGCTTTTTTTAAATAAAAATATTCTATTTTTCTGTTTTAGAGAATCGAGCCCACCTAGAGAAATGCATTCAAGATAATCGGAATTCAAAACGGCATTTTATTCATTTGTGTGGTGAAAATCGACCAGTGCAGTCAAGGCAGCTATTCTTACAAGGTAAAAGCAAATCGTCGAAACTCTAATTAGTTTTGATACATCATTAATACATTAATTAGTATAATCATATTAATATTACATCATATTATACTCAAAACAACCAACTCTCTGCATGAAAACTTTATCTTTTATCGAAGATAGTTAAATAAAAAATAAAAGGCAAATCTTTTGGTTAATATATCAACAAACTAGTTAATTTTAGTTCTTAATTTCACTGTTTCTCTATCCGATTTGATTTGATCTGCTACTCTCGGCAAAACAAAATCTATTCAATTAGAAAATCTTTAGTTGGTTATTTATAAATTAACATCTTTGGTACTCTCAGCGAAAATACCATTTTTCATTCAGGTCTTCCTCTACTTCGATGTCTTATATTGGCCTTCAATTTAATTTAATTTTATCTATGGAATTTATTATGGACTTTGTTTCTGTATCGATCTAAATATCTTAAAAAAGGCTGAAACTATTTTGTTAAAAAAAATTGAGCGAAATCATGGCGTTATGGTCTACAAAAAATCCCTAATGAGTGAACATAGAAAAAATTATATTTTACGAGATATTAATTATATTGCTAAAGTGTCTTTTAATTAGTATGTTACCATTTATTGTGTACGCTCTAGCTCAATAAATAGTGTGAATATCAAAATGAAATTTCACATGTAGTTTTAGTGCATTGAGATTAAGAGCTGATTAGATTTTGGTTAAAATCGAACCAAAAAATTAAGGGTGGGGATTGTTAAAAAATTAAAATTATAAAATTTCCAAACTAAAAAAAAAACAAGAAAAATGAAATTTACTATAAAAGAGATCGATAATAAAAAGAGAGTCATTATTTTATTTTTACTTCGAAATCCTTTGTTCGATTTGTACGAAATTTCGCATATGCATCCTCTATAACCTTATGAAAATGACTCACTGTGTGAAATTGATAGTGAGCCAAAAGAGGTGGGGGGAGGGGGCAAAAATAATTTAAAATAATAAAATTTCCAAACAAAATCGAAGAAAGGTGTATTTATAATAGAAGATTCTCCTTTATAAGGAGATATCATAAATTGCTAATCAGACCAAAATTTAGAGCGAGGGGGACTCTTTCGTAAATGATTATACATTTTTTTATTTAATTTAAGAGAGGGCACAGCTTTTGTATGGTAAAGTCATGTGGATGGCCAGACCATTTTATTTTTTAAAGTGTTTAAACAGTATTCTCAATATCTGTAGCTTTATGTCCTGTATTT
Source organism: Forficula auricularia (assembly GCA_024734495.1). Taxonomy (NCBI): domain Eukaryota; kingdom Metazoa; phylum Arthropoda; class Insecta; order Dermaptera; family Forficulidae; genus Forficula; species Forficula auricularia. The sequence goes on from JALMQS010000128.1 coordinate 21,042,209, forward strand.
GATATAAATTCTAAAAGTCTCTCTAATTCAACATTTTCACGTATATATAGGCTGATCGACATGTGTAATATCAAGCGTAGAATCTACAATGATACCAAAATACGTTTTGTTCTTCTGTAGAAATTTATTGTAATATTTTATTACGAATCAATTAAAGAAAATTTTCGTTTAACAATTTAATAATTATTTATTTTTTTTTAACACTAACTATTATAATAAATACTTTACTTTGTTAATACATTCACAGGAAAACTAAATCGATTTTTAAATTTTAATAGTTCTTTAAATTTTGCAGCCTCTATAAAATTTTCTCACCCTAAAATTTTGCCGCTCGGGCCTTACGGGCCTAAGCATAAATCCATCCCTGCTTATGAGTATTGTTTAAATAAACCTGAAGTCCATGTCACCATGAAAAGGCATTTTTTCTTTTTAATTTGTGAAATTAATGAAATATTGTAATGTCATCGGAATGTATCGGTATGAAGGTATGCAGGTGGCGTATGTAAAACTTTTTATCTCCAATTTGCCACACTTTCTAACTCGATCAAATGGTGGTTTTTATAAATTAATAAACATAAAAAATAATTGTAATTGATTGAAGGAGACAATAAAAGAGAGTGTCTTCTGTTGGAATTATAAATTTTATTTATTTATAACGAAAATTTATAATTCCAGGAGAAGACACACTCTTTTATTGTCTCCTTCAATAATATAAAAATTCTGCTACTCTCGGCACAAAAAACTTTCAATTTACTTAATTGTAATTGATACAAACTACCATATAGATGAGGAACTTTTTTACTATTGGATGCCATATTTAAATTAGGCAGTAATAAAGGAGACCGCATAAGTTGATATACCTATAAATAGAACTTTTATAAAAATACAAGATACTTTTTTAAAGCCCACAAGAAACTTACGAGAGGCCGCAGGTTCCCCACCTATGAGACAATACATATACATACAATTTAGAAAAAAATAACCATAAAATATTTTTATTTTATATTTAGAAATAAATAATTTCATTTCTTTTGGATAAACAAACAAATTGTACACATATGTGTATGTAAACATATTTATTTACTCCTGTAACTTTCATGTTAGAAAAATCGTGTATAATGCTCTCCAAATTTATAATCACTGTAATTTCTTGTTCTCTGGTCAATATTGCAAGATTTTGTAGACTTAAATCACTCATTGTGAAACGAAGATAATTTTTTATCATCTTCAATTCGATAAACATCGAGCACGGAGTAGTACATAGAACTTCTACTCGACGTCGGTACTATTGATGTCTGTATCCGAGCAAAATTTTTAGAGATAATATTTTCCACCATATATTGACTCGACAACGAGGAAAATTCGAAATTATATAGTAAGTAATTCATAATTCGTGGAAATCGAATAGTAAACTAATGAAGTGAACAAGTTGTTTTTACCACTATAACTAAATTTAAAAAAATGCCGCCCCAAAAAATATGTGTGGCCCAGTGCAGACCGCACCCCCCCCCCCCCCTAGGTACGCCACTGTAGATATGTCCAAATTTTCAAGTAAATAGTCAGGGGAAGTAAGTTAAAATTCGATTCTATCAAGCCAGACAGACAGAAGATTTTTTTTTATTTATTTTATTTATTGGCATCGGGTAAAAAACCATTTTGCCAGCCAAAATATTAACATTATCTATAAAACTAAACTGACGTGTTCTGATGTGGCCATCCACTTGACTTTACCATACAACCTGGCCCCTCACTTATATATAAAATTATATTTATGAAATTATTTATCATCATTTAGGGAAGGGGGTTAGTTTTTTCTTTTTTAGACTCCTGGGGGCCCACTGATTATGTAGGTATACAAAATTTGGTTGAGTTTGGTACAAGAGCCTATATTTTCATTTTTTGACCATACCCCCCTCCCCCCACACCCATTTTGGGCGGTTAGTTTTTGCATTTTTAGATTACTGTGGCCCCACTGATTATGTATACAAAATTTGGTTGAGTTTGCTCAAATGGGCTAGATTTTTAATTTTTAACCCCACCTTAATTTTGGGTCGATATGCACCGAAATCTAATATGCTCTTAATCTCAATAGACCAAAACTACGTGTGAAATTTGGTTTCGATATTCACACTAGTTTTTGAGCTAGCTCGTCCACAAAAATTTGGTAACGCAAACACTAACAGACATTTTGACAAAACAATTATTTTCTCGAAAAATATAATTTTTTCGATTTTCAGTTATTAGGGCTTTTTTTGTAAATCAAAATGCCGTGGTTTCGTTTCAATTTTTACCATACCCTGTATGGTAAAGTAAGAGATAAATAAAATAGCAAACAGAAAAGATACAAGTTAAATAAAATCAGATAATACATGTTTTCTAAAACTCCAAACATTAAAAATACCCATCACTTGTGTAAAGTAGTGCTCAAAGCACGTTCTCAAAAACTTTACTCCATATCACAAAGTTATAATGAAGAAATGACTAAATTAAATAGACTACTTAATATCGCGTTATTGATTTTCAAGATGCAGAAAATCATTACTATTACTATCTATCTTTTAAGCACGTAAGAAGAATTGAAAAGAAAATTATTCCACTTAAAATTTAATATCAGAATTTATCTATGATAAAATATTTTCGGATAAAAGTCATTCTATCAGATTTCAGAATTATCTAATCTATATAACTTGAAAATTTCAAGTTTGTATTTTATTTAGCTTAGGAGCTCTGGCAGACTGGACCCAGAGCTCATTGTAGCGACACTATAATGGAGTCCCATTTTACTTTTGAACTGAACCATAAAAAGGGAAAGGGTAGACAGTTCTTAAGTGAGTTAAGGCCGATCCACATGGGGCTTTTCCTACTACTTGTTCCTTACTTGTTCGACTAAATTGCAATTTGGAGGCATGAAAGAGGTCGAAATGACGTCATTCCGGACTGTCTTACTAGCATGTTTGCTTTATTCAAAAGATCGGGCATATTCTAAAAAAAAAGTTTAGCTACTTGAACCGGGAAATGGCTAGCTAATCGGAAAGCATTATTTTATCACGTGGGTGACATGGGTATTGGCACAATACACCAATTGATATCATAGAACAGCTGATATTTTGTTCTCACTGTTCAACCCTTTACTGCAATGAATAAAGAGAATATGCCTTCCAAATTCGTCTGCGATTGATAATTTCTGCAATAACATTATTGTCAGCCATTTTTGTTTGCATCTGAGCTGAAACTGAAAGATGAATGTCCAGCTGTTTGGCTCAAAGCATAGCGCGCGCAACCTAGCCGGCCAACTTGAAAATTTTCTGAAAAAGCTCCATGTGAAGCCAACAGGGGAAAAATCTGCCTGACTGAACTAGCTTCAAATTGCAAGTCGGTCGAACAAGTAAGGAACAAGGAAGAGAAAAGTTCTCGTGTGAACCAGCCATTAGATAAGACAGGTTCATGAACGAAGGCGGCAACGGGAATGAATTGAGGAGGGAAGGATCTTCGGCAACGAAGAAATCCCGACGACGACGACGACGAGATAAGACAGAAGATGTTTCAATCTCATTGCTCATCACTGATAGCTTCCTGGCTAAAATATGTAATTCAAGAATGTCGTAATTTGTGACTAACTTTGAAATAATGTTCAATTTTTAAATAAACAATAACAATAACACTTCTTGTATAAACAAAATGAATTATTAGCAGGATAAAAAATATACTACACAAAACTATGTTTCAATAGAAATAATCTAAGAATAATATTTAACCGTAGAAGCTTAAACAAATATTCTGAGACAATATTTTGATATGCATAAATACATGAAATTATTTTAGATTTAAGTAAAGATTATAGATAAGGGTATTTTTTTACTAATATAGTAAGTAAATTTATTAATAATGCTGATGGTTATAAAACAAGGAACTTGATCAGATGTAATGAGGGTCAGAGCAGAAGCGTCCACCCCGCAAAATCTGGACACTGGTTTTCCGAACCCACTAATTCTGCTACAGCCAACCAAACACTTAGATATAAATAAATAAAATCCAATGTAATTTTTAATTTAGAATTCAATAGCGAATTGATGAAAATGCAGCAGCCTAAGTATAATGAAAAATAAAACTCTGAATAAATTAATGTATTGAAAAGTCAGTAATGAAGCTGTTGAAGCATTTATTTTTATGATTATCTTTATTAAAAGTTAAAATTTTATTGAAAAGTCATTTTTTATTCTCTTAAAATCCGATGTTTCGGAGGATCTTTCCTCTGGGAAAATCGTTCATTTTAATTGCCCCTTGATACTATGCAATAATTTTATTTCATTTTGAGAGCCAATATACTTTCCAAAAAAAAAAAACTGTTTTTTATAGAAATATTTGAAATAACGGATAAAATTGTTGATTTTAGCATTATATGCCAAATATACAAACGGTCAAGTTAATAACTTCAACAAAAATTAATAAAAATCTCTTCTAATTCTTTAAAAGTGAATAAAATGGGGGGGGGGGGTACTTTTCATAAATTGGAGGAAGGGGGAGTCATGAAGCTAGGGGTACCCCTGTCTTTAGTATCGTTATTCAGAAAGACAGAAAATGATTTTCATACACGTTTCAGATATTCCTAAATAGGAAGAAGCAAAAATAAAAATTGAGAAATTTTTTGAATGAATCCATTAATGAGTATCAACGAGTACACTGACTAAAATATTTTCAGATTTAGAAATTAATCAGCTTAAGAATAATTTTTATGACAATAACTTCCACCTATAGTTCAAAAACTCTTTATTGTAAAAGCTAGCAGTTGACAAAGTAATTAACTAACGGGTTTATATTTTTTGTAAGTAACATATTAATGGCGCTATTTAATCTCATCTTTGACTGATATTTATAGGTAATTAACTTTTTACAAAATTGTTTCCCTTTTTTAATGTTTATAAACTTATTACAGTAGAGCGTCGATAATCCGGATTAATCGTGACCGGACCTTGTCCGGATTATCAAAATGTCTCGTGAGCTCCAATTAGTGAATTCAATCAGTAATACTTTTTTTATAACTTATAAATGTCTGGAATGTGGAAAAAATAAATTTCGAACTATGTGACTGGATTAAGATACCCACAATAACCCAAGATCGGAAAATCGTGGTAAGTTTTTCTGGGCCTAATACGTTTGTATTTTGAAAACAAATATCTTATTTCCGCTGTTTAGCTTTAGAATTTCACGTTCAAAATCGCAGAAAATCACAAAAACAATTGAATTGTCATTTGAGAAGCTATCGAGTGGCTGTAACTATAATAAGATGAAATTTGACCCACGTATTTGTATTAATAAGCTTCAGGCTCTGGACCAGGACCAGGTCCAGGTGCCACCTCTCTAGCTCAACCCGTTCTTTGACAAAAAATTTGCGAATATTAACCTAACGAGTCACCTCCGATTTTAGATCTTTATTTTTTAAATTCATTTTCTTGTTACAATTTGAGAATAATTAAAAAAAATCAAATATTTTTCTTTTAATTGATTGGCGAATAAATAATTTTCATTTATTTTTCTACCCCTTGGCTCTCGGGTACTAAATTTCCATTTAGCCAGTCCTTTATTTATTTCTAAGCCTTTGAAAAGCAAAATCATTTGGTTCGTGTCACACAGTAATATAATAATACGTCATTTCAACTAATTAAATGGATAATACGTTCCGCTATTAATACAGAATAATATAGCCAGTGAAATAGCTTTATTCAGAAATGCCTAATTATTTTATTAAATTTCAACCGATGGTCCCATATCGAACAACACATAAACCCTGTAGCGGCCTTACGTGAATTAATATTAAGAATTCAAAATATGAGAGGATCCAGGGGGGAGACGGGGGTGCCCCCCCCCCCCAAAGCATTGGAGAACTAATTTTTTTTTATATGTTTATTTAAAACTATTGAGCTAGTTATTGGAGCTGGGGGAGCTGGCAACTACTGAAATAAAAATTGCTCATTGAAGTTAAAAAATTAAATATTTTCTTCAAATTACATTAATTCAAACACTTGGTGGTCTGGATCCGCGCCTGATTCAATTTAACAGTCAAAAAGACCATAGTCCTAAAGCTAATAAATTACACTATATAAATATGTACTATATACATTTTTTAATATTAATAAAAAAATAAGTTTAAATAAAAAATACTAATCCATAAGTGTCATCATATTGAATATCATAAAAAACAAAAAATTTAATTGGAAAAAAATACTTATTGATATTTTAAATGATTTATTTTGTTTTCTTTTAAGAATAGAGAATATTCTGTTATCCTAATTTACCTAATCCATCAGAAAGATGTCTCCAAATCAATCAAATTTTAGGGAAATTAGTTTAGCTGTTTTGAATTAAGGGTAGATGACTTTGCTAGAATAGATATGGGAAATAATTCAGGCATACAGAGAAACAAAAGAAAATTCTGAAAAATATTATTCAACAGGTTAAAAAATATTAAAAAATTAAAACAATAAAAAACAAAATTTCAAAATACTTACATACCGTTAGAAATTTAGTTTAAATTTTATGTATTGGTTTTGATTTTATTCCTATTTGAAATAATAGAGAAAACTTTATTTTTTAAGCGAATTTATATAATCTGATAATAGTCCAGTCTAAATTACCAGTGATAATTGTATTATTTCCCAATTACAGAGAAGGTTTCCCACAAGGAGACAATGACAAGTAAGACAAGTAAAAATGTCGCCTTGAATTTCACGTTCACAAGGAAAAAGCGTTTATGAAGATTTCTTATCTTGAAAATTTCATTAAAAAATAATCAATTTTTATTCTATAATCATTTTATTCTTGAAAATGGTAAAGAAGATTTTATTTGATAATTTTTCTTAATACACATTGCTAAAAAAAATTTTAATCTCAATTTTCGAAGCTGTTATCAAACTTTTCTTTTTCAAACATTCAACTCATCTTCGCGATTTAATTATACCTATAGGTATATATTTATATACATTAGGGTGGTACTTATTTTGGGTATTTTCGGATTTTTACGCGGACAAGGGCTCATTTGGTTTGAAATAAATAAAAAAAATATCCTCCAAGTTTCAAGTTTCTATCTCAATTATAACCTGTGGCCCCAGTGATGTAAGTTTCTCATCTAAACAACATGGGGTCTTTGACATTAAAATATCAATTTTTATTCCGGCCAAAGTAATGGTTCAAAAAATTTGAAACCCTGTATATTTTATCCTTATAATAATAGCTATCCATCAGAATTATTACAGATTTTTAACTATTATAATTTTGGAGTTACAGCTAGATAAAATACTGCTATATCTTAGTGTTACTAAGTTATAGACTCCAAAATTATAATAGCTAAAATCTATAAAAATTTTGAGGGATACCTACTATTATAAGGATACAGTCTACAGAGTTTCAGCTTTTTGAACCATTACTTTGGCCGAAATAAAAAATGGATCTTTCAATGGGAAAAACCCCATGTTATTTAGATGAGAAACTTACATCGCTGGGGCCACAGGTTATAATTGAGATAGAGACTTGAAACTTGGGGGATATTTTTTTTTATTTATACCATATTTTTTTATTTATACCATATGAGCCCTTGTCCGCTTAAAAATTCGAAAATACCCAAAACAAGGACCACCCCGACCATCCTAATATACATATATAACATTGTAATGATACAACAGAAGCATGATTTTTTCGATTCTGGTTGTTCATCTGTACCCCATCATCTTAAAGTTCTATTTTGTTTCTCATTAATAAAAATCTTACTGACGATTAAATATAAAATTATATTTTTAGTAAAATATTTTGTATTTTATCAAATCCCCATCCGTGGTGATCTGCCTACTTCAATAAATTGTTATTAACGATTTCAAATTTCTGATATTATATTTCAATTTCTTTTAACAGACTTCAAAAAAAGGAAGAGGTTATCAATTCATCGGAATCTTTTTTTTTAATATGTGCCTCGATGTCTTTTTATTAAAACCTTAAATTTCATTATCTTTAATTCTAGTTAAAAATTCAATTTGATTCAAAGAATTTTTTACTTCTTATTTAAATCAACCAGAGTGCGGACCATCATACATTAAATAGTCATACAAATTGTTTTAGGGTCCAGATAAACTAGAAATAAAATTTCTGACTTAAAACCTTACATGTAGCCTGTCATAGTGAGATTTGAAATTCCCATGTCAAAACTCTATTAAGGGTTAAGGGTATCCTTACGTTCCCCTAGGAGTGACAAAGTGACACAGTTTCTTTTACAACCTTCGAGATAGAAGTTTCAAAGTGTGAAAACATGGGAAGAGGAATGTAATACTTCCACATATATATATTTAATAACATAAAATTATATACATAGAAAGTTCAAATAAAAAATCATTTTAAAAAGTGCTCTCATCACTTTCCACTATTTCACTTATTATATCAGGGCTGTCCAACCTGCGGCCCAGCACAGCAATTAATGCAGTCTGACATAAAACTATAAATTTCCATTAAATATTGAGATTTTCATGTTACTGGAAAAGATAAATATCTGATACAATTTGACCTGATATTTTTTTTTCTAAAATAAGAAGAAATTAGAAAATATCCCCAAAGGTTTCAAAGAATAAAAGGCAGATTTTTAATTTTTAATGTGAAAAAATATATCGAGATTTCCGAAAAAAATAAACACAATTTTGTCATATTTTGAACCATTTTTATTAGATTTAAATATTTTAATTGCAAACTTTCTTATTGCATATATGGCACTGCAATCAGACATTGAACTGAAAAAAATATTTAATAATGTCTCTTTATTAAAATTTCATAAAAATTATCTACTCAGAAACAAATATTCCTCCTTGTTTCACAATAATTATTCACTTTTTAGAAATATAAATTTGCATATAGCTATCCAAAGCTATTTTCGAGAATAAAATTCAGTAAAAGCAAAATTATAAGCTCAACTATCAGATGACAAAAATAACCAAGTTTAGAATAATTAAAAATTATTTTTCATCTCATATATTTCTATTTTTTTTTTAATATTTATTATTTCAGTAATTAAAAATAATTAATCTAGAAAAATTACTAAAAAGTGCGCCGATAGAATTCTCTTCTCTCTTTCTTTATAGCAGCTAAGGCAAGGATTCAAATACAAGTTCAGGCCTGTTTTAGACTAGTAGAAGTTAATTTCTTAATTTCTATTAGCCTAGAAATGGCCTTTTGACTATTGCACTTGGACTAATTGGATACTCGTTATTATATGTATATAGAGAAAACATTCTCTAATTTAATAATTTGTAAATGTTAAGAAATAATTAAACTCGATATAATTCTAAAAGACTTTAAATTGCTAATAAAAGTAGATAAATGATTTAAAAACAAAATCCTCAAAGATTATTATGCTATGATATTTTTTTTTTTTTTTTTTTGTCATAGTGGATATCATTATTCTACATTATTGGCTATTTTTTTATTAACAAATATCAATGGAATTAGTAAATTTTATATGAGGCCCGAGTCATTTGTTTTTCCTTCAAATACTGCCCATGTAAGCCAAAAGTTTGGACACCCCTGTATTACATGAAAATTCAAGATTTTGATAAAAAATATACAGCTTATCACTAATATTTTAAAAATGGGTTAAAATAATTGTAATTTTGTACGTTACTATGCTGTTGTCTAGCTAGAAAAGTGGACGCATATAGATAGGTCATGGCGAGGGGTGAACCGCGACCTAATATCGTGTACACCTACTTTCACTTCCACCTTCATTTCCAAGTAGAAGACAATAGATGAAAGGGTATTATCTAATGAATTCCAAAATAATTCCACATAATTCCAAAGACGTGTACACCTAATTCCAATCCCGGTTCACCCTTCGGGTCATGGTGTTATGGTCCCGGAACGCCGTTCCAGTACTGGCTTTGAGAACATATATTTGGACCTCCGGATCTCCCAGGCTCCCCGGAATTTCAGCGTTCCGACAGTGCTAAATTTGCGATGACACCACTGTTATTTTCTAAAAACTACGTAAAAAACAGAAATATCTGTAAAAATATCAACTTTTTAATTTTTCATTACGAGTTTGAAAACATTATTTTATTGAAGGAGACAATAAAGATTGTGTCTTCTGCTGGAATTATAAATTTTATTTATAACTAGACTATAGTTTCGTTATAAATAAAATTTATAATTCCAGCAGAAGACACAATCTTTTTATTGTCTCCTTCATATATAAAAATTCTGCTACCCTCAGCACAAAAACTTTCAATTTAACATTATTTTATATTCGTTATTAATAGAAATAAAATAAAAATAAATCAATAAAAAATTCTATTTCACAGGGTGAATGTGTAATATTCCATTCCTGTTGCTTTTTAATTTTTCAATTTAATCTGAGTTATTCCAGAAACATTAATTAAACTTTTTTCTTTTGTTTTATATAATTTGAAATTGTTTTTAATATTGTGTTTGTTGTTAAATGAAAGTGTCAAATTCAGGGGGGGGGGGGGTGCTGGCTCAATAGTGGCGTTCTTCGGTTCCTCCGGGTTTGAACTGAAGTAAACAAAGCCTGTCTTACACAGAGACAAACAGACTGGGAACGGAACGAACTGTTTAACCGCGAAATCAAAAGAAATGATTCCTACGACAACTAATTTACAATTGATTGCTTCCTGTGCTATAAATTTAAACTTAATAATGAAATAAACGATTTAGAAATTTCCTTAAAGAAATTAAATTAACGAACAACATTACCTACAAATTACACAATTAATTATTATAGTAAAGATATCAAAAGTAATTTATCTTTAGAAAATATTTCATTCGGTAATAATACTAAAAATTCAAGATTAATTAAACCAAAACCTTTTTTTATTTGATGCCAATGACCTTACATATTTCTTGTCTTTCATACTTATCAACATTCATAGGTGAATATATCTATTGAAAAATTCACAGAAAGTGTCCTGTAATTTTTCTACATGTCAGAAGGAATGTATTCAGTCTTTCGAGAATTTAACCTAACCTATTTGGTACATTGGGTGCTTTTCGAGGAGACACCAAGGATATCTATTTTTTAAGGTTCCATTATATGAAAAAAAGTTTCAAATAAAAGTTTATTTATAACAAGGGGGAAACAAAACTACCCTATTGTTTGTCGACCTAGAACAAGCTTTCAAAGGTATTTCGAGGAAAAGTTCTGTTTTTAAATGGAAACCTATATTTTTCATTACATTTCCTAAATCTACAAAAAAAAAAAAAATAAACTGAACAACTTTCATAAGAACTATTTTTTATACGACATCAAATAAAGAAAATATTAAATCAATTAGATCTCAAAAAAATCAAATATTTAATTATTTAATAAATAATTATTAAATTGAAAAGTCACAACAATAAAAATAATTGTTTATAAAAAACTTCATTATACACAGATTTAAGAGATTATTTTCTACTTAATAGATCTATTTAAAATTCTTGAGCTTAGAAAAGTTTATTTCTCGTGTCAATTCAGAAGATATCTTTATATTGTATTATCATAATAAAAATGGAGCTTTTTTTGTTGAAGAAAAATGTTTCATCCAGAAGACTTACGATATACTCTTGAATGTCACAAAACATTGTCGGAAAATTATTAAATTATTTATTTAATAATTAAATATTTGATAATTAAGTTGAATAATTGTTAAGAATAAATATTATTTGAATTTTTTTGAGATCTAATTGATTTAATATTTTTTTTAATTGATGTATAAAAAATAGTTCTTGTGAAAGTTGTTCAGTTTTTTTTTTTTTTTTTTTTTTTTGTAGATTTAGTAAATCTAATGAAATATATAGTTTTCCATTTAAAAAACAGAATTTGACCTTGAAATACCCTTAAAAGCTTGTTCTAGGTCGACAAACAATAGCTTAGTTTAGTTTCCCCTTGATATAAATAAACTTTTAATTTTTTCATATAATTCACAGTTTTTGAGTTATAAGAATGTTTCAAGATAAAAAAATTCACCCGGTATATTCTTATTACTAGCAGAATGACCCGTCGCTTTTCATACTTCGCGCGCCCAGAGGGCGAAAAACAGCAAAGAAATTATTATATCTTTCAAAATACTTGAGTTATCAAATGGTTCATACTTGTCTTTGACAAGGAGGAAATGAGTGAATTTGTGTATTTTTTTTATAATTTTAAGTTATGAGATTCCTAAACGCCAGCAGGTACAAAGATCATCTAAAAACTTCCACTTTTTGGAACTCTCTCGCACCATTTCTTTACAAGGAAACCTCACAATCAATGATAGACAATTTTTTTATTTCTTACCCAAAATAATTATTCTGCTGTCCAACTCGCTGCCCTGAAGAATTTAATTGTTACCATCGACACGAAAAGAAGAAGATCATTCGATTAAAATGATAATAAGATTTTTAATCTAGAGGAAAAATAATACAAATAGCTTCTAAATTTCCAATGTTTATCCTATTTATTTTACTAGCTTCAGTGCTTTGGCAGACAAACAGACGGACAGAGAGCAAGACTAATACATGGTTGTCCCGTATTACTTTTTAAAAAGAACCCTAAAAACTTTTACCCTTTTCATTCGATTATAGTCTAAATTATTTATTAATACATTTTTTGTAAATTTACGACATTGGTCAGAAAAATATATGAATAGACTTATATGTTAGACGAGTTCGATCGCCAGACAGCAAGTAAATTAAAGGAAATTATTTAAAAATTATAATAAGAGTAATATTAGTCATCATAAATTATAAATCAGGCAAAACGGATTAAATTTCCGATAACATGTTCGAAGTCAATATAAGAATATCATCAAAAAAAGTCATAAAAAAATAAGTCCCCTTGAAAAACTGTTAATAAATATCTTAATTACATATATCGAATTACCATTGCTAATTTTGTTTTATGATAATACTCTTGATAGGGTAATCAAACAGGATACAAATATAGTCTGCAATTTTGGAAATATTTATCATCATTTGAGATAAAGATATATTGATCTCACGAGAAGAAAGAAAAATGCTTACTTTCGTATTAAATTTATTATGAGAAAGCTTCTCGGTCTTATCGTAATAAAAACAAGTCAGCAGAATAATAACAAAAATTTGCTTGTTTGAGATTTGAATATTTGAGATACAAATTTTAATCAAATGTCTATTTCTAAAGAAATCAGAGGAGGTTATCAACTACTAGATTCAAGATGGAATGGATTATTTTTAATTAAAGATGTGTATTGAAGTTCTTGACGCCCAATGAGCGGTTGTGCGACCCTGAGTAAAGTAACACAATTTTTTTCTTTGTTTGAAAAAACTTTATTATTATTAACTTTATTATTACATACCAAATCGTGAACAGTACAAAGAAAAAATTATATTATTTTACCTCAGGGCCCCACAACCACTCATTAACCGTCAAGAACCTCAATACGCATCTTTAATCAAGAATTGCCATTTATAGCATTTAAGATTTAAAGGATTATTTTTAATTATATGTTATTATATGTCTTCATCCCCTTGGGAAATAAGGCCGAGTGCCAAAATTAGCAATCCGCGCCAATTGGCTACTCTGTAAGACGAACCCCACTGACATATGTAATGGGCTAAATATTTAACGCAAAGATTTAAATCAGACATTAAAGTCTTTATCCACAATTTGAACTCATATATTTGGGTAATGTCATTCCAATGCCTTTATAATTTTTGAAGAAATTAAAAATCCGAAACACTCCCATCTTTATTTAAACTACTTATATGGTATGGCTATATGCTTAAATTTATAATCATTAGACCGCGAAATGAAATTTACAAATGACCACTAAATCTTTGAATGAAATATATGTATGTAGTGGGATATATATGTGTGAGCGCTTTGAAGGATTTAATAAAAATCACATCATACACAAAAAATAAGGAATAAATGTTGAAAGATTTACTTAAATATAAAAATCTAAAACCTGAATAATCTCATTAAAATAATTTTTATAAAAAAATAAAACCGACTTCAAAAAATTAAATGCAACAAATAAAATAATAAGATCTCAAAAATCAAATAAAAATGCACTAAAAGGTATAAAATAATTATCTAATTTAGTTACAACTAAATGACGAAATATTAACATGAAATCACTTTTTGAAGTCGGTGCCAAACATATACATTTTATGAATCGAACTCGACGGATCTTATTTAGTACATTTGGCAGGTAAGCTCGCTTATATAGTTTGTTTAGCACCGATTTCAAAAAGTGATTTCATGTTAATATTTCGTCGTTTAGTTGTAACTAAATTAGATAATTATTTTATACCTTTTAGTGCATTTTATTTGATTTTTGAGATTCTTATTATTTTATTTGTTGCATTGAATTTTTTTGAAGTCGGTTTTATTTATTTTTTATAAAAAATTATTTTTATTTTTCTCTTTTTAGTGATGTTATTAATAGTGACTTAAGATAATACTTGTTGCATCTCGTAAGAGAAAGCGTGGCGAATGAGTCAGAAAATGATAGTAAAATTCAATTCATAAATTTCTAAATTCTCACGAAACGAGTGCGGTTTTTAAATGAATGTTTTAAGATTTTTTTTTATAAAAGATTTTATTTATTATAATTTCGATTATTTGCTCATAAGAATTGAGATTTACGTTATTTCGTCATTGATCATAACATCAGAACTTGACCAAATTAATATGGGACCACTCCTAAGGTACTCCTTTTCCAATAAAAAAAGAATTATCGAAATCGGTCCACTTGACAAAAAGTTCTCACTGAACATACATAAAATAAATAAATAGTTAGGTATCTTGACTATCTTGGAGTTATACTGGTCCAAACACAGAAAGAATCATTAAAATCGGTTCATAAACAAAGAAGTTATGCCTGCACAAACATAACAAAAACGGTCCAATACCAATGAAAAACTAGACTGAACCCAATGCAAAAATCATCAAAATCGGTTCACAATTGGCGAAGATATCAGGTAACATAGACACAAAAAATTCAGTCGAATTGAGAACCTCCTCCTTTTTTGAAGTCGGTTAAAAACAAAATTTCGAGAAAATAAGATAATAACAAAATAATTCTATAAAAAATTATAAAAAAAAAATTAATTAAAATGAGAATACCTGAGCTTATCCATTCAAAATCTCGCAGCGTAGCCAATTGGGCCGGATTGCTAATTTTGACACTCAGGTTCTATTCCCGAGCAGATGATCACATTTCTTCTGGAATATAATTCATATTATCCGTTCTAACTCTGATCTTAGTGGATCAGTGTTTCTCAAACTTTATGGTCCGCGACCCCTATTGCACTTAAAAATTTCAAAGAAAAACATCCCAGAGTGGGGTGTTTAATTTAAATTCAGAAGAAATTAATTTCTTTTGTTTAATTGCATTGAAAGACTTTGATTAATAGAACATTTATTTTTAGTATCATTAAAAAATAATTGAT
This sequence comes from Forficula auricularia, assembly GCA_024734495.1. Lineage (NCBI taxonomy): Eukaryota > Metazoa > Arthropoda > Insecta > Dermaptera > Forficulidae > Forficula > Forficula auricularia. The sequence continues at coordinate 21,057,650 of JALMQS010000128.1, forward strand.
CCATCATCAATTTTCTGCGACCCCCCAAATATTTTTTTTACGTGACCCCCACTTTGAGAATCAGTGTAGTAGATCAGTGGTTGCTTAACCTTGCTTTAAGCTGCAACCCAAATTTGAGAAATATGTTCATGACGCGAACCCCCTCCCCCGTCAGTAAAAAAATTAATTACCTTTTTTAGACGATACTTGAGAAATTTTCTTCAATTTTCAATGATGACTTTTTTAACTCGCATATAATATTATTTTGTAACAATTAAGATAACCAAAGGTACTTTTCGATCTAAGGAAAATTTAATGAAAAAGAGCGTGTTTTTCATATTTTCATTTTTTATAGCATTGAATAAATCAAAATATATTTTCAACTTATAATAATAAGTAAAATATTTGATTAACGACTCTGCGCGACCCAAAGAATATGCTTTATGACCCAATTTTCGGTCGCGACCCATAGGTTAAGAACCACTGTAGTAGATGACTGTGTCATTGTGATTTCTTTAGAAATTTAAAGTCTACTTCTATCGGCAATTTGAAATTTACTAAAAGATTAGCATACGGTTTTATAAATCGAGTCATTTTTGAAATGTTTTTTTTTAATATTTAGTAAATTATGTCACGCGAAGCTCACGAGAGGTGCTGAATAATTAATTCTCTCTAAAAAAAATTGTTTTCAATTTCTCACCTACACTGGCCGTCGTTTAAAAACGACTTCTAGCCCACATGTAGCCGACGCTTTTATTAGAACACGTTGACTTTGAATAGTATGGATATATTATATTATTTTATATTATTATATCATTATATATTATAGATATACGAGTATGTATATTTATTTTTAAAAAATTTTTATCAATATTATTCAACTATATTAAAATATTTCTGTCATATTTACCTAGTATATAAATTTGAATAATATTGACAAAAAAATAAAAAAATAAAAAAAATTCGATTTTCAAAAAAAAAATCGGGAGGCGTTCCCGTTTCTCGATAAAATTTAAACTTCGGGAAATTAACTTTGGAATATATAGGAAAAAAAAATTGGTGAGTATGCTCAAAGAAAATTAGAAGTTCGAAAATAAGGAAAATATAATTTTATTAATCTAAAGAATATGAGAGATAATCACAAGTGCCTGGAGCGCCGAGCGATGCTAGGTAACTTTTTGCCTCTAAATAGCTTAAGTTTCAAATTTCAAGGCTCTGCGACTTAGCAAAGACGAGATATGAACGATGAAAATATTTATTTTACAACATGACTAATTTACATCCCCTTCCTTTATTTCAATCGGATTAAAATTTATACACGACTAATAACTCACGAGACTTGAAAAGTACACCGATTTTTAGCGAAATCGTTAGAGCCGTTTTCGAGAAACCGATTCTATATATATATTCATTTTAACAGATACTAGGGTAATTCCAATTTCCAAATCACCAATTATGAATATGCCTTAAATAACTTTTGTGATCAAACCTTCGTCTCCTAAAAAGGGTGACTATCCTTAATTTAGTAATACAGTGCCTGGAGCACCGAGCGATATATATACAAGAATTGCTCGTTTAATATAATAAGATAAGATACTGCCAATGCATTTGGTCAATCGATATTATTTGTAGGCATTTAAAAAGAAAATAATTCTAATTTATATATTGAATAAATTCTGCATGATGAAAGACAACCAACAAGTAGATATATTATTGCAATTATATATTATCAACTCAAATAGCAAATATTATATTTTTTGAATTCCCAATCCTAAAACCGATTACAAACCCAAAGGTCGAAATTAAACATTTATACATGACTAATAACTCATGAGACTTGATAACTACACCAATTTTTAGAGAAAGCGTTAGAGCCCTTTTCCAGAAACCGATTCTAAATATATACAATAATTCCTCGTTTAATATAATAAGATAAATACGGATTTTTAATAGCATTTATTAGAGAATTGACTTATATGGTAAATAATTTATCAATATTTTTTTCTCAAATCTAAATTTTCCATATATTACTGATAATATTTTTGGGAATTGAGTTGAATTTCATTACATTATTTTTTTTTATTTATCTAATTTATTTAGTATAGTTTCATAGATAAATATCTAAATTATTTTTGGAAATCTTAATAAAATTTATTTAGGTCAACTTTGGGAGTGAATTATTGAATTATTATAGGGATGCTCTTTATCTCTTTATCGAAATTATCGATAGGAGGTGTATAAATTAATAAAGTAAAGGGAGTGTAATTTCACAGTGGATTGAAATAAAACTCAAGGAGGTTTATACAAACTCAATATATTTCGGATTATTAGTCCATCATCATGAGTTTACAGATTAAAAACTGAAACTACACTCCCTTTACTTTATTAATTAATATCACGTTTAACCTAAAACCTACCCCATATAAACTAAATTATTTTCTCCTGGTCCTGTCGTTGATTACAAGCTCAGACAAGTTTGAGAGTGATTTATTCTAGGGATACCTAAAAATGTTTTTGCATATTTAAATGCTTCAGCGTTCTAAACTAAAACCATATTTATATCTTTTCACCTGGCAGTTGGCCGCCGCAGTGGGACTCTCCCGGGTAAGGATAAGTCAATTATGAAATTATATTAAAACATACTTCAAAAAGGTGATCTCCTACAATGGATAAATTTTCATTCTAAGCCCGCCCGGTGGCCGAAAAATTAAATTTCGCTCAAAAAAATGTTCAATTTTTTTATTCTGGTGTCAAAAAAAGTTCGAAAATCGTTTTCATTTATTACTTTTTTTCAGTTGATACCCAGAATAACTAAAACCAGAACCGGCCATCTGTCAATACTTCCCCATTATATTCTATAGAATATAAATGTTGAAAGTAAAAACGCAATTGAGTAAAAATTTCTTTCTGGTGAGAAAATATTCCAATCAAAAAGTGCACTGCATTTTTTTCTGTTTATCTGCTTCTCTGGAATCAAATTTAGGGAACGCGGTGATGGTTTATAGTGAAACATTGTTAAAATTATCATCTTCAGTCAATGTACTCCTGACGATGAGTTAAGAGCTCGAAATATATAGAGTAAACTTAAAAAATCTTTGAATTTTAATTTTTTTCTCCTTGTGAAACACCACCAACTCCAACCTAATTTAATTTCTCTGAAATCAAAAATACCGGAGTATTTACTCGGTGAGCCTATAGTATTGAATTCAAGCATTTTTTTTATTTATTTGCTCTTTGTGCTTAAAAATGTCTGAAATATGAAGAATTTTCAACCTTGATTTTTTTCTGCTGTGTCATCTGGGTACGAATATTCACCGTAGCTCAAGAACAAAAAGTCGTAGAAAATTCGTCCAGGTTCCAAAATGTTCGTATTATCCATGCGAAGAATCATTTAGATTTGAGACTCTCTGGTATTAGAACTTGCGCTTAAAAAATGCTAAAAATATAATTTTTTCTCAAGATAATTAAAATAAAAAATAAATTCTATCTGGGGAAAAATCCTTTTCATGGATGATTTTTTTTTGTTTGTTTTGATTCAGACATTTATGAAATCTCAAGAACAAAATATCTAAATTGTGAAACGAAAATCTAGATCTTGGGCTTGCTTTCGTTTGAAAAATTCAGAAAATCAGAATAAACCGAATTGTTCTATGAATCACTCGGATGCCAATGCAGTTACTAGTAAGTCTATAAAATAACAATCTAATAAAATGTTTTTTTTAATCCTATCCCAATAGAATACATATTCAGAAGAAATAAAAATAATGCCCTACTGATGAAAATCAAAGTAAACAATAAAATCTTTTGCACTAAAAACAATAAACCTAATAATTTAGATAAATATTAATCAAATTTCAACTGAAACTCGAGTGCCAAAAATCATTACAGATCAATGGTTGGTTTGTCCTACCAAATAATACAACCATTCTGACTTAATAAAAATGATCCATAACACCTCGGATTTAGTAGTTAACCAGCTTTCTTCATTTTCTATAGAAGAAAAAATTTCTCCTGGAATTCTTGTTCAATAGGTATAGGTACAACATCTAGTTAAGGTTTATATTTTATTTCAATTAGTATAAAAACGAGAGTTTCTTTGGATTTTTGTCATCTACTTATGAATAGAATCTGACTGACTCCTTCAACTGAATCATAAATATGTATTACTGCTCGAAAGGAAACTTATTAGCCATTTGCTTTGTTAGGCTTAACGCAAACAAATTATTTGTATCGAGAGATTAATTCTAGTCACATTTCCTAGTAAGAACATCTCAATTGTTTGCTCTCCATGGATGCCATTTTACCATATTCTTCAAATATTCAACTTTTCTATACATTTTTAACCGACTTCAAAAAAAGGAGGAGGTTCTCTATTCGACTGAATTTTTTTTTGTGTGTGCCTATGTTAGCTCATATCTCCGCCAATTGTGAACCGATTTTGAAAAATATTTTGCATTGGGTCCAGTCTACCTTCCGATTGGTCCCATTTTTTTTTCATAGGTATTAGACCTTTTTAGGTTTGTTTGTTCAGGACTAACTTCTTTATTTAAGAACCGATTTCGATGATTCTTTTTTTATTGGAAAGGGTATCTCAGGCATGGTGCAATATTAATTTGGTCAAGCTTTGATGATAGGATCACTATTAATAACATCACTAAAAAGAGAAAAATAAAAATTTTTAAGAAAAAACTAAAACCGACTTCAAAAAAATTAAATGCAACAAATAAAATACACTAAAAGGTATAAAATAATTATTATCTTATTTAGTTACAACTAAACTACGAAATATTAACATGAAATTACTTTTTAAGTCGGTGCCAAACATATACCTTTTATGAATCGCACTCGACGGATCTTAACTTAGTACGTTTGGTGGGTACGCTCGTCTATAGGTATAGTTTGTTTTGAAATAACTGAATTCACAGAGATAATATAATTATTGTAGGATCATGAATATTATCTAGTTTTGCCGAAATATAGCATACAGGGTGATTCACACCATCTTTTTATTTTATTATTTTATTTATTTATTTATGAGCTTCGGCTGGCAGCTATTTTCTTATGGGATGTGAAAAAATTTCATTCCCAAAGCTCACGTGAACTAATGAATGAATGGTAATTAAAAAAGGATTGTCAAATTGTTTCATTGAAATATTTTTGATCATAAGCCTATTTTACTCGGTACAGCCGGGAGAAGTCAAAGCAACAAATCCTTTATTTGGTAAATTGTATAAAGTATGACTATAGATTTAAATCAGTCCAAAATGCTATTTTAATATGCAGAGCACGCAGTCTTTAAATGAAATTTAGTTGTTTAATTTGTATGACAAAGGTGATTTGTCACAGAGGTTAACCAAATGCCTATAGGTTAACACATTTTGGTTGTTGGATTCATAATCCGAGAGGATCCAAAAATACCCACAATTGTTGCTTTATTGAATCAACTCAAAAATTATATATATATAATATTTGTATCGTGTTTAGAAATGTTTGAAACGAGGAGATGATTTTTTTCTCTTTTGGTGTCTATATGTGTCTGAATTCAGATACCCACTAAAATTCAAAGTCGTAGAAAGCTCGTTCTGGGCGAAAATATTAGTATTTCCAAAACGATGATTAGATTTTGAGGTTCAGAAATTCTGGATGAAAAATGGAGAATAAAATTGAATTCTTATATACTGAGTTTTAATTAGCATAACACATTTGTATTAATAAACTGCAGCTGTACGAGACATTCCAACTTTCTCTAACTTAAAACGATAGACGAAATAATTGCCAAATTGCTAAGATTTGCGGAGAAAGCTTACAGAGTCTTTAGACCATGGGTTCTGTAGTCTTTACTTGATGACCCTTTGAAGTCGCGCTTCACACGAGCCCGATACAATTATTTATCCATGCTACTCTATGGCTAAAGTAAAAGGGAATAAAAATTGAGTAGTGGAGAAAATAGTCTTATATTGGTATTTATGGCGTCATCGGTAACAGGGTCCTAATTTAGTGAAATAAGCTTGAAATTTGTTGACTATTTTAATCAAGAAAAAAAATCCAGTTTTTCATTCAATTAAATTATATTTTAGAAACTAGACTAGAGAGCTTTTTTAGAGTGTAAAAAAGAGCGGTACATAAGACGCTAAACATTTTCCCCAAATAATGAATCAAATGAGATGTGGGTCTAGGAAGCTCAGTTGCGTCAAAACATCTTTGTAGGTAATGATGATTTTAAGATTAAAATATATTTTCTAAAGAATATTAGTTTATTTATTACGTAATAATAAAGAGCCCTTAACGTTATATAATCAATAAATAATTTTATTAATTACATTAAATGAGAAATAGCAACTAAAACATGTTTAATAACATTGACTCGACGACAAAAGCTGCAAGATTAAAATCTTGGTGAATAATTTTAAGAATTTTTCATGGTCTACTACTTAACCGTCACTACATTGGAAAATGGAAAAATTCTTTATTCGCTCTACGAATATTTCTAAGAATAAGACTAAATTAATTGAGAAAAACTAAAAATGCAAAAGTATTAAGCATAAGCTATTAATTATTATAAACTAAATTGAAATTAAACAGTAAAAATAATTACCCAGTGTCTCTAAAAAGACCCAAAATCTCGTATATTGAGTGAAAATTGAATCAATTTCGTGAAAAAAGTAAAATCTTTCTCTCAGAAATTTTGTTAATTTGGCAATTTTTAGACTTCCTTTTTAATTTTTCAATCTAGAGAGGATTAATTTGAAAGAGAAAAATTTGTCGAATGATTTCAAAGATGAGGAGGTTGCAAGTGAAAGTCATATGGTGAACATTAAATTTCCGTTCTTAATGTCACCGAATGCAATGTCTGTCTGTCTGTCAAGATATAGTCATGATCATAGAATAGTAATCGTAAACTAAATGAGATAATAAAAATAATTTTTAAGATAAAAATAAAAACCGACTTAAAAAAATTAAATCCAACAAATAAAATACACTAAAGGTATAAAATAATTATTATCTCATTTAGTTACAACTAAACGACGAAATATTAACATGAAATTACTTTTTGAAGTCGGTGCCAAACAAACTATACCTATAAGCGAGCGTACCCACCAAACGTACTAAGATCCGTCGAGTGCGATTCATAAAAGGTATATTGTTTGGCACCGACTTCAAAAAGTAATTTCATGTTAATATTTCGTCGTTTAGTTGTAACTAAATAAGATAATAATTATTTTATACCTTTTAGTGTATTTTATTTGTTGCATTTAATTTTTTGAAGTCGGTTTTATTTTTTCTTAAAAATTATTTTTATTTTTCTCTTTTTAGTGATGTTATTAATAGTGATCATTTCATCAGAACTTGACCAAACTAATATGGCACCATCCCTAAAATAACCCCTTTCCAATAAAAAAGGAATCATCGAAATCGGTTTATAAACAAATAAGTTAGGCCTAAACAAACCTAACAAAAAAGGTCTAATACCTATGAAAAAAAAATTGGACCAATCGGAAAGTAGGCTGAACCCAATGCAAAAAAATTTTTTTCAAAATCGGTTCACAATTGGCGGAGATATGAGGTAACATAGGCACAAAAAAAAAAAAATTCAGTCGAATAGAGAACCTCCTCCTTTTTTGAAGTCGGTTAAAAACTTAAAATTTACAAGTTTATGTATTAATTTTCTCCGAAATCAACATTCGTATCAATATTTTTATTGAATAGTATTTTGGGGGAAGATTGAATTTTTGGGAACTCAAAAATAAAAAAAATGTGCTTTTCTAATGAGGTGTAAATCCCAGAAAAGATTAATTTAAGTAGAATTAGAACTTTTTTAATTTATTTCGATTTATACTGACGGTGTGGGTGAGCTCTATAAAAGTGGCTCGCTAGTGGAGTTGAATCAATATATAATCATTTGAAAATGGCTTCAGAATTCTATGCTGAAACGTCATGAATATTCTTGAAAATTTTAGCAAGTTTTTAAATTTTCCTCTGAGTTAGACCATCTAACCCGAAAAATTTTATAGTTCATTTTTTTATTTCCATTATTAGAAGAAGTTTACAAGACTAATCTCTACAAATCTTACTTATTTGGCTATTTTTTTGTAAGTGAATGTTTCGGTTAGAAAACTAAAACTTGGTAGGAAGGTGTAGGTTATTGGTTCAAACGTGTGTATCAAATTTAACCGTTTAAGATCCCTACATTTAACGTTTCGATTTTTGTTCTGATTTTTCTATAAAGCCCAAATTTAATTCGACAATCAATTAAATTCAGCATCAGAAAAAACATTCCAAGATCTTCTGTTATTGTGTAACGATCTATGAAATAAATAAATTGATACTTTAAGGTAATTGTTTCGCGACAATACTAGCAATAAAAATAATTTTTAACAAAAAAATAAAAACCGACTTCAAAAAATTAAATGCAACAAATAAAATACACTAAAAGGTATAAAATAATTATTATCTTATTTAGTTACAACTAAACGACGAAATATTAACATGAAATTACTTTTTGAAGTCGGTACCAAACAAACTATACCTATAAGCGAGCGTACCCGCCAAACGTACTGAGTAAGATCCGTCGAGTGCGATTCATAAAAGGTATATGTTTGGCACCAACTTCAAAAAGTAATTTCATGTTAATATTTCGTCGTTTAGTTGTAACTAAATAAAATAATAATTATTTTATACCTTTTAGTGTATTTTATTTGTTGCATTTAATTTTTTGAAGTCGGTTTTAATTTTTTCTTAAAAATTATTTTTTATTTTTCTCTTTTTAGTGATGTTATTAATAGTGATCATATCATCAGAACTTGACCAAATTAATATGACACCATCCCTAAGACACACCCTTTCGAATAAAAAAAGAACCATCGAAATCGGTTCATAAACAAAGAGGTTAGGTCTAAACAAACCTAATAAAAAAGGTCTAATACCTATGAAAAAAAACGAAAAAAAATGGGACCAATCGGAAGCTAGACTGGACCCAATGCAAAAAAAATTTTCAAAATCGGTTGACAATTGGCGGAGATATGAGGTAACATAGGCACAAAAAAAAAAAAAAAAAAAAAATTCAGTTGAATAGAGAACCTCCTCCTTTTTTGAAGTCGGTTAAAAATGAATGCTAGAGTACCTATATAGAACTGTCTGTTCAATAAGGATTCATAATTTATAAGCCCAAAACTTTTTGCTGTTTATGTACCACTACTAACCAATCCCGTACTCGTTTGACAAATCTGGCAACACTGTCCGAGCTTGTATATATTTTTTCATAGAAATTTCAGATAAAGTACATTATAAAGGGAGATTTATAAAATAAAAAGTTCTTAATAAGCTATTGAAAGCTGATGCGGCAATGGCTGAAGCGAAAAAACTTCAAAAAAATTACTAAAGTTAACCCAATTTTTAGGTTAAATAAATGCGTTGTTGCCAGATTGTTTTTAGTATAAATTTTCCATTATACATGTTTCATTATTTATTCATTATTATCTCAGAAACTGTGTTTTAACTATGAATTAAAATTTTCTTAAAAAATGTATTAGTTATTGTTTAATGTTGGTTTAGTTTTTTATAACAATGGTAAGAAGAGTTTCTTAATTATAATTAAATATGTATGTAATCTTTTCGATATCCAGTATAGTGCAATGTATGTGTCTGAAAAACTCTATCTTTGGAATTTAATATCTCCGGAACATTATTGTTCATAAATTTCGTTTTGTCACCAATCGATGCAGAAGTATTTAAATAATAATCTATCTAAATTTCAAAAAATCCTAAGAAAACCCATATAGTGAAACAACTACCTTAAGATATATTTTTTCTCTCTTTTATTCAATGACTTCAAATTTTATCCATAATTTTAAATTAAAGGAGTCAAAAAAAGTGTGTGTCTTCTTCCGGAAAAATAAATGTTTTATTTATTTATGAAGAGACTATAGTTTCGAGGACTTTATTCTCTTCATCAGTCTATTACAATTGATTACTTACTCTTGGCAAAATGAAACTTTCATCATTTTAAATATAGTAAATTAAATCTAAAAATATTGGTTGATTGGTGAAATTATCTTAATACTATTTATTAATTTATGATTATTATTATTTAAATTCAATACAGTCAGTGGCAACGGTAAGCCCCCTAAAAAAATTCCCAGGACATTACTATGGAGAGAACACTCTCTCTTACTACATCGCTGACGCTCGTAATCGAGTATGGCAAGAATATGATTACTAAGAATCAATATTATTATTATTGTTTGACACACTTATAAGGAAAAACATTGAATACGCTTGAGAACAATAAGATAAGGAAGAATCATACACTAGATGAATTTAATTTCAGGGAATTTTTTTAAAGGAAATATTGTAATGCTTATTTTATGATAACATTGAAATGCCTATAGATTAAGGTCAAAACACTCGATTACCGGGCGCCTAAACTCCAGTTCTGGCCAGCAAATTTTTATACCTGCCAAAATTTATGTTTGTATTTCCAAAACGAAGAACTGATTATATTTTAAGTTTCCGAACTTCCGGGTGAAAAATAAAGAAAATCAGAAAAAAATCAAATTGTAAAGTAGTTATCGAACGGTTATAGTTAAAAAAATGAAATTTGGTTTATACTTGATATTAATAAATTACCCAGTTTGAACTTTATAGCTAATCCATTCGTTGACGAAAAATTCCCAAAAGTTTTCACATAATTTTTATAATGAAAATAAAAATAATAATAAGGGCATGTACCAAAGGAATTAATAAATAAATAAATAAATAATAATTATTATTAATATTAGAAGTGAATTTTATTTTATTTTGGAACGAATCAAAGATTTTAGTAGAAATATTTTTACATTGCACATCAGAGGGCCTCGTTCCCTCGGGAATCAAACCCAAACGCTAACTAGCTAACGGGCCGTTAGCCAAACCCTTAAGACGCCCTCTGATGTGCAATGTAAAAATATTTCTACTAAAATCTTTGATTCGTTCCTAAATAAAATTAATTTACTTCTTAATTTTATAATGGTTATTTACCTAACCTGGGTTGATTTTTGAAAAAATTCCATCTTTCTTCAAAAAAAGATACTTAAATCATTTCATTAATAATAATTATATTAATCTTCAGAAATGGAAAAAATCAGCAAAGTTTTAATTCTTTTTTTGGGGTCATTCATAAAATACTTCCGCAGCCAGGGGGGCTATTGCTTAGCGTGATGATATGTGACAATGGGGAGGGTAGGGTCTAAGGAAACGTGACGTTGGCACTTGATCAATTTTATTTAAATTTTTTTTAACTTGTCAGTCACAAATCGTTTATAGGTGGTTTGACGTTATATTTGTTCGGGGTCCAGAAAATGAGTAGCAGCGTGACCAAGGGGGGGGGGGGGGGTAGTCCAAAAAGTATAAATTTTGCTTGACTTATTTTATGAATGGCCCCTTTTACAGTCTTTAGGATTATGAGAATACTAATGTACCTATTATTTTTATAACTTAATTCAAAACTATTTTAATATGTAATACAAAATTAGGTGCTAAATTTACAATTACCGATAGCTACCCATATGAAAAGTCGATACTTTTTTAACCCAAAATTCTCAAATTAAAAAGTCTAAAATCAAATCATTTTTATGTTTTTCCAATGCACGGGAATAAATTTCCTACGACTTTTTCGTTTCTTGATTTTCGTTGGGGATCTTTTTTAAGACAGATATCGACACAGATACACAGACCAAAAAAATAATGCTTTAAAATTCTTCTTCTTGCATTTAAGACATTTCTAAACATGATAATCGAAAAAAAGAAACAAAATTTACGAGTGAATTTAACACTTATTCCCACCAAGCGTACCTATAGTAAAATTAAAAATAATTTTTCATTGAATAACACTAGACCTGAAACCACGTGGAAGGTGTAATTCCGCCTCATCGACAATTAATCAATCGCGAGGTCCTAGAATGATATCAAATTAACCCAGGTTACAAAGCAAATGTCAGTCTATGCTATTTAATATATATATATTCATTCATTCACATATAGATGCTAGATTCTTCAATCGTCTACTTTTTTTATTGATCTTACAATTCATTTATACTAAATGTTTTACTGAAGCAATCAGTGAATTTATTGACAAAATTCATCAATCAAGAAGAAGACCAATAATAAAAAACAAAATAATAATAATAACAAAAATATAAAAAAAGGGCAAAGAACTAATTTCAAATTTTCGACCATCAGATGAAATTTTAATTGTTTTTATTACGAGTTTCTTAGACAACTTGTATTAAAGTCTCCTAAATAGCTCCTATTGTTTAATAATAATTATCGTATTTCGTTGAGATTGTTTATAAGTTTTTTAGTAAATCAAATGCTAAAATACTTTTATTTCAGTATAATAATGTTTTTGAAAACATTTACTACCCTAATTGTCTTAAGATTTATATTATTCAATAATTATAAATCTTTGGACCTTTATAATATATAGTTTATTGAAGATTTTATTATAAGAATTTGTGGAAAAAATGGATAAGTCAGTTGTAACAATAGAATATTCTGTTAGAATAAGAGTACTTTACATTAAAATTTTTGTTTGAAAAAAATAAATTCCTTTTTAGGCTATAAAATGAATAACAACTGAATTGATTTTGTATGTATGTAGCAATAGATTGTCTATAAAAAGTGAATTTTTTCACGTTTATAAAATAAAAACATATTAATTAATTTTGTTCCTATTTAAAAGTTGAAATAATGAGTGTCTATTTTGTTATCTTTTTTATAAAATAAGTACGAGGAGCTTTTCACATTTAAAAATAAATAATGATAATATAATGAATTAAATATACAATTTGATTCTTAACTGAGACAAAAATAAAATCAATATTTAAAAAAATAAACTAAAAATCAACCAAACAAATCACAAAGAGGTGGGGTTTCTAATTTTTTACTACTATTTTAAACATTTTATATATCCATAACGAAATATGTATAGAGTAACAATAGATTTTCTGTAATAAAAATCAATTCTTCTCACGTGTAGAAAATAAATAATCAATTTCATAAATTTATATGATTTCTTAGTTGAATCATTGAAATAAATAAACAATAAAGTCTAGTCCGTGACACTGTGAATAAAAATAAATATATAAAACATTTTTAAAATCAATCGAAATCGAAATATATAATAAAAAATAAATCAGACGTTTCGTGAAAATTTTTCCCCTTTTAATGAAATATTTGAAAATGTTTTAAATGATATAAATTGTCTTAGTAATATTATTTTTTTATTATATATTGCATCCATGAGTTATATGAATAAATGTTAGTTTTCTATATAATTGAATATATTATGAAACCGAACAATTTAATAAACTAATTATTTGTATTGAGTAGGAAATAACAAAACAGTAGATTAGAGTAGGGAATATGGTAGTAAGCTTGATGTAGCTAAGTACAATAGTAAATAAGTAAAAAGTAAGAAAGTACTTACACATGGGTGAAGAGATGGTAAATAAAAGCTGTGGAAGCCAGTGCAACAGGAGTGTCGGAAGTGAACTGCGACGACGGCGATGGAGACCTGGAGATTAGGTGGCGGCGGTGGAGGCGGCGGGGGCGGCGATCAAGGCAGTGGAGGCAGTGGTGCCAAGCAGCAAAACACTTCTTTTGGGCTGCAAAAGAAATACAACATGCATTTAGTAATTAATATATGAACATATTAGAAATATTTACTTTCAGAGACGGACTGGTAGAATTCAATGAAAAATTGATGAAAAGACAGCCCAAGAATAAGGAAAAATAAAATTCAGAATTTATTGGAACGTCATTTGCATCCTTTCAAAAATCGACTTTCCAATAAAATATTTTATTCGAATTATTTGGGTTGCCAGGGCCGGATCATCGCCTATACAAATGAGAGAAATGTCTAGGTCCTGGTTTTTTGAAGGGCCTGGTCAAACTGTCGATTTTGAAAAGATTTGTAAATAAGATAGATTACTTTTCTGTGTGACAACTGTATATAACAGGGGTGTCCAAACTTTTGGAGAAAAAGGGCCGCGGATAAAATATTATAATTCTATTGATTTTTGTTATTCAAAAAAGATAGTTAATAATGTAGAAATAAGAACATTATTATTTTTTTTAGCTCATAGTGAGCTTCTAATTTTACTTTTCTTAAATTTTGTACTTTGAATATAGCTTCTTGAATATGTAAATACATACCTACTTACGGAAAGTGATATTATGTATTAAAATTGTTTATATTTTTTCCTGGCTAGATAATTAATATAAAATTCTAATAAAGAAACAATATTCAATTTTTCTTTCAGATCGGTATCTAATTGTTGTTCTGGAACATTCAATCAGAAAGTTTACAAGTAGAAAATTTATTTCTAATGAAAATGGAGTCGAAAATAGATCGATTTTACATATCCCTGAAACAATCTAGTGATTTGATCAAATCTCTAAACTGTTTAGCAAGATGATAACATAAGTTTGTCAGTGCACTTAGAGTGGGCGGGGACGCACATACAAATACGCAACGAAACTAGTTCGTAGTTGTCTATCGTTTGGTACGTAATTAAATAAATAATTATTTTAATTCTTTAGAAGTGAATAAAATGGAGGATGGGGGTGATACTTTTTTCTTGAAACTGGGGGGGGGTGAGTCATGAAGCTAGGGGGATAAAGTGAAAATTTTTATCGAAATGCTTTATACTCAAATAAATGTTTAAGAGTTGTTTTTTATAAAGAATTGTATTTATTTCATAATACAAATATAAGTGAATGATAATTAATAAAATAAACTGCAACGGATCGTTGCTAAACTTTATCCAAATTCATTTGAAATATTAATATGTTTGTTCCTTTATTATTAATCAGATATCACTTGCAATTTGTAGTTCATGTTGACATTAATTAAAAATAATTCTGATTTAATAGTCGAGGAATAACTATTCTACATTGGATTTTTGACATTTCGGTTATTATTGTAACCATTCGTGAAGACATGGAGGAATCGACTTAAAATCAAAAATACCCATCGATTCTCATCTAATACTTGAGGAATAACAATTCTACATTACGTTTTTGACGTTTCGATTATTATTGGTAACCATTGCTGAAGACATGGAGGAATCGACTTAAAATCAAAAATAACGATCGATTCTCATCTAATACTAGAGGAATAACCTTATTTCATTCCATTTTTGATGTTTTGACTATTAATGGCAACCTCTACTGAAAACGTGGAAGAATAAACTTAAAATCAAAAAGACTAAATTCTTTTATGGCAAACAACTCAAGCTTGAGTTAAGTCGATTCCTCCATGTCTTCAGCAATGGTTACCAATAAAAACCGAAATGTCAAAAATCCAATATAGAATGGTTTTTCCTCAAGTATTAGATGAGAATCAATCGCTATTTTAGGTTTAAAGTCGATTTTTCTATGTCTTCAGCACTGGTTACCAATAAAAACCGAAATGTCAAAAATCCAATATAGAATGGTTATTCCTCAAGTATTAGATGAGAATCAATGGCTATTTTTGGTTTAAAGTCGATTTCTCTGTGTCTTCAGCAATGGTTACCAATAAAAACCGAAACGTCAAAAATCCAATATAGAATGGTTATTCCTCAAGCATTAGATGAGAATCAATCGCTATTTTTGGTTTAAAGTCGATTTTTCTATGTCTTCAGCAATGGTTACCAATAAAAACCGAAACGTCAAAAATCCAATATAGAATGGTTATTCCTCAAGTATTAGATGAGAATCAATCGCTATTTTTGGTTTAAAGTCGATTTCTCTGTGTCTTCAGCAATGGTTACCAATAAAAACCGAAACGTCAAAAATCCAATATAGAATGGTTATTCCTCAAGCATTAGATGAGAATCAATCGCTATTTTTGGTTTAAAGTCGATTTCTCTATGTCTTCAGCAATGGTTACCAATAAAAACCGAAACGTCAAAAATCCAATATAGAATGGTTATTCCTCGAGTAATAGATGAGAATCAATCGCTATTTTTGGTTTAAAGTCGATTTCTCTATGTCTTCAGCAATGGTTACTAATAAAAACCGAAACGTCAAAAATCCAACATAGAATGATTATTCCTCAAGTACTAGATGAGAATCAATCGCTATTTTTGGTTTAAAATCGATTTCTCTATGTCTTCAGCAAAGGTAACGGATAAGAAAACAACGCAGTTGCTATGGTTACTTATAAAAATTCCTCCCAAATTGTTAGCATTTCACAGAGAGAAGCCTATCCATTCTTACTTAAGCAAGGCTAAATGAGCTATATTAAAACTTTCAAATGAATAAATTTTAAAGAATTTAAAAAATTAAAAAAGTACTCTCTTACTCTAGAGTAAAGTATTTTAAAATATAATTTTACTAAAAACTTTATTTAACCTTTTTTGTGGTCCCCAAGGTACTTAATTAGGATATTAAATTTCATCAAAATTGGTTAAGTCATTTTCAAGATATTTAGAAAAAACTAAAAAAGTACTGAAATAAAGTACTAATGTTTGTGGTCCGATATGTACCAAAAACTAATCAGCGCTTCATTTTGTTAAACTAATGGTAGGTTTTCAATTTCATTTCAATCGGTGCAACCGTGTGGAAAAAATCGTGGGCCAAAAAAACGATAACATACATCCATACATCCATCCATCCCATCATCGCAAGCACTAAATGAAAAAATAGCACTTTTTGGCCTCTCGACGAGACCCCAGGTAATTTTTGGCAAAAGCGTCACGTGCTAAAATTCAACCTAATTGAATACTACAATTTGTGACTTTAATTGAGTCCATGGGTTCCGTAGTCTTTACCTGAGGACCCTTTGAAGCCACGCTTGCCCCGAGAGCGATTACAATACTTTACCCATGCTTTGCATTGGATAAAGAAAAAAGATAGCTAGTATTATAATTATTTCGTATAATAATTAATATAACTTATTATATCTGTGTTAGGTAATATAAATATAATTTGAAAAGTACAATAAGGAAAAAAATCCCATAAATTAACTTGTTTAAATAATATTTATTGAAAAAATATGTTATCACTTAACAAATTAATAAATAAAAATAAATAATACATTTTACTCCACGATATGTGGTATAAGGAAATATCGTAATCCTGCGTAAAACAATCAATGCTTTTGATTACTTGAGTGTCGTCGAAACTTTTTTAACTCTCTGCACACTGTGCAAGGAGAATTTGTTTCCCGGGGCATACCAAATAAAAATCCCAACAAAATTGAATACCTATATACTCAGAGGCGTAACTATAACGTTGGGGGCCCGTGGCAAATTCATCGGATCCCCCCCCTCAATACAAAGAAGCTAAACCATCGTTGTAGTTTCTTTTTAATAAATCACTACTTAAAGTAGGTACAAACGCTATTACAGGGTATGGTCAAGTTTTGTAATCGTGCATGAAAAAAAGTGTTTTTTTTTTTGTTTTTTTTCGAAATATCTCAAAAACGGCTGAAACTATTTTGATTAAAAAAATTAGACGAAACCATGGCATTTCGGTTTACAAAAAAGCTCTAATAAGTGAACATTGAAAAAATTATATTTTTTGAGATGATAATTGTTTTGTCAAAATGTCTGTTAGTCTGTTAGTTAGTCTGTGCGTTACCAAATTTTTGTGGGCGAGCTAGCTCAAAAACTAGTGTTAATATTAAAACAAAATTTCACACGTAGTTTTGGTGCTTTGAGATTAAGAGTTGATTAATTTTTGGTGCATATCGACCCAAAATTAAGGGGACGATAGGGGATTAAAATTTAAAATTATAATATTTTCAAACTAAAAAAACAAAAAAAAATGAAATATACTATAAAATAAACCTATAATAAAGAACATATTTTTTTCTGGCTCTAAAATTAAGGGGGGGGGTCAAAAAATAAAAATCCAGGCCATTTGAGCAAACAAAACCAAATTTTGTATACATAATCAGTTGGCCCCCGGAACACTAAAAATGCAAAAACAAACTGGCCAAAATGGGAGACGCGGGGGTGGGGAGAGTCACAAAATGAAAATTTAGGCCCTTGGACCAAACTCAACCAAATTTTGTATACATAATCAGTGGACCCCCAGAAGTCCAAAAATTCAAAAACTAACCTCCCGAAATGGGGGTGGGGGGTTGTAGGGTCAAAAAACGAAAATCGAGTCCCTTGTACCAAACTCAACCAGAAGTGTATGGTATAAAGTCAAGTGGATGGCCACATCAGAAAGTGTCAATTTATTTTTGGTCAAAAGTTTAATTATTAAAATTCCTTTTTTCGAGTTTTCTATTCAGCAAAAGTGTTAAAGACAATATCAAAGTTCAAATTTCAGGGCATGGAATGTTCGATGGATAGAATAACTGTTACTTAACATTTCTTGCCCCATAGAATTTCTTAAATAAGTTTTTATCAATTTTAATTTTGAAAATGAACGCTCGACACCAGCCGTAGTCACAGGGATTATCACAAACAATAGAAATGCAGTGCACATTTCACGAAAGCAAGAAGATATAAAATGCTTCTTTATGATTAATAAATCAGCAAGTTCTCTTATAGAAAATGACTTTTATATTTCGTGTCTAAAAGTGGATCGAAAAATGAGAATTTTCTTGACAAACGAGACACGAATTTTATAATAATAAATCTCCTGTGCTCGCGGACCTCTCGGGCCGGGGGCCCCGAGGTCGGGGACCCATGGCATTTTGCCCGAAATTCCACCCTATTGTTACGCCACTACCTATTCTTTATCATTATCAGCATGAATAAAAATAAATCAATTCTGAGTATAGTAGTAGTAACAATAAAATAACATTGGTTTATGAGCATATAATTTATATTGGTAGGCAATTTAGATAATTTTGTATTTTTATTAATGACAAGATGCAATTGATTTTGGGAAAGAATTATGTCAAAATGCGGAGTTAAATGAAATTAATTGAAAATTTTTTGTTTTGCCGAGAGTAGCAGAGTTGTTGATTCACAAAGAGAAACAAAGAGGTTGTCCTCTGTTTGATGCAAATAAACATACATACATATATTAAATAATTAAATAAATAATATATATACAGATATATCATCTCGATATATATGTGTGTACGTTAATTGAATACAAATATAACTTTAGATTTATGTGCATTGCTGGGCTGGCCATCTTCGACAAATGACCTTTCTGCAGTGGCCAGTCCATTTTAAACTAATTTTAATGATTTCTTAGGATTTAATGTTAAATTTTATTTATAGATATTTTTTTGTTTTGTTTTTTTGATTGTAATATTTCTTTATTTCTTTATTGATAGCTTTGCACAGTTGTGGGGCGCTTTTTGCGCTCCCAACACTCTGGCCTCGGTTCTAGATTTGTGTCATAGTCGCCCGTATATGTACTTTAATCATAAATAGCCACAACATCTGGCATTATTATTTGGACGGCTGATGAGAAGTTGCACTCTAATATGTAAAAAAAATCTGTTTTCTTTTTGTAAAGGGCTGCCCCCCTCTGCGTGGCACAATAAATCAGTCAATTGAAATCGGAAAACCGGAAGTGGACATTTACATGAAAGATTTTTTGTTTGTTTTTACTTTATCCAATGCGAAGCATGGGAGAAAGTATTGTAATCGGTCGCGCGGCAAGCGCGACTTCAAAGGGTCCTCAGCTAAAGACTACGGAACCCATGGACTCAATTAAGGTCACAAATTAAAGTATTCAATGAGATTGAATTTTAGCACGTGACGGTTTTGCCAAAAATTACCTGGAATCTCGTCGAGAGGCCAAAAAGTGCCATTTTTTTATGGAAGTGCGTGCGGATGGATGGATGGATGGATGTTATCGTTTTTTTCGCCCACGATTTTTTCCACACCGTTGCACTGATTGAATTGAAATTGAAAAACTACTATTAGTTTAACAAAATGAGAGCGCTGATTAGTTTTTGGTACATATCGGCCTACAAACATTAGTATTATACAGCATTATTTATTTCAGTACTTTTTTAGTTATTTCTAAATATCTTTAAAATGACTTAACCAATTTTGATGAAATTTAATATCCTAATTAAGTACCTTGGGGACGACAAAAAAGGTTAAATAAAGTTTTTAGTAAAATTATATTTTAAAGTACTTTACTCTAAAGTAAGATTTTTAAATTCTTTAAAATTTATTCATTTGATCTGTTTAATATAGGACTCATTTAACCTAACTAAGTAAGAGTGGATAGGCTTTTTTCTGTGAAATACTAAAAATTTGGGAAGAAAGTTTATAAGTAACCATAGCAACTGCGTTCTTTTCTTATCCGTTACCTTAATAGAGGAATCGACTTAAAACCAAAAATAGCGATTGATTCTCATCTAGTACTTGAGGAATAACCATTGTATATTGGATTTTTGACGTTTCGGTTTTTATTGGTAACCATTGCTGAAGACATAGAGGAATCGACTTAAAATCAAAAATGGCGATTGATTCTCATCTAGTACTTGAGGAATAACCATTCTATATTGGAATTTTGACGTTTCGGTTTTTATTTGTAACGATTGCTGAAGAGATAGAGGAATCGATTTAAAATCAAAAATAGTGATTGATTCTCATCTAGTACTTGAGGAATAACCATTCTATATTGGATTTTTGACGTTTCGGTTTTTATTGGTAACCATTGCTGAAGACATAGAGGAATCGACTTAAAATCAAAAATGGCGATTGATTCTCATCTAGTACTTGAGGAATAACCATTCTATATTGGAATTTTGACGTTTCGGTTTTTATTTGTAACGATTGCTGAAGAGATAGAGGAATCGATTTTAAAATCAAAAATAGTGATTGATTTTCATCTAGTACTTGAGGAATAACCATTCTATATTGGATTTTTGACGTTTCGGTTTTTATTGGTAACCATTGCTGAAGACATAGAGAAATCGACTTAAAATCAAAAATATCGATTGATTCTCATCTAGTGCTTGAGGAATAACCATTCTATATTGGAATTTTGACGTTTCGGTTTTTATTGGAAACCATTGCTGAAGACATAGAGGAATCGATTTAAAATCAAAAACAGCTATTGATTCTCATCTAGTACTTGAGGAATAACCATTCTATATTGGATTTTTGACGTTTCGGTTTTTATTGGTAACCATTGCTGAAGACATAGAGGAATCGACTTAAAATCAAAAATGGCGATTGATTCTCATCTAGTACTTGAGGAATAACCATTCTATATTGGAATTTTGACGTTTCGGTTTTTATTTGTAACGATTGCTGAAGAGATAGAGGAATCGATTTAAAATCAAAAATAGTGATTGATTCTCATCTAGTACTTGAGGAATAACCATTCTATATTGGATTTTTGACGTTTCGGTTTTTATTGGTAACCATTGCTGAAGACATAGAGAAATCGACTTTAAAATCAAAAATATCGATTGATTCTCATCTAGTGCTTGAGGAATAACCATTCTATATTGGAATTTTGACGTTTCAGTTTTTATTGGAAACCATTGCTGAAGACATAGAGGAATCGATTTACAATCAAAAACAGCTATTGATTCTCATCTAGTACTTGAGGAATAACCATTCTATATTGGATTTTTGACGTTTCGGTTTTTATTGGTAACCATTGCTGAAGACATAGAGGAATCGACTTAAAATCAAAAATAACGATCGATTCTTATCTAATACTAGAGGAGTAACCATTCTATATTGGAATTTTGACGTTTCGGTTTTTATTGGTAACCATTGCTGAAGACATAGAGGAATCGATTTAAAATCAAAAATAACGATCGATTCTTATCTAATACTAGAGGAATAACCTTTTTGCATTCCATTTTTGATGTTTTGACTATTAATAGCAACCTCTACTGAAAACGTGGAAGAATCGACTTAAAATCAAAAAGACTAAATTCTTTTTTGGTAAACAACTCAAGTGTGAGATATATCTCTGTAAAGATCTCTTCAAGTAGAATTAGGTTTGATTGTTTAAAATTTATTTAGATTTAAAATTAGGGTGTGAAAAGAGTCCCAAATTATCTATTTTTAAGTGATTTGTATACCAGCTCAATTCCATTCAAGTACTTAAAATAAAATCAGGAAAAAATTCATTCTTCCTTCTTTATCAACTACAGATAACAACGAATTTGATATCTGAAGTATTTTGGAAGATATAATCATTTGTCTTAAGTAAATTTTATTTTATTTGTCAATTATCATCAATGAATATATATATATATATATGTATTAGTTACGGTATACCTCTCATGATGACAAAATATTATTTATTTGTGCCCCACGAAAATTTGACCCCTCCCCCCCTCCCAAAAAAAAAAAAAAAAAAAAAAATTATCATCGGATTAATACGATTTTTGGATCTGGGGGAAAGTGAATACAAATATAACTTGTAAATTTTTGATTGTATCTTATTTAGTTTGAGAACTTTAATTCTCTGGCCACTAATAGACAGGAATTGCAGCGACACTAATAGGGTTCCATTTTACTTTTTTGTTCGGAGCCCTTAAATCAACCTGTCTCAGAGAAACAAGTACCTACAATATTGTTATTTTATTTTATACTAAAAATGTCTTTAATTTTGTTTTAGCTTTATTCAGTGTATTAATTTTCCTATTATTTTTATAATCGTGTTTTCCCATATAAAATTTAATATAATATATGCAACTCTTCTGCATAATTTGTGCGTCGAGTGTGCTTTAAAAGTAAGTATCTTGAATTTTTTTTTTAAATATTTTCACCCTAAAATAGACTAATTGTCATAACTCCAAAAAAAATGATTTAAAACTTTGGTGATTTTTAGATTTTAAAATCAAATTATTTTTAAAATAATCATATAGTAATTATAATTTTTTACTTTTTATTAAAAAAAAAAAAAAAAAAGAAAGAAAGTGTTAAAAAATTCAATTCGTATGTGATTATTTTGTTTTTCAATTTTCCTGATTGAATATAAAAAACATTTATTATTCATAAAGAATGAACTGACTTTTAATATTATTAATTAATTTAATATCTTCAATATGTGTGAAAAGAGCATATGCTTGAGCAAAAGTGCCAAGATTTTTTATTCATTTTAAAATATAGTCACTCCAAAATACACTTCATTGAAACCTCAATTAAAATAAATTAAAATTTGGTTTTTAGATTATAGAATCAAAATTATTTGTAAAATAATAATCACATCAAATATATTTTTTGTTTTAATAAAAAAATAAATTTATATTTTTAAAATAAAATTATATATTGGATATTTTACAAAAAAAAAACTTGATTCACAATTTTCCAAATGAATATGAAAAAACTATTCATAAAAAATGAACTGACGTTTAACATAATGTATAGACCTCTTGCGTGAGAATGTGAATGAGCATAAACGTCCCGCTTTTTTTTTTATTCCAAAATATAGTCCCCCTAATACACCATTCGTTGAAGCTCTAATTAAAATGAATTAAAATATTAGAGATTTTTAGATTTTAGAATCAAATGATTTGTAAAATTATCACATTAATCTATGGGGGTTATTTGACAAAAATTGTGATTCTAAGCTCCTCCAAATGAATATAAAATATAAAAATTTATTATTCATAAAAAATGAGCTGACTCTAACATTCATTTGATTATAATATAACTTTATTATAAAAATAATAAAGTTATATTATAATCAAAATGAAAATATAAGTAAATATGCATGGTTATATTAAATTGATATTACTCACTTTAAACGTAAAGTTGTGAGACGCGCTGCTACGCTGAAGAGAATATGGTGTGAATTCTTGCGAAATGAAATGATGTATTCAAAACTAAGAGGGATTCTTTTTCTAGCCCCTGCTCTCTTGGGAGATCCAACTGATTTGTCTAAGTTCTACTGTCAATTGAGGGGAATAGGGTCAAGGGTTGTTTCGTGGACTTCGAATAGCTAATGTGCCTTTCAGATTCAAAAATTTCAATTTAAAAAAAAAAGATTTATCTTTTCAAAACGCATTTTTTTAACCTTGTTATTAATCAATATTTTTTAAAACCTTTTCCTTTTTAGCAAACAATTCTAAGCAAAAACGAATTTCGTATTATAGATATATGATCTATTTAGGTAATTTAGTCTTATATATAATTAAAATGTACAAATAAATGTAATGTATTTATTTAAATTAAATACATAATTATATTTTTTTTATAAGTTTTTTGATTTAGAGATATTTTTTCTTCAAAATTCATTTTTTGGAATATAATATACCTAATAATAAATAATATTTTGAGTCAAAATACAAGATTATTATATATTTATTGATATAAGATAGAGATAGTATAATATAAACATTGTCATATTACATTTTTGTCTAACAATAATATTATTGTTTTGAACTTTATGTTTAACTTGAAAGTTTATAATAGGAAAATAAGGATAAGTTTTATGTGTGACTTTTTATTTATCAGCCAACGTTTCGTCGACTTTACTTCAAATAGTCATGCCATATTTTCGTCTAAATTTTCTTGTTATCTTCGTTACCATTGAAGACCATCAGAAACGCAAATTCTGATGGTCTTCAATGGTAACGAAGATAACAAGAAAATTTAGACGAAAATATGGCATGACTATTTGAAGAAGTCGACGAAACGTTGGCTGATAAATAAAAAAGTCACACATAAAAACTTGTCCTTATATTCCTATTATAAACTTTCAAATTAATACAAATTATGGACGGAAATGATAATAATAATTTATGTTTGACCTGTGTATTTGAATATTTAGATTGAGAACTCACCAGTCAAAAAATTGCAGTCCAAATCGTTGGCTCTTAACACCTCTACACCTGTACAGCAACTGGATCCGGTTCCAACCAAAAGATGAAGTGCAAAGATTTTATTCTTTGTGTCCCTTTTTTTTCTTTCTAATACACTGCAAAGTCTGTCCTTGTCCCCTTCTGAAGCGTTGCCGATTTTAATTATAAAAGCTATAAATTTGTTAAAAAGAATTTAAAAAAACTAAAATAAATTTTCATTTCATGCAGCCTGTTAAAAAATCTCATTTTTAATTCACTGTAATTTTCTTTGAGGCGTAAATTTAAGATTTGACATTTTTGACAAATTTGGCAACCTCGTAAGAAAAATTGCCCTTAAACTTGCCCTAAACCCACCCTTGAGACCCTTGCTCTGTGGCAGGGTCAAGGTGGTTTCAGTTAACATTCTTTTCTTCAATTTATAATTCATTCAATCACAGAAGTCTAATCAACAATATGACAAGCAAACATATCATTGCAAAGAATTGTGTTAATTTTTAAAAAGCATATTTATTCTATTAAATTTATTTTATTTATCATATTCAAATTTTATATGATTATAGATAGTAAAATATAAAATTGTTATAGATACAAATATATATAATATTTAATAACGATGGAAAGGCAGCCCAAGGATAGTGAAAAAATTCTCTCAAATAAAATAGATTTATTGGACATTCATTTTTTCCATCACTCAAAAACCAAAGTTTCGGAGGACTTCTTCTCCTTCTTCAGGGTCTACAATTCAATATAAAAAAATTAATATACATAACGGGGTTGGCCATTTATTTGAAAGGATTTTTTAACCGACTTCAAAAAAGGAGGAGGTTCTCATTTTTTTTTTTTGTGCCTATGTTACCTCATATCTCCGCCAATTGTGAACCGATTTTGAAAAAAAAATTGCATTGGGTTCAGTCTACCTTCCTATTGGTCCGATTTTTTTTTTCATAGGTATTAGACCTTTTTTGTTAGGTTTGTTCAGGCCTAACTTCTTTGTTTATGAACCGATTTATTGGAAAGGGGGTATCTTAGGGATGGTGCCATATTAATTTGGTCAAGTTCGAATGATATGAAAACTATTAATAACATCACTAAAAAGAGAAAAATAAAAGATAACTTTTTAAGAAAAAATAAAACGACTTCAAAAATTAAATGCAACAAATAAAATACACTAAAAAGGTATAAAATAATTATTATCTTATTTAGTTACAACTAAACGATCGAAATATTGACATGAAATTACTTTTTGAAGACGGTGCCAAACATATACCTTTTTATGAATCGCACTCGACGGATCTTACTTAGTACGTTTGACGGGTACGCTCATATGTATAGGTATAGTTTATTTGGCACCGACTTCAAAAAGTAATTTCATGTTAATATTCGGTCGTTTAGTTGTAACTAAATAAGATAATAATTATTTTATACCGTTTAGTGTATTTTATTTGTTGCATTTAATTTTTGAAGTCGGTTATATTTTTTTCTTAAAAATTATTTTATTTCACTATACATCCACTTTCCATCGTTTAACAATTAAAATTTCTACCAGTCCGTCTCTCTCCGAAGAGAAAATTTCTTATAATACAAATATATAGTAAATATTTACCTACTTAAATACTAAATGATTCTCTTTATAAATGTTTTATAGAATTAACAGACTATTAAAATAGATTAGGTTTTGCTAGTTTTCAGCAAATCCTTTGAGATTTATTATTGTTTGCCAGTTTATATATTTACCATTACCACAAACACGGCCGTTCCCCTGATCCATTGTGCGCCCTGGTGCAATTTAGGATTTGCCGCCCTTTCTGAAAAATACTAGAAAATAACTCAACTGGAATGAGCCTTTCCACTAAACAATAAACCATCAATTGACAAATACAATAATTTTTATCTTACCTCTCTTCAATACTTTAGCATAACGAGTATGGTCAAGTTATTGCAGGAAAAGTGCAAGAAAAAGTGTCGTTTATTGCTTCGTTTTTTCGAAATATCTCAAAAACGGCTGAAAGTATTTTGTTAAAAAAAAATGAGGGAAACAATGGCGTTTTACTCTATAAAAAAACCCCTAATGATTGTACATCGAAAAAATTATATTAGTGATTTTGTCAAAATGTCTATTGAGAGGTTATCAATTTTTGTGTACGCTCTAGCTCAAAAACATGTGTGAATTTCAAAACGAAATTTCACATGTCGTTTTGGTGCATTGAGATAAGAGCTGATTAGATTTTGGTTGAAATCAAACCCAGAATTAAAGGGGGGGGGGGTCTTTCGTAAATAATTATAAAATATTTTATTATAAATTTCTCTATATCTTCCCCCAGACAAATTTGGACCTGGGTTTACAGACAATAAATTTCATCGTCCTTTTCCCAACATATACAGTGGAAAAATTTGTCCCATCAAAATTTCAGACGACCTTTCACGTCGATTGCCGCCTGTCGCCCAAATTTTCACTTATAGAACTTTTCATAGGTTCGGTTCTATATAGATCTAGGTGTGATTAGATAAAAAAAATTGGTTCTATTGTAATAAATATTGCAAACTTTTTCCAAGACTCTGTAATTTCCCGGCATATTTTGGTCATTTGCCGCCGCAAGCTATAGCCTTACTATCCTAATTAGAAATTCACCCCTGTCTCTGCTCTCTTAATATTCAAATTAGGAATAGTCATTCAAGGGCGGATCCACGGGGGGGGGGGCGAGGGGGCGATCGCCCCCCCATAGCGAGAAGCGAGATTTCCAAATCGCCCCGGCCATATTAAAAATTCGTAGAGACAAAATTCCCAAACAGAATTTGCCATATTTGCAGCCAGGTGGCAGACTTATCGTCTGAACACCAAACAAAGAGCGATATGAATTTAAGTTTTTTTCCCGCCACAAGAGACTTCAGGTAGTTTTTATAAGAAATGATTCCAAAGAAAAGGATTAAGATTGGATCTTCTTGAGTCCACTGAAATAAAATTTGCCCTGTCGAATAATGAAAATGTTATCAATAATCAACTCGATTTAAAGAAAAATATTATAATAGACCTTTTAATAACAAAGCCAAAAAAAATACATTCCTAGCCTATAGATAATAGCCAAGGTACTTCTAATTTTCCTTTATTTATCTATAGGTCATTAGAGACAACCCTAAATTTTCACTGAACAATAGTCTATCTCAAAAAAAAGAGATTATCCCTTAAAATAATTTAAACAAAGAAAACAATTAAAAAGTTTTTGTTTTGCCGAGAGTAGCAGAGTTGTTGATTCACAAAGAGAAACAAATAAAGCAGAGGACAACCTCTTTGTTTCTCTTTGAAATAAAACAATTTCTCTCTTGTTCATTAAACCTATAAAAACCTTTCCATTCGAATTTTGTATTAGCTATAATTCTGTTCTTTCCTGAAGATGAGCTTATAGCTCGAAATATATTATCTATATATTTATATATATGGTATATATAAAATTCTTTGCCCGATACACACACTCACTCACTCATCATCAAAACAGCCAGAACCACTGGACATAGAGACATGAAATTTGGAGAGGATATTACATCTATGACATAAGGGCTCACTAAGAAAGGATTTTTCGAAATTCGACCTCTAGGGGGGTCAAAGGGGGCAAAGTGTGTTTTCACTGATTATTCGATATCTCTTAAGGACGATAAAATATCTACTTGCTTTTTATTTATAAAAATACTAAATTAAAATATGTAAAAACTAATTTCAGGATTTTTTGAAATTCGACCCCTAAAATATCTTTGCAATGTGTTTACACTAATTATGCATTTTCAATTAAGAATGATAAGATATCTACTTGATTTTTACTTAATAAAATTCTAAATACAAATATCTAAAATGAAATTTCAGGATTTTTTGAAATTCGACTCCCAATAACTATACAAAATGTGAGTGGGGGCAAAAATTAAAACTCTCTTCTATCTTGATCAAATTTTGTAGAGTTATTATTTATTACTTTAAGAAACTATTCCTCTAAAAATCAACTATCAAAATTGACTGTATGGGGGCGAAAGGGGGGGGAGCAAAATTATAGAAATTTTTAGCTTTTTAGTACATTTACTCTTTAGAAAACTGTGGATTATTTATTTGCAAATATCTAAAAAATAATTTCAAGAATTTTTATAATCCGCCCCCCACTCAATTATCCAAAATGTGAGTGCGGCCAAAAATTAAAACTCTCTCCGATCTTGATCAAATTTTGTAGAGTTATTCTTTATTACTTTAAGAAATTATTCCTCTAAAAATCAACTATCAAAATTGACTGTATGGGGGCGAAAGGGGGGCGGGCAAAATATAGAAATTTTTAGCTTTTTTGTACATTTACTCTTTAGAAAACTGAGAGTTATTTATTTGCAAATATCTAAAAAATAATTTCAACCTCCCAAAATGTGAGTGGGGGCAAAAAATTAATACTCTCTCCGATATAGATCAAATTTTGTAATGTTAGTTTTTAAGACTATATAAAACGTATGCTGTAAATATCAATAGCCAAAATGAGTGCGTGGGGGCGAAAGAGGGGGGAAAAAATATTACAAATATATATTACAGACCTAATAATCACATACCGAGACGCCGCTCGCCAGGGCCAACTGCCCGGAGGGTCGAGCTGTAGAGGGCGTGCCGAAGGCACGCCTGGGAGCAGCTCGTATATAGTGGTTTCTAGTGACCACCTAATAAGCATAATTAACTTTCCCGCCAAAATTGACTATATTTGACGATCAATTGTGGCTAAACGCCTGAACCAATTTCAACTTTATTCGTTCTATTTTATTTATTCTTTAACGTTATGCTCTTTCATTTTGGTAAGAGTGAAATTTTCGGTAGATCTCATGGTTTTCGAGTTACCTATAAGCAAAAATCTGAAAAAAATCCAAAATTTTCGTGTTTTTTAGGCCCTCAAAAATTTAGCACCAGCCAGAAACCGTTGCAAACTCATTTACCCAGACAGAAGGGAATATTGCTGCAAGGTTCCTGCAAGGTTTAATAATGCAATGTAATATTGCTGCAACATTCATTTCTGTCTGGGTAACTCTTATTTGGGATGCCTAACGTCGATTAAAATTATTTCCACCTTGTGGATATTTATTAGCAAACGCGGCCAGAGAGGATCCAAAAAGTGGTTCAGCTTACATTAATTGCGGGAAAAAATTTTTTTCTAGGATAGCTTGGTATGGTGTGGGTATGCCAAATCTAAGTTCGCGACCTCAAAAGTGTTGGGGACAACTTTTGGTGGCCGAAAAACCTCAAAATTTTAGGACTTTTTCCAGTTTTTTCACTTATAACTCGAAAACGGTCCATTTTTTGTAAATAACCCTCCTACAGTAAATTAAAGTGGACAAAATTTCGCGGCGATTAAAAAAAATAGAAAATTGGTCCAGTAGTTTGATTTTTTATGGTGATACAAAAAACAGCCCCCCGGATCAATTTTGAATACCTATCCCAAAAACTCGCACTTTTTTCGATTTTTTTCCCATTTGGGCCATGAAGGTGCTCCTTTTTCGACAGAGACCACTCTGACGCTTTTGAGGATTTGGATCATATCCTGTCCGGAAAATGTAGGATGTCGATAAATCTAAGAGTTTTATCAAAAAAAGTGGTTCAAGTAAATGTTCAAATCAACAAAATTTCCTA
>JALMQS010000128.1:21088093-21154967 GCA_024734495.1 Forficula auricularia
TTATAATATTTGCATTTTTAAGGAGTAGTTTATTTGAAGTCTAATTTGAAAAAAACGCTAATTACTCCTTTGAAATAATTTTTAAAAATATGAAATTAACAAATCTTATAAAACACTCGATTATTAATAATTATATTCAATTTTGAACGAAATTGATTGATTAGTTTTTGAGAAAATGGTAAAAAGTTAGAAAACACTAACTAATGACTCGCGACCCAGCCCTGCTTGATAAAACAGTTGAAAAAATTAGAAATGAGAAAAAACGATCTCATTTTACCTATCTGAAGGTTCACAGTATGTCTATTATATAAGAAAAAAAGCATTTTAATTAAGAATTTTCTAGTTTAAAAGAAATTGTATGAAAAGATTCAATTTCTTCTCTCCGGGAGCAAATCAACGAGAAATGGCAACAAGTTTTATTTTTTTCTCATTAGATATTTATTCAAATCAATTGAAATTTCACTGTGTGTTATTGTTATTTAGCTTTTATATAAAAAATTATTATTAGATGTCCAATTTGAAAAAACGCTAATAACTTGGCTGGAAAATTTCTCACCTACCTGGCCGTCGTTTAAACGACTTCTAGCCCACATGTAGCCGACGCTTTTATTAGAACACGTTGACTTTGAATGGTATGGATATATTATATTATTTTATATTATTATATCATTATATACGAGCTTTTC
The DNA here is from genome assembly GCA_024734495.1 of Forficula auricularia. Taxonomy (NCBI): domain Eukaryota; kingdom Metazoa; phylum Arthropoda; class Insecta; order Dermaptera; family Forficulidae; genus Forficula; species Forficula auricularia. Next base: position 21,088,780 of record JALMQS010000128.1, read on the forward strand.
GTGCGTGCCTTCGGCACGCCCTCGAAGCTCGGCCCTCCGGGCTGAGTGCCCTGGCGGGCAGCGTCTCGGTCCAAAAATCTTATTCCTCTTAAAAAACCACACTCCAAATGTATACCCGTAAACTACAGAAAATACATCGTCTCTTAAAAGTTTCGCCTCTTTAATTTTTGAGTGGCCTGGGGGGGAGGAGAAACAATTATCAATATATTTAATGTTTCTTAATTTAAAATGAATTGGAGTCTTTCATTTCAAAATTCGAGTCCAAATAAGAATTATATTTCAAATTTGCCTCGTTAATTAATATATATTTAATGTTTCTTAATTTAAAATCTATTGGTGATTTTTCATTTTCATTCGAGTTCAAATGAATACAATATTATCTCGACACAAAGTCTAAATCAAATATATATTGTTTTAGTAACAAAAATCAAAGTATAAATATTAATGTTACATTGGTCTAATGGCTAGAGCTCATGCCCTTAGTTCAAGAGTTCGTCGGTTCGATTTCTAGCCAAGAGGGTAATTTTTTTAGAGAAATTTCTCTAAGCGTTGTTACAAATATATAGGTATAGTATAAGACGTATGTTTCGTCATTTTATTTTCGACTTTCTCAGCGACTTATTTCTCAACTGAATTGTCCAATATCATTATGAGAAACATTCATTTTTCTTCTATTCCAATTTTTTTAGATAGAATATTTCACATAATTATCGGAAATTGATTTGAGAATTAAGTTGCTGAGAAAGTCACAAATAAAATGACGAAACGTGTACGTCTTATTTAATATAAAACTAATTAAATTATGGATATGATTAACCAAACGATTAATCAGAAAAATTTACTCTCTTTTGATTAGAGTATATTTCGTGTATCTGTGATTTCAATTTCGATATAAAGTTTTTAATTTGACCGGGCCATATTCGATCTTGTTTGAAATTGATTGCCGGGACATCTAGTGGCGGAAAAAGGAAGCTAAGCGTTGTTGCAAATTAATCTAGACAAATCTTATATAGTATATTATAGATATACGAGTATGTATATTTATTTTTAAAAAAAATTCTTATCAATATTATTCAACTATATTAAAATATTTCTGTCATATATAGTATATATAGCTGAATAATATTGACAAAAAATAAAAAAATAAAAAAATTGATTTTCAAAAAAAATCGGGAGGCGTTCCCGTTTTCTGATGAAATTTAAACTTCAAGAAATTAGCTTTGGAATATATAGGAAAAAATATTGGTGAGTATGCTCAAAGAAAATTAGAAGTTCGAAAATAAGGAAAATATAATTTTATTAATCTAAAGAATATGAGAGATAATCATAAGTGCCTGGAGCACCGAGCGTTACTCGGTAACTTTTTGCCTCTAAATAGCTTAAGTTTCAAATTTCAAGGCTCTGCGACTTACCGAAGGCGAGATATGAACGATGAAAATATTTATTTTACAACATGACTAATTTACATCCCCTTCCTTTATTTCAATCGGATTAAAATTTATACACGACTAATAACTCACGAGACTTGAAAAGTACACCGATTTTTAGCGAAATCGTTAGAGCCGTTTTCGAGAAACCGATTCTATATATATATTCATTTTAACAGATACTAGGGTAATTCCAATTTCCAAATCACCAATTATGAATATGCCTTAAATAACTTTTGTGATCAAACCTTCGTCTCCTAAAAAGGGTGACTATCCTTAATTTAGTAATACAGTGCCTGGAGCACCGAGCGATATATATACAAGAATTGCTCGTTTAATATAATAAGATAAGATACGGCCAATGCATTTGGTCAATCGATATTATTTGTAGGCATTTAAAAAGAAAATGGGAAGTCGGGTTGGCTCAGTTGGCTAACGCATTGGCCTCACTTCGGCATCGATCGATTATGATGATGTTGAAGTGGGAGGCCGGGGTTCGATCCTAGCTGGCGAATAAAAAATTTCTACCGGCTGAAAACTCGGCTCCCTCACTAACCCTACTAACACTTTACTTATGTGCTGTCTAAATGGGCTTTGTTCCCGGTGACATTAAATAAATAAAAAAGAAAAAAAAAGAAAATAATTCTAATTTATATATTGAATAAATTCTGCAGATGAAAGACAACCAACAAGTAGATATATTATTGCAATTATATATTATCAATTCAAATAGCAAATATTATATTTTTTGAATTCCCAATCCTAAAACCAATTACAAACCCAAATGTCGAAATTAAAATTTATACATGACGAATAACTCATGAGACTTGATAACTACACGAATTTTTAGAGAAAGCGTTAGAGCCCTTTTTAACCGACTTCAAAAAAGGAGGAGGTTCTCTATTCGACTGAATTTTTTTTTTTTTTTGTGCACATGTTACCTCATATCTCCGCCGATTGTGAACTGATTTTGAAAAAAAAATTTGCATTGGGTCCAGTCTATCTTCCAATTGGTACCATTTTTTTTATAGGCATTAGACCTTTTTGTTACGTTTGTTCAGGACTAACTTCTTTGTTTATGAACCGATTTCGATGATTCTTTTTTTATTGGAAAGGGGGTGTCTTAGGGATGGTGCCATATTAATTAGGTCAAGTTCTGATGATATGATCACTATTAATAACATCACTAAAAAGAGAAAAAGAAAAAATAATTTTTAAGAAAAAAATAAAACCGACTTCAAATAAACTGCAACGGATCGTTGCTAAACTTTATCCAAATTGATTTGAAATATTAATATGTTTTGCTGGCTTGGTGTGTACTGGATATATTAATTATTTATCCTTTAACAATAAAAATAATATGTTTATTCCTTTATTATTAATCAGATATCACTTGCAATTTGCAGTTCATGTTGACTTTAATTCAAAAATAATGATCGATTCTCATTTAATAGTCGAGGAATAACCATTCTACATTGGATTTTTGACGTTTCGGTTATTATTAGTAACCATTGCTGAAGACATGGAGGAATCGACTTAAAATCAAAAATATCCATCGATTCTCATCTAATACTCGAGGAATAACAATTCTACATTAGATTTTTGACGCTTCGATTATTATTGGTAACCATTGCTGAAGACATCGAGGAATCGGCTTAAAATAAAAAATAACGATCAATTCTTATCTAATACTAGAGGAATAACCTTATTGCATTCCATTTTTGATGTTTTGACTATTAATGGCAACCTCTACTGAAAACGTGGAAGAATCGACTTAAAATCAAAAAGACTAAATTCTTTTATGGCAAACAACTCAAACTTGATTGATTAGTTTTTGAGAAAATGGTAAAAAGTTAGAAAACACTAACAAATGACTCGCGACCCAGCCCTGCTTTTTTTTTTTTTTTTTTTTTTTTTTAATGCAATCGAATGCAAGAAGGGGTGCACCAGTAAAGGTGTAGCCCCTATGGATCTCGAAAGACCCTTGCATTACCGAAGAGAAGGGAAAGTTGATTAAGTGAGAGGGTGTAGACGTAGGTGTCTATGCACCCTGGTTTTGAAGGTTTGAAGATCATAGGTGCTGGGAAAGATAGAGGCTGGGAGAGAGTTCCAGTTCCTTGAAGTCATGGGGATATATGTATTCGCGAATGAAGTGGTCCGGCACTTTTCCAATTTGACCGCAAAAGAGTGTTGGGAGTCGGCAAAACGTGTGCTGCGTGCAAAGTATGCTTTGGGGGGAATTATTGACTTTATCTCATCAGAGCACCTGCCGTGATAGTATCTATAGAAAAGGAAAGGGCAGAGACATCTCTTCGATGAGCCAACGAGTCGAGGGAGTCGGTGAGGGTAGAATCGTCAATTAGCCTGACGGCTCGTTTCTGAATTGCATCAAGGGTAGCAAGAGAATATTTTGAGGCTCCTCTCCACAGATGAGAGCAGTATTCGAGATAGGGGCGGATTTGGGCCTTGTAGATGGTGAGAAGTTGTGGGGGTTTGTAAAATCGCTTGGACCTGAATAAGAAGCCAATCTTCCTTGCTGCAGATTTCGCCACAGAGGAGATGTGTTCATTCCAAGACAGGTCAGATGCGACAGAGACGCCCAACATGGATAGGCTGTTACACATTTTCAGGGTATTCGAATCGAAGTGAATATCAGGGAAATCTCTATTTTCGCGCCTAGAAATTAGACAACATTGAGTCTTATTTGAATTAAAGTTAACTAAATTTTGAGAGCCCCATTTATTCAGTTTGTCTAGGTCGAGAGTAATTGAGGAGGCAATATTGATTCGATTATTCGGGAGAGAGGGTTTGCCGTGTAGAGTGCTATCGTCGGCGTAACAATGAGTGGGGTTTGCCGTTTGATCAATAAGGTCGTTTATATAAATAAGGAAGAGTGTGGCGGAGATTACAGAGCCTTGGGGGAACACCAGAGTTTGTAGAGAACGATTCAGATGATGTTCCATCCACCACAACTTTTATACTTCGGTTTGTCAGAAAGCTTTCTATCCATTTGCGAAGTGTTGGTGTGAATCCAAAGGCCGGCAGTTTGGCAAGAAGATTTTTGTGCCAAACCTGGTCAAAAGCTTTTGGAGATATTTCCGGTGGCTACAGCGAGGGTTTCTTCTCCGCCTCTAGAGTATTGTTGAAGGTGTGGGGAGACATAGGTTAAGATGTCGCCTGTGGAACGATTTTGTCTGAATCCATATTGCCTATCGTGAATTAATTTATTGTTTTCTAAGTGCTTGATACAACAGTTGAAAAAATTATAAATGAAAAAGAAAATGATCTTATTTCATCAATTTTATCTATCCGAAGGTTCACAGTATGTCTATTATATAAGAAAAAAGCATTTTAATTTGGAATTTTCTAGTTTAAAAGAAATTGTATGAAAAGATTCAATTTCTTCTCTCCGGGAGCAAATCAATCAATTTCTCAATGGTAACAAGTTTTATTTTTTTCTCATTAGATATTTATTCAAATCTATTGAAAGTTCATATCTGTGTGTTATTATTATTTAGCTTTTATATAAAAAAAATTATTACTAGGAAATTTTCACTTTAAAGGGTAGTTTATTTGAAGTCCAATTTGAAAAAACGCTAATAACTCCTTTGAAATAATTTTAAAAAATATGATATTAATAGATATTATAAAACAATTAATTATTAATAATTTAATTCAATTTTGAACGAAATCGATTGAGCACTTTTTGAGAAAATGGTCAAAAACCATCTGAACCGATGTGTTTTTGAAAGCACGAGATGCCTTTGAAAAAAGTTTAAAAAGTTATTGAAACGAAACCTTGACTTGTGACATGGAGGTGGATTTTTAAAATGTTTCTAAAACGGCCTTTCATGGCGGTTTTCGGGGTTTTTGACCATTTTTCTCAAAAAGTACTGAATCGATTTCGTTCAAAATGAATTAAATTACTGATAATTAATTGTTCTATATTCTATTTTTAAAAATTTTCAACGGAGTTATTAGCGTTTTTTCAAATTGGACTTCAAATAAACTACCCTTTAAAATAAAAATTTCGTAAAAATAATTTTTTATATAAAAAATAAATGACACTAACACACAGATATGAAATTTCAAAAAATTTGAATAAATATCTAATGAGAAAAAAAATAAAACTTTTTGCCATTTCTAGTTGATTCGCTCCCGTGGAGAAGAAATTGAATCTTTTCATAAAATTTCATTTAAAATACAAAATTCTTAAATAAAATGCTATTTTATTATATTAGAATGATACTGTGAACCTTCAGATAGATAAAAATGATAAAATAAGATCGCTTTCTTTCTCATTTATAATTCTTTTGCTCTACCATAATCTCGATAGACGAGGTCATCTCGCATGACATGGAATAAACGTGAATTCGGTTGATGCCATGGATTTCGCTAAAAATTTTCGGTATATTAAAGGAAACATCACTTTACCACAAAAAGTGAATATTTTTGAAAATATATTTTTATTTTAACAAAAAAAATTCGTGAATATAAATTTAAAAATCTTCGTCTATCTTCTAAATTATTGGTCGTAGACAAATTAATTATATAAGATTTTTTGTAGTACATTTAAATCCCTAAAAATTGTTTCATGTAACTTTTTTTGTAGGTGACTTACTTTTGCTTGTATAAGAGATCAAATTTGAATTGAAATACATATTTAATCATTTTTGCGTGACACTTTGAAATACACAACTTTGTATAATGACCTTTGTTAAAGAAAATTTAATTATGAATAAAAATGTCTATTAGAGTCAAAGCTCTACGATGAATAATTAAAAAGTTATTGCAGTTGATAAAATGTAGTCTGAAAATTCAATACCGAATGATATGATCAAATAATTTTCGAATCGAAAAAATTGTAATTTTCTTGATGTCACAGATTTCGCTAAAAATATTTGGAATATTAAATGAAACAACCCTTTACCCGAAACTGAAAATATATTTGAAAAATCATTTTTTTTTTCACAATAAAAATTCATAAATGAAACCTTTTTTAAGATATTATTTTATGGAACCCATCGTCCAGCAGCACACTCAGATTTGATTTTAGGGGGGGGGGGTCGTATTCCATAATATTACATTTTATGAACAAGGTCTCTCCCTGCCTTTGTTATAAAATTTTTATAAAAGCAGATACATTTATTTAAACAAAAAGATAAATATTCTATAAAAAATATAAAGTATTTACATTATACATCGAATTTTAGCATTGACGCGCTGAAACCCTAAAGCGTTTGAGTTCATTTTGTTTTCCAAATTAACCTGCTATTTGCTTTTCAAAAAACTACTAAAATTATCCGGAGCCGAGTGTTTTTTTACCGACTCCGCAGCCCTACACGGCTACACCCTTATACTATATATTATGAACATTTTCATAAAATGCCTAAAATGATTTATTGACAAATTCAAAGTTAAATAATTTAATTTAATATTATATTTCAAAGTCTTTTGTCTTTAAATTATTAAACTTCGAAGTTGGAATTCTCAAAACTTTCTTTTTAGTATTTTACGAAAATGTTTTCATTTTTGTTTTGTTGTGGGCTTCAATTTATTGAAACCTGCGCTAATATTAAAATGTCAAAAAGGCAAAATATACCAGGTTTTGATAAAAGAGAATATAACTTAACTTTAGTAGCCAACACTTCCTAAAAGGAAAACATGTGTGTGTGTCTACCTACATAAAGTTTCTATTCTATATATAGTATTTGCTAATTAATAAATAAGTAGCTGGCCATTTAATATTTTGGTGAATAATGGAGTATAATTGAATTAGTTACTCTAGACAAAATAGATCTGAAGAAACTGTTTCACTTCTCCAACAATGGAAATAGAATCTTTTTTTGTCTTAATTTTCAGTCAAAATATTGATTAAAAATTACCAAAATTTTTTTTCATTTTCATTTGTTAATTTGTTAATTTTTATTTTTTACTTTCATTTTTTCCCCTTGTCCTGGGTGGACTTCAGCCACTTTAGCCCCCTAGGGACTCTATGTCGAAATTAATTAAAAATGCATGTTTCTGCGCCCCATACTTTTTGATTAAATATTACATTATTTTGTACTTTTTAGAAGCCTGTTTTTTAATTATTTTTTAAATATAATTTTTAAGATCATTTTTCCAAAAGAAATGACTTAATTATTTAAAATAATTTTATAATTATTTTCAAATTTGATGTTAAATTAATTTTCATAAAATGTAAAATATCTAAGCGGGATCAGCGGGATAAGCACCAATTCAGCAATCATCCCATGGGATTGAACACATTCCCTAATATGTACCTTGTACCCTCTATGACCTTATGAAAATGACTCACTATGTGAAATTGATAGTGAACCAAAAGAGAGGGGTGGGGGGGGCTCAAAAATCATTTAAAATAATAAAATTTCCAAGCAAAATCCAAGAAAACTGTTATTTACAATAGAAGATTCTCATTTATAAGGAGATATCATATTGATTTCTTAATCTTTATTACTCGGTACGTGCAGCAGGTATGCCTGCCTATCGGTCCAGACAAATATTATTCAGTCGAAAGAAAAAAATTTCTGCTCCTGTATACAGGGTGATTCACGGTCGATGGAACGTTAGACGTTTATGGAAAACGGAAAGCAGGATTTTCCTGAAAATTTAGCACCTTACATTTTCTTACCTGTTCTATCGATCTAAAATATTTCTCAGCATTGCATCGTTTTCGGCTTCCATCGAAAAGTCGTAACAACTTTATTTTTTTAATCGGAACACCCCGTATATTTACACGTTTTTAGGAACCTCTCTTTTATTAAAATATTTTTTTGTTAAAATTGTCCTATACTATCTCTATCGGTTTTCGAGATAAGAAATAATTTGTGTTAAATATGGTCCAAAACATGGACCTAATTAAACTTAAAATAAATTAGTGCTCTCAATTCATGAAAAGTTGATATTTTGGTGTTAGTTTAGACAGACCCGAAGTATTTAATTTACGCCGGGAAATCGACTCCATATTATACAGGGCGTGCTAAAATTAATATTATTTCCGTTATTCATAAAAAGAGTCAAAAGTTCATTTTTTCAAATAAGACCCCCAATATATTACTCAATAAATTGAAAGACGAAGAAAAATGCTTTAAGATGAAATATCATGTCCCTATACCTAAAACATCAAGTTTTCTTAATAAAGCCTCTTTTTCGTGAAAAATTACTTTTTAATGAATTTAATTTTAGCTAACCATAGAAATATCAAGGTTATGACAGTTTGTTGACTATTTATAAGTAACTTATAAACAGTTTATTGACGATGTTCAAAAAATCTCCCAAAATGACCGCAAATCAGGCGCGGATCCAGACCTCTGTTTGGGGGGGGGGGCGGTCGCCGGTATATAAGATCTACTTTTGATCTCGGAAGTGTGCCGCGATCGAATTGTCCAAGCGGGGGGAGGGGGCAGAGACGCCGCCCCCCCCCCACATAGAACTTTATTTTCTTCAATTTTAAAATTTAATGTTATTAAAAAAAAAAAAAATTTAATAAACATATAAAAATTTGATCTCCAATGCTTTGGGGGGGGGGGCGGTCGCCCCCATCGCCCCCCTCTGGATCCGCGCATGCCGCAAATATTGATTATTCAAACGAAGGTTCTTGTGAAATTATTTATTTTGTACAATAAGAACTTTGTTTCTCTTTGTGTATAAGAACTTCGTTTGAATAATCAATATTTGCGATCATTTTGGGAGATTTTTTTGAACATCGTCAATAAACTGTTTATAAGTTACTTATAAATAGTCAACAAACTGTCATAAGCTTGATATTGCCATGGCTAGTTAAAATTAAATTCATTAAAATGTAATTTTTCACGAAAAAGCGGTTTTATTAAGAAAACTTGATGTTTTAGGTATAGGGACACAATATATCGTCTTAAAGCATTTTTCTTCGTCTTTCAATTTATTGTATAATACCTATAGGGGGGTCTCATTTGAAAAAACGAAATTTTGACCACTTTTATGAATAACGGAAATAATAGTAATCTTAGCACGCTCTGTATAATATGGAGTCGATTTCTCGGCGTAAATTAAATACTTCGGGTCTGTCTAAACTACCACCAAAATATTAACTTTTCTTGAATTGAGAGCACTAATTTATTTAAGTTTAATTATGGCCATGTTTTAGACCATATTTAACACAAATTATTTTTTATCTCGAAAACCGATAGAGATAGGTATAGGACAATATTAACAAAAAGTATTTTAATAAAAGGGCGGTTCTAAATACGTGTTAATATACGGGGTGTTCTATTTAAAAAAATAAAGTTGTTACGACTTTTCGATGGAAGCCGAAACGTCGCAGTGCTGAAAATATTTTAGATCGATAGAACAGGTAAGAAAATGTAAGGTGCTAAATTTTCAGAAAAATCCTGCTTTCCGTTTTCCACAAACGTCTAACATGCCATCGACCGTGAATCACCCTGTATAGACATGTCTGCAGTGGCGTAGCCAGAAAATTTTCATGGGGGAGGAGGGTTTTGACACCCCCCCCCCCCCCCCCCCCCGTGGCTACGCCTCTGTATGAGAGTATTAGCTCTTTTGTTAAACAGGTATTTCTCATTTTATAACGTTATATTTCGAAATGTTTTGGGAGATACAATATGGCGGTCGACTTCCTCTTCTCCCCGCTTCAGGAGACAATTTTTCTTCTCCTAAGTTCTAAGCTTACGCTTACAGGCACTCCCTATCTCTCATTGAAATTCTAATATTTATAAAATATAAGTTTTTTTCGATCAAGCAGGTTCAGTTTCAAAACTGGCGGCTTATGAGCCATGGCTACTTCTTCTGATTGGAGAGCTCGTTCCGGGTATTCATGTATGCTAGGCCGTCTCGAGACGCGGCGCCACACGCCGGGCCACCTGCCCAGAAGGCTTAGCTGCAGAGGAACGCCCGTAGCAGCTAGTCCAATCTAAAATAATATTTAAATTCTGAGTCCCCCCCCCTAAAAAATTCAAACTCCGGAGCCTATCAGCTATCGAATTTTTGTTACTAATGAATTGAAATTTGGCAAACATGTTTGTATTGATTAAGTGCACTTCTGTGTCAAATTTTAACTTTCTGGCTAAAAACCTTCACTGATGAAAAATGGTCAAAACCATAAGGCGGGTCATCCACTGGAAGCAACCGAGATGAAGCCCGACAATTAGCAAATATTCTATTTACTAAATACTACTACTAATACTACTCTACTCCATTTGCTAATTGTCGGCCTTCATCTTCCTAGTGAGTTGTCGCTTCTAGTGGACGACTGGGTCAAATTTACTGAGTCTTGAAGTGTTTTCATTCTTTTCCCTTCAATTATATCTTGAGATCAGGGACGGCAGAACCGTGGGGTCAGGAGGGTCGGCTGACCCCCCTGGGAATTTGTCTACGTATTCTATATCCCCCAGACCCCCCGGTAGGTCCACATCACTTTCCAAGTTTTGGCCCCCCTGGCCTAAGGTCGTTCCTCCTTGCCTGCTTGAGATATCTATTTAAATAATATAAGTAATAGTTTTTTAATAAATATATAAATTCAAAAAAGTCTTTAAAGTTCAAGTTTTTATTATTTATTGAAATTTTATTTTGTAAGTTATTTCTTCTATCTACGGCCTCAACTTTATTGGATAACAAGATGTTTAACAAGCATGTAGTCTGAAGCGCAGTGTTAATTACTGAATATTCAACATAATGTGAATAGATTTCAATATTTTGTATTTTAATTTAATAAATTTGGCTTTCATTTTCATTACTGGAAGTGTTATCCGTTAATGTTAACACTTCTCTCGACCATTTGTTTTTTTCAAATTCAAAGGTAATTCCCGCCAAATTAATAAAACAATTCAAATAGTGAATTCTATTTATATTTTAATTTAAAAAACTCTCAATTAATTTTAAATTTTCAAAAAAATGTATTATTATTTTTTGTTTTGTTTTTTTAATTTCCTCTTAATCCTCAATTTCATATTTAAGATTTTAAATGACAATAATTTATAATATTTAATTTTGTAATAAATTAAATAGTTATCCATATATTTTAATTTATACATTTTATCTAATAATTATTGATTAATTTTATAATTATCTTCCTAAATTTTCATAATATTTATATTCATACTTCGGATTCAATGATGACAAAATTTATCAAATGAAAAACCCCAAATGAAAGAATTAATGTCTACAATTTTACATTTGTTAACAATAAAAATAATTTTGATTTTATAATTAAACATCTTATATCAGTAATTAAAGTTTTAATTTATCTGTTGATTTTTAATATATTTTACCTTATTTTAACCAAATAAATATCAAAATAGGAAATCTAAGAAGGTAAAAAAATGATAACCTATGATATCTAAATTATATGCAATCAATGCATTTTTTCTTTTAATTCTTCATTTATTAAAATATTTTTAACTAATTTTGAATATAAGTTAAATTTTATGTAAATATATATATATATATATACCTATATATATACAAAACAAATATACATATATTAAAGGATATATATATATATATATATGTATATATATAAGAACAAATATAGCGAACATTTATCATTTCTAAATCTATCTGTCTAGCTACTAATTTTTTTGCAGAATCTTTATTTTATTTTTTTAATATAAATTTAATAGAATTAATTTTTCTAATTTTATTTTTAATTTATATAAAAGTATATATTTTTATTTTATGTTCTAGTGTAATAATAACGAATATCATGAATTTGTATATATGCAATTTATTATTATTAACTATATTGTTTCATTTGTTTTTTACTAAAAGAAGAAAAAACAACATTATTGATGTCTTGATCAGCTGAAAAGTGACGTCACTCTTCCAAATCCAAAGAGTATTAAAATGGTGGATCTTGCAGAGGCGTTCTTAAAATCTCATGGAAGGCCTTGGAGTGAATTTTTCGATTATATTGAAAAAACAAATCCTGAATGTAAGTATCTTTGAAACTAATAGCACAATTTAATTTCAAACTTTTTCTCTTATTTTACGATATGTCTCATATAAGGTCAGATGTCTTACATCTTAACACCCCCTTTGAATAAACTTATATTCTAATCTATTTTTCAATTTTTAGACTTAATTGACCTTCAAGATACAAAAACAACACGAGGAGAGGAAGTAAACCTTCTGCCCAGGGAAGGTATTAAAACAAGAATCCAAATTTTTTTATAACATATTTTCCTAGTTTTTATTAAATCAAGTCAAAATAAAATAATTTTTCAATTTGTCCTTCAATAACCAATATAAATTTAAGATAAACTGTAATAACAGCTTAAATCTGTAATCGAATAAATGTATATTTAATTTTTTTTCTTCTCGGATTTTTCAATTTTGAATTTTATATAGAATACATAAGATATTAAAACTATTTTGACTCTCAACTATTTCTTTAATTATTTTTATAAGACATAATTACAAATTGAACATATTTTTATAATTTAACGATATTTTCACCATAGACACTTGTTGAAATAGTGATCATATTTTTACAATCTGCATGAAATATTTATACATTAGTTACTTTTAAATTATGAATATACTAAGTTTTCAACCGCCATGGAATGTTGAACACAAACACTCTGGATCTTGCAAGTAAAACAGCATCTAGCTCAGTAGTTATTGGTAAATCGTGTAAGGTCTTTAAGAGGAATTAAATGGGCATGTTCTCTTGTGATGCAAATAAACATACACTTATATATATATATATATATATATATGAATATATACACATATAAATAATATTATTTGTTAGCGAGTATACTTTTAAAGGCTTGATCTTCATCCTCGGTCCGTTTTATAAATATTTTATTTAAATTGAATTGGCTAAGGGGCCAGTAAGGGGAAAATAAAAAATTGAAATAAAAGTCAACTTCTATTTGTTACTTTATTTTGGGCAGACGCAATCGATATTTTAACAACGTTTCGAGCGCTATACCGCTGCTCTTCATCAGTGCACGTCAACTGGAAAAGATCATTGCATGTTTTAATTTTTTGTTTTAACATTTATACTTTTCCAGTTGACGTGCACTGATGAAGAGCAGCGGTATAGCGCTCGAAACGTTGTTAAAATATCGATTGCGTCTGCCCAAAATAAAGTAACAAATAGAAGTTGACTTTTATTTCAACTTTTTATTTTCCCCTTACTGGCCCCTTAGCCAATTCAATTTAAATAAAATAGGGCCACCAAACACGGTTCTTTTTAAAATATAAATATTTTATGATTAAAAATGGTGAAGATCCTTTTCAGGATTCACCTGGAATGAGTATATTGTAGCCCAGATGTTTCTATAAATAAATAAATAATAAAAGAAAAAAAATTTCCTGCACGTTGTGTGATTTTTTTCTTTTATTTTCTCACTGAACAACAACAACTTTCGGAGGGCTACAATATACTCATTCCAGGTGAAACCTGAAACGGATCTTCTCATATTTTTAATCATAATTAAGCCATTTCAAGTATTTTTGTAATAAATATTTTATTTGTTTATTTGATTTCCACTTAAAAATCCACAACCTTGTATACTAGGCAAGGACATTTTTTCAATTCCTTATAAGACTCTTTTTATACCCCTCACAATCTAAGTCGTGTTCCCCGAATCTCAGTGGAATTGATTATTAGTGCCTAATTGCTATAATGGAGTATATTTGATCAGATCCAGACTGGTAGCTAGTTCAAGTATGACATTTTGTATGATTTGATTAAAAATCGAAATCTTAGGAATAATTGATTAGGGTTTTGGTTGTTGATTGAACAAATACCTGATACATCCTCAACAATAAAATTTTAAGGTCGATCCACAAATCTCAACAATTGAGTCGCTTAGAAGCCACTGGGGTCAAGTTTTTAACTACTTACTCAAATGCCATAACAATATCCTGAATGAATTTCCCTCTTCTGAAATATTTTTCCTAGTCGAATTGAATGTTAACAACAAAATTGACTTAAATTTTCTAGCCATAATTCCCCCGAGGGCTTCGCCGCAGAAATCTTTTCTATGACATGTGACCTCACGCCAATTATTAATGGCTCTACAAGAGAAACAAAACTAATGAAAAATCTAATCTTTTCATTACTTCCCACCCTTCATCATATGAGGCTAAAATTTTGGCCCCTTTAGCCAATTCGGACCACAAATTGATAAAAATTAAAACCTCTGCAGATTTACCAAAACCCCCACCAGCCTGCACCTATCCCAGGAAAATCTGGCTATTCCAAAATACTGATTGGGATGACATGCGCGACTTTTTTGCCTGCTACTAGTGGAATGATCTCTGCGTCAAGGATAAGAACGCATCTGAATTCGCCGACGCCTTCAACGAAGCAATACAGAAGGGTCTAGAAAACTGTTCCCTTAAAATCGATTAAGGGAAACAAGGATTCTAAGCCCTGGTTTGCTGGGCAATGTGCAGATTCAAAAATGACATTTTTCACGTCTTGAATGTGACAGAATTGCATTTACCAAATCGCGAAATTCTTTCAAAAAAAATTTCCTTGAGCCAAAAAAATCATTCGATCAGAGAATGGCTGACCGTCTCGTATGTTGTCCCAAAAAACGGGCCTTTTATTCTTTATACAAGACTATAAATAGAAATTTCGCGTCTCCCTCATTTCTGCCCTGTTCCACCCAAATGGTTCCCTGGCAACGATCGCCACTGAAAAAGCCACTAACTCCACTTTACCAGTAGATGACAAAGGGCTTAACCCGCCTTATACCCCCCAAACTAACCTCATGAGCAAAATAATTTTCAGGCCCCAATTAATTAAAAAAGCTATTAAGAAATTAAAATTCAATTCCGCCGATGACATCCCATCAAATCTTATCAAAAAATTCTCCCCTTCTTGCATTCGATTGCATTAAAAAGAAAAAAAATCCATATAACACCAATCAATAAAAATTGATGTTTTTTAAATTTCATTCCTATAAGAAAACATTAAGAAAAAATAAAAAATAGGCCCTACAAAAGAAAACCTAATTTATTAGAAAAGAATTTAGAAATTTTCCAAAAGTAGACTGATAACATTGGCTTACAAACGCCTTAATTGAAGGTTGATTGTATATAATGACTTTCTTAAACGACATCAGAGAGAAAAATCGTCAAAACTCTAATGGTGATCAAATAAAAGATTTAAAGCTTATACATTTTGGGTGTTGTTTAATGACCGAACCCGAGATATCCTCAACAAATGTATTGTTTACTAAAATAATATCCATTCATTTCCGGCTGACACCTCGGCCCTACAAGCGGCGATTCATCCATTCACTAAAAGCGTAACGACTATACTTAAAGCCATTTAAATAAGCAGATGCTAACCAATTTGTTACCTTAGTTTCCAAACTAACTAAAATTATATTCTACAAAATATTCTATTATCCTTTTACTATTAAACTAAAATAAGAGACTCTACATCTACATCTTGTGAAAATTTTATTAATTTGCCAATTTTTTCTCTGACATGGAAAGTTGAAACTTGGACCAGAGGTGAAGCTTATTAATACAAACAAGTATGCTAAATTTCAGTTCATTAGTTACAACCATTTGATATCTCACCATATGCCAAGTTAATTTTTTCAATTTTCTGCAATTTGAACCAAAAGTTCTGAAGCTAGAATGCCGAAAAATTAATCAGTTCTTCATTTTGGAAATCATTTTTGCACTAGAATCCACTTTCTAAAAATTTCCGTTCCTTAATTTTAAGAATTTTCGTAGCTATTTGAAGCCAAACACTAACAAAAAATGTATGCTTGGAAATAATTATTCTCCACATTTCTAAACACTGTTAGAAATAAATTATATTTAAAAAAAACTAAAAAACATGCTTCTATAACGTACAAAATAATGTAATAAACATAAAGTCAAAAAGTGTGGGGCGCAGAAGCATGTACTTTTAATTAATTTCGACTAAGTGCTCCACGCTTTTTGATTATTACATTATTTTGTACTTGTTAGCACCGTGTTTTTTAGTTTTTTTTAAAAATAATTTATTTTTTTACTTTTTAGTCTTAATTATTTTTAAAGAGAAAAAGGGTTGTCCTCTGCTTGATGCATCAAGAATTTAACAGAACAAAAGTCACATTGATACATTCATAGATAAATACATACATACATACAGGTGAAGCTAATATAAAGCGTGTAAAAAAGAAAGCAAATTCAAAACTTCACACCTCAGTACCGACTAATTATTTTCATCTAAAACGAAACTTGAATAATTTTATTATATATGGCAATGACAATTTTTCCAAAAAGTATTTATATGTATTAATAAATCTTTTCTCAATTATTATTGAAAAAAGTCATAATTGTAAATGTAAAAAGTAGTTGAATTTTTCTCGTTTATTAATTTTGTGTAAACAATAATTTTTTCAGATATTCATATATATGGCATATATCCTGAATCGGAACCATTTTACACTGTCGTTTGTGAGATATGTGAAAAAATTGTTAAGCCTCAGGCTTTAACTCGTCACTTTGGTTTGTACTATTTATATATATTTATTTTTATGTACCTTAATTTATCTATTTTTTTAATTACAATTGTCATATTTGTTTATTTTTATTTTGGTATAAATATTAATTATCAATTTATCTCAAATATAAATCTTTTTTAGTAACTAAAACTTTGAAAAATATATATTAATTTTTTAAATAAAAATTTATAAATTATATTCTCTGTTTGATATCAAACTTCTTCCATTATTATGCATTCATATTATAAATCTTCTATTTATTTTACTTCTTCCGGACTAGTCTTCATCCACTCTTAGGCATTAAGGCCTTGTCCACTCGGCTCCTGCACCCGCTTCATTTATCAATGACCATGCATATTGGATGTCGTAAACCCATCCCTGTGGTCTTCCTATCACTGTCACTGTTTCCTTTGGTCGCCACGCCAATTTATTCATATGAATAAACTAAGTACTAAGACAATCTATATTTACTATTTTATATTATTTATTAAATTTCCTTTTTTTATAATACATATTATTCTCATGGACTACAAGTCTATTAAATTTGTGTCCTTGTATCCAATTAATTTACAACCCATTTTATTTTCTCTCAGTAAATATAATCTATTGCATTTTAGACAATCACCCCAAAGATGGATTACCTATTCCTAGACGTCCTGTAACACCAGATAAAGCTGGCTCTAAAGTATCAACTGGCAAAGGTTCAGGAAACAAGTCTGGAGCTGGCAATGTTAAACTTAAAAAGAAAAAACCGCCTTTACCACCAGTTCCAATATCCCCATTATCTAGTATCAAACCAGAATCTTCATCAAGTCAGCCAATTAAAAGTTCTTCTATTGAACTTCTAACAACTCATCCTTCACTTCCTCAAAAAACTTTATCGAAGACTGAAACACCTTGCAGTAGTAAAAGTGATTCCAGCGAAGTATTTAAAAAGCAAGAGGTTTCACATACAAAACCAACCCCTAAGACTAAAGCGAAATCTTCTGTACATAGCACTACTTCATGTACTGTTACATCAGCATCTTTGGTTTGTATTTGAAAATTATAAAAATAGTATATTTAATTAATTTTAATTTAACAATTATATTTTTTTCCTTTCAGAAAAAAACAGAACCAAAATCTACAGTTGTTATATCTGTTAAACCTGAGAAACCCATTCAAAAGAAAAATATCATATCAAAAAGTCTTAAATCAAAAGTTTTTCTACTTACCTCACAATCTCTTCATACTCCCCTTAATTCTTTTAGTTATTCAAATGCTCTCACGTCTGCAAATTTACGCGATAAAGCTGATGAATCACCTCATTTACTTTTTACGGCTCCAAGACCACCAAAAATACCAGATAAAGCTGAGGGAAAACCTCATAACACTCCAAATTTACCCGAAAAAGCTGTAGTAACATCTCATCGATCAGCAAATAAAACACCTCATTTACCTCTTAAGATTCCAAATTTACCAAAAAAAGCTCAAGAAACATTTCGTTTATCTTCGACGGCCCCACGTTTACCCAAAGAAAGACGTCATTCAACTTTCAGGGCTCCAGATTTACCCGTAAAACCTGCGGAAACACAACATTTAAAGCCATGGGAAATTCATATTCCATTGATAACAAAGTATAAAACCATTTTTAACAATATTACTACACCTACTGTACCAAGTTTTATGACAGTTAGTAGAACTCCCCCAAAACCACAATCAATGGAAACGGACGTATCGTGGGCACGATCCCCACCAAAACCTCTTGCAGTATGTCTCAAGCTATTTATATATTCAGAAAAATGTTTGATAATTATCTAATATTTCATATTTTTAGTTATGCAATTTTGGATGTCGAAAAATCGGTGCTTTACTTGATCCTGACAGAAGAACTTCGATTATTAAACAAGGTTTAAATCTTACTGTTACTCAAGGTAATGTATTATTTTTTGTTGGATTTTTTTTCAAATTACTTTAATCTTTTTTATTCAATTAATGGTTTGATAATTCTGTTTAAAAAAAATGTTTTTGCATAACCATACCGTTGAGATTTTTGGGTTTTCTCATTAACCGACTTCATTTTTCCATTCATTTTAATAACTTACTTAAAAATTAAGAATTTGATATTTTTTTTTTTCACCGCGCTGACAAATCTATGACTTGAAAAAAATTCTCAAAAAACCACATAGAAGTATTTTTACAGGCCAAAATACCTCCATTTCTACTCGTTTTCCACTTATCAAATTCCTAAAAATTGAGACTACGTTATTTATTAATTTATTTATTTATATATATATATATTTTATAATAGCTTCGTTGAGTAGATCTGATTAAAAAATAATTATACAAAAAAACAATATAACTATTTTTACACGCCAAAATATGGTGAACCCTTTACCATCATTAATTCTTGCTTTGTGAAAAAATGTGATCTGATACTCAGATAGCAAATTTATTTTCGGATTCAGCAAAATCTAAAATGTTCACATAAAATTATTTAAACTTTTTCATCGCAGACCTGTGTAATTTTATTTTATTTATTTTAATAATGAATGATCTCACTAAAGAAAATTAAATGATGCTTATTTATTTAATGGTATTTATCTAAATTAAAATAGGTCAATTATAATTTACATTCAGAAAATGAAATTTTGTTTCAATCCAGGTATTGTGTTTAAGAGATTAATTAATTTTTTTAAATATAATACATTTCTACTCGATTTTCTTGATAGACGTAAAAATCAATAAATTTTTTGATTCTCCTAAGAACTACAACAAGTGTACTAGAAATAAGTTTCACAAAATTGTGTAATCTTAAAAAATTGAATTAATTTTCTTTAACACTGCGACGAACTCGAATTAATGACTTGGGCAGCAAAGCATCGAATGCTAAGTAATCAATTATTAAATTAACTAAAGTAACTGTTAAATTGAATCTAATAAATTTCTATGCTTATCTTAAGGGATCTTTTAAGGATATTTTTTATTCTCTTGGATGGTTCTTTTTTTTTAATTAAACAACACAGATTATATTTTATTACAATTTTATTGTCATCGGTACGTTTCAATATTTACTCACATTTCCTCACAGTCTTGACAATCTTAAAATTATTTTTAATTCAATTCACATATCTCTCATGAAAATTGTGTCACCAATGTAGACAAAAATTACTTATTTTACTTTATTTTTTTCTATTCTATGAACCCAAATGGTAAAAAAAATTTTTTTTCAAATTTTTATAAAAATTGATTTGTGTTTTGATTTTCATAATTACTTTCACATACACATTTATTTTCATTTTATATACTTTTTAATGGGAGAAATAGCAAAAAAACAAAACACTTTAAATTAAAATAATTTCCAAAATTCAAATTATTATATATAGTATATTTATTATCCAATTTACTATTTTTTTTTGTTTTATACTTTGGCCCGCAGTCACGCAAAAGAATAATGATTATCTATCCCAACTCACTAAAGATATAAAATTAGACTTATTTGCCGTTGATATGGAAAAAATGAATTTTTCTAAAAATTTATTTTATCCATTTCTAAACTTCGACAGATACAAGAAATACATTAAAATTGTAATTTTGAGGCTCTCTCAATACCATATTTATAAATCGAAATTAAAAAAAAACAAACAAACTAATTCTAATTCTACTTAAAAGGCATTTTACTTTACATGGATTCCTCACACTCCATGATCAAAAAAATATTTTTTTGTTTTGGACTCCACAAAAAATTTGACCCTTCTCCAAATACTCATTATATTAAAATTTTAATACGAATTTTGATTTAGAAGAAAGGGAATACATTTACTTGTAAATTTTAACTTTGTAAGTTACGCCGCTGCTCTGGCAAATAGATAGACACATATTGAAGCCACACTAATAGAGTCTCATTTTACTTTTTAAACCCCAAAAATTATATTTTAAAAAACTCAAAAACGCGCTTTTGTCAGTAATGCACTAAAAACTACATAATAAAATTAATAATGTAATATAATAATCAAAAATTGTAAAGCGCAGAAGCATGTACGATTAATTAATTTCGACAAAGTGCCCCACGCTTTTTGATTATTACATTATTATGTACTTTTTGGAGCATACTGACAAAAGCGTGTTTTTTAGATTTTTTTTAAATGTAATTTATTTTTTTACTTTTTAGTCTCAATTATTTTCATAGAGAAAAGTTTTCGGAATTTAACAGAATGAAATATTTTTTTATATAATTTCATTTAAATTGAGTAAATAATTATTTTTATAGAAAAAATGTTTTCGGAATTTAACAGAACAAAAGTCACATTGATAGATAGATACATACATACAAGTGAAGCTAATATATATAGCGTGTAAAAAAGGAAATTAAGAACGGCCCAAGAGAATAAATTTCCTCGAAGATCTCTTATAATAAACATTTAAATAAATTATCAATATCCATTTTGATAATTAACTAATAGATTTTCTTTATATTTCTCTTCGAATTTTATATCGTATTATTATTATTAATAGTTTGTATATTTTTCAGGTTCCTTAAGGCATTTTAAAAAACTATATTGCCTAAAATTGTAACTCAAAATAGTCAATTTCATACGCCTAATATAATAAACACTTTAAAAAGACAGGCTGAAACGATGATATGTGATAATATCAAGAGAGCGAAACGTAAAAATACCACAATATCTGCTGGTAGTGTTACAAAGACAGATCCAAATATAATTAATCGAAAAAATAATCAAGTTGTTGCATTCGCTATACAAGGAGTTCTTGGTTCCAATACTGCACAGTCCGATCAAAACGAAACGAAGACAGTATATAGAAGAAGAGTAACGGAAAACAAATCTCTACCTTCAACCACGCCCGAATCAAATACTTCTATTACAACTGTTAAAGGTATGTAAAATCAATTTTAATAGATTGTCTCTAAGATTGTTACGATCTGTTTATGATACAATTGCTGAATTTTATTGTCATTTCTTAACCCATTAATTTTTAATAATATCTATATTTCTTTATTGATTTCTTATTTAGAATAAAAGAAGAAATGAATTAAATTTGTAATGGAATTCGTGCATTCACTGAGGAGGAACTTCATTTTATTTTTCGATTCTATTCCTGATTAAATGTTTTCAGAACATTTCGGCATTAATTATGTGAATAACTTTTTTTAATTTTAAAACTATTGATTTAATCATTGTAAATATAAATGAGATTTTCTATTATATATCTAGAGACTTCGTAAATAATATATATTTATTTTTACTTAAACCTAATACTTTAATTAAGAAACATTTGATAACACTCTAATAAAGACTACATATATTCAGCCTACATCAACATTAAATTGATTCATATATCTAACATTTTTATTATTTTCTTCAGGTCCACAAAATGCAAGGACGCCCAATCTCAACCCAAATGAAACGCCCTACACACACCTAAAGTGCACTTTTCAAAAAATCCCAGTTCATATAGGATCATCGGTGAGAATGAAAATTTAACTATTTTCGACATTTAAATTAAATTCCCAATCTCGTATTTTTAAATAAATTCTGAATTGTTTTTTTATTTTATTAAATGAACATACAGTTCTCCTCAAAACAATCATCGAAAACGTTTATATACTCCACTCAAAAGTTCTGGTGGAGAAATTTCTCCTTTGATCAGTGAAAAATTGGCGAAAATGTCGTTGCTTGGTTATTTTATAAAGCAACCAACATTTTGCCAATTTTTCAGAGTTAAAGGGAGAATTTCTCCCGAAACTTTTGATTTATTAATAATTTATAATGATTGTTTTTATAAATTTAAGTTAAAATAAGAAGAGAGGATGTCAGGAAAATAAAAATTCAATTTCCTATTGTTGACGTTTCGATTAAACATTTAATCATTATCAGGACAAAGATGTTTTTTAACAGGTATTTGTTCTTATTGTAAATATTTCTGCAAGGATTGAGTACTTGAGACGGACTGATAAGGAATTGAGTGATGATTGATGAGATATCCAAAAGAAGATAATTTATACTAGCCCCCATTGTAAACCGACGTTTCGGTCTATTCCCTCTCTTTCTGTTTTGAGCGAAATTTCAGCTATCAGTGGCAGTAACACCTAGGGTATTTCCGCAGAATTATAATGCAGTACACGACTACATTGCAGTTCTGCTGAGAATTGAAATACAATATGTTATTGTTACTACTGCACGTTGGTAAGACAGAGGGGAATGCCGCATTGGATTTCCTTCACCGACTTTTCGAAAACCCTGAAGAAGGAGGGAACAGCCTCCGAAACGTCTGGTTTGCTAGCCTAAAAAGATAGTATAAATTAGCTTCTCTTTTTCGGACTGCCTCATCAAATATCCAGTAAATATTTATTTTTAATTTAGAGATGTAATGAATTGTGAAACTTTGCTATTTCTATGAATATTTACAACAAGAACAACAACATAATACCTGTTTAAAAAAAAACATTCTTTGTTCTGATGAAGATTTAATTGAAACCTCGATAAAAGAAAATTGATTTTTTTCTGGCTGCCCCTCCTTTAATTTTAACTTATAATTATATAGCCGCGTCTTCATTTTACCAATTGGTATATTAAATTATGCCAACTACTTTAGCACCAGTTCCCATATAATCACCAAAGTTAAACTATATAGACCTGTTAATTTTTTTGTTAAGCCGAGATTTTGACATATTTACAGTCATCCTAATCCTTATGGTGATACTTACATCCCACTGAAATTAATTAGAATTAATATTAAGGGCTGCCAAACCTTTAGGTCTGACAGGGAGTCTTGGGATTTGTAGGCCGGGCCCCGGGCTAACTTCATTATACATTTCAAATCTATCGATATTAGTGAAGTTTAATAATTATAATATGACTTGCCAATAATTTTTAAAGTTTTTAAAAAAATCGTATCAAGCAAAAATTACTAAAAACATATCCAAACAGTGAAAAATATGTTTTTAAAAATCAAGCTTCCAGTAAAAGTTAAAGACTGATATTAATACTTAATTACAAGACTGTCTAAATATGAATTAAACGACTTATTGTTATAATCCTCGTCAAGAGACTGAATGAATTCCTCTTTGTGCCAAATATATCTGAAATAAAAGACTGCCTTGTAGTACTATCTTGTTGTTAACTATTTAGTTAAATTGTATTAGATTTTTGAAAGTTTTGATTATATTAAAGTCTAATAAAAATGCTGCGTTTTACTAAACTCACACATTGTAGTTGGCAGACATAGACTTACTCTTTTTTATTTATTTTTTTATAATAAAAATAAGTCCACCTGAAATTCTTAGGGATTTATCATATCAGTTATTTAATTTAACTTTACTTAAAGGGGCCCTCCATAAAATATATCATACTCGGCATTTTCGACTCTCTCTTTGTCACAGTTAGTGACATTTTTATAGCTAGTCTAGCTATAATTATACCCCTATCTTAAAACGAAAAATTATATTTATTTAAAAGAAAACAAAATTTTTATTATTAAAAGAATATAAATGAAATTGATGTATTTATGGGACGTCACGTTTGCTCTGGTCCCCTTCTCCCTCCTCGTTACATATTGTAAGGCTAAGGTATATGCCCCTTCTCTCTTATTATATCGACGGCCCTTAAGCTAAATTCAAAAATGTACTGAGATAGGCATCATCTCACAAAGCCATAAATAAATTATATCTTAGGCATAAACTGAGAGTAGCTTATACAGAGACTGAAATTCTGGGGATATAATAAATATTTTTTACCCTATTAAATAAATTGTTTTACCTGCAGTTAATTATAAAAGTTTTGCATACATATATTTAATTAAACTAAGGGAATGGGGTGTTGGTTTGTAGTGAAACATTTGTCACTTAAAGTGGTTCAAAGATATTTTTTGGTGTTTCACGGTTAAAAAATCAAGTTTGAATATATCAAAATATATTTCGGGCTATTCGTTCTTCTTCAGGAGTTTCCATTAGACATTGACGATACGCGAATAGACCGAAATATATTTAAATTTTCAAACTTTAATTTTATTTTTTAACTGTGAAACTCCACGAAAAACTTTAACCTCTTTAATACATATATTTAATTAAAAACAAGTGAGTGATTTGAATTTCGAAAAGAAATACTATCTTTTCAAAATTCACTCATCATAGTAGGCTTTAGAGAAGCCGTTATAATTATTTAATGAAAAAATTAATTTAACCGCCAAATGCTATGAATGTAGTTAAATTTGCTTAATTTTATCTCAAGAAGGGCTCAACTTCTCGGAAGATGAATTTAAATTTCAAACTTGCAGTTGGCTGAACCCTCGAGATGTGTTTCCTCTGACATCTATTATATCTTTACAGCTGGAAAACTTCACTCAAAATATACTAACGTTTATTGTAAAAATTCGCTGAATCAAATATTCACTATAAATATGCCATATTTTATATTAAACCCACTCATAATTCTTACTTTCATAAAGGAAGCTCTACTAGAGGAGATGCTCTAAAACACTAGAACATTGGACAATCCTATGGGCCATACTTCAAGGAAATGGGGGTACATAAGATCCCTAGTTTGCAGTACATTAATCACCCTCAAGCCCCTATTTATCTATCTATACTTTAGAAACAAATTTCTCATTTGTGAAGATATAATACATTTCAGTGAGAAAACATATTAAGGCGGGTTCACCTAACTGCCCCGTTAGCAAGTTTGCCACTTGGGTCAAACTCACGCGGCTCCTTCTGACATTAAATAAGCATATTCATCAACAACGTCGATAAGCCACTTGTCCCTTAAATTTATTTTTTCATTACATATATTTAATCTATTCATAAAACTATAATAATGGAAGAAAACATTTTCAATGATTTAAAAAATTTGTTTCAGACTATTGGTCAACTTCAACTTACTACGAAAACATCTAATACTTGAATAGAACTGATATACAGAAATTTTCGTGAATTAAACTTGTGTAACAAACTTATTCTCGAGCCCAAATTCAATCCACCAACATTTAACTTCTATATTGAAATAATTAATTTGTGGTTCACCATTTCGGAATTTATTTTTATTGATATAGATGTCAGCCTTTGTGATTTTCGCCAAATAATCACTCTTGTAATATATAAATATATGTATATATATATATTAGGGTGGCCCTTATTTATATATGGGTAAAAATAAATTTTTCATATTTTAGAAGTGGTGAGCGGAATTTTGTTCGAATGGATCTAAAAGTAATTCCTACCGAATTTTAGCTCAATCGAACCTCATTTACCCGTCGCCCTTGGGGCCTAAAATTTCGAAAATATATAAAATGCCAATTTTGCGTTTTCATGTCTCGCGCGTTAAAATATAATTATAATGATTACAATTATCCAAAGTTTTGTAAACCGCTGAAGCCAAGTAATTGTTCCATATTGGTTCCGGTAACAGTTATACTGGCTTGCCACTTATCTCTTGTAATAATTTCGTGAGGCAGTAAACATTATAATTATATAATTTGTCGCGCGAGATTTGAAAACGCAAAATTGGCATTTTATATATTTTCGAAACTTTAGGCCCAGGCGCCACGGGTAAATCATGTTCGATTGAGCTAAGGTTTGGTAGGAATTACTTCTTTCGAACGAAATTCCACCCACCACTCCTCAAAAATTACAACTTCAAAAATAAGGGCCACCCTAATATATGTAAATATATAATGTTATTGGTTGTATTATGTTAAGATATAAATACATTTTTTATATAAAAGCAATCTGTCACTGGTTCAATACAACAAGAAACTTTTCACCCAATCTAATTAGGCGTCGAAACGTTTTGCATTCTTCTAATAGTAACTGATTATGGTTTCAGCTGAAACTTCTATTTTGCTAAATAACCACCAAAATATTTATTTTCAGTAAAAATTCACTCAAAATATGATCTGAAATATCAGCTTTTCAAAAGCTTCTCAAGAAATGGAAATATACTATTTTTCGTAATTTTGGTAATCTATAAATAGAGACCGGATTTTTATGCAGTAAAAACTGCCAAAATAAGCCATATAATATGCAGTTAAAAATGCAGAAATATGCAAGTAATATTTATTTATGTATTTATTTATTATTATTATATATATAGGATATGTCATTAAATAAAAAAAAAAATTTAGTGCATAAAAAATTTATTTTGCTTCATTTGCTGCATATTTCAACTTATTCTGCATATTATATATATATACTATATATATATAATAAGTTGAAATATGCAGCAAATGAAGGTCAAAATAAATTTTATGCACTAAAATTTTTTTTTTTTTTTATTTAATGACTTCGGAAATGAATCCATTTGGCCAGTTCCTTTTGATTTTTTTTAAAGTTACAGTATATACATTTTTATATTTACATATGTACAATTATAATTATATATCAACATTTAAAATTTTAAAATTTATATAAATAGTTTGGATGTAATTAATAGTTTAATTATTGCATCTTGTATCTCGGTCTCATTTTTTTTTTTATAATACTGATACAAGAAGAAGTTGCACCAAGAAGGTACAACCTCTGAAGTCCGTGGTGGACCCTTGTAACGTGAATTTAAGGGGAGATTTAGGGATTGGGTAGCAGTCGAAGGTATCTGTGGATGCTGGTCTTGAAAGATTGAAGGTTATAAGTTGCTGGAAAGACGGTCGGGGGAAGAGAGTTCCAGTCGTTAGATGTCATAGGGATAAATGAATTGGCGAATGCGTTTGTTCGATTAGTGTCTAGTTTAAGTGCGTAGGGGTGTTGAATTTTAGAAAATCGTGTATTTCGCGCAAATGAAGCCTTTGGTGGGATTATCGATTTTATTTCGTCAGAACAAAAGCCATGGTAATATCTATAAAAAAGGGAAAGGGCGGAGACAGATCTACGATGGGCTACGGAGTCGAGAGTGTCAGTTAATGTAGGATCGCCTATCAGTCTGATAGCTCGCCTCTGAATTGCTGTCATCATGACAGTCAGGATTGAAATAAGGAAGAATCAATTGCATTGAAGTAGGGAATGGTATTTTTTGAGAAGATCTTTTATAAAATAAGTCAATCGCTCCAAAAAATTTTGATCACCCCAGAAAAATGTGATTGACATCACTCATTTGGATGCCATCACAGTCACAAAAAGGAGCGTCTCTTAAATGAAATTGAAAAAGTTTTCTGGGGGTGGCCGCGTGTCTCGTTCTCAAACGTACAATTAGGACTATTAGCCTTCTATATAACCGACTGTCATGAAACCACGATTTACATCCAATTCTGGGCATAACAGAGTGCAAATAGAAACCTCTCGATTCTGAAGAAGAGTCCCAAAATTGTTGCCACAGTTCAATAGATTTTTTTTAAAACAATTAATTGCATCTACATAGGTGAGGCCCATGTTTAGTGAAGCCCCATCCGTGATAGCCTGTTTTGCCAAAGAGTCAACAAATTCTGAACATAGTCTGAATACCCACATGAGATGGACACCATAGGAATTCAACAATATTATTTATTTTTCACATACAGCTAACAAATTTTATAAATTAGGTAGTTCTCTGACTTAGTTTTATAAAAGTTTTTAATTGATTTTAAAACACTTTGAGAATCTGTTACACACGAACACTCAATGGCCAAAATGGGCTATAGTTCCCGAATGCAATTAAAAAAAATAAATAAAGTAAAAAAAAAATATTAAATTGAAAGTTTTTGTGCCGGGGGTAGCAGAATTTTTATATATTGAAGGAGACAATAAAAGAGTGTGCTTCTGCTGGAATTATAAATTAAATTAATTCATGTGAATCAATTGTAATGGACTGATTAAGAGGGCAAAGCCCCTCGAAACTATAGTCTCGTTATAAATAAATAAAATTTATAATTCCAGCAGAAGACACACTCTTTTATTGTCTCCTTCATTAAAAAAAATAAAAAATAAAGAAATAATTAACAAAGGATCTCAAAGATAATTAAAATTTGATCGTTATTGTGAATAATTTATGTTTACAACTATTTTTCTAAATAATCTTCAGGTTATTATGTCTACGGTCATTTAAAATTGATTTATAATAACACTACACTTCGTGTCGTTGAGCCCTATTTCAGTTTTCTTCGAATTTAAATTAGTGTCCTCCTGTTTTATTTCTTCTTTTTTTTCATTCTTTCTCCGAAAATTACTTTTAAAACCTCTGTATTTGGCCCGAAATATGCAATTTTATGAAATATTACTCAAATATGCAGTATAAAATTTAACCCACAGTATCCTAGATGCATAATTCGGATAGATAATTGATCTCCTGGGTCGTATGTGGCGGCAAACAAAATATGCAATTGCATAGAAATCCGGTCTCTATCTATAAGGTATACAAATAATCATATTTATTACCTCTTAAAACTTTCCCATTCATAATAGTGAACATTTTTCCCGAAAAGTTTTATGTTCTATTAAACCATTTACTTATTGTTTTTTGAAGATTGTATCTATTTCTATATATAACACTTATTTACATCATTATTTCTTCAATTCAGTATTATTAAAAAATGAATATTTTCATAAATTATTTTTCCTTTCAAATTGTAAATATATAAATTCAATTTAGTTAAAGACTCGAGTATAAATCAAAAGTCTTGATCTATTAAGGGAACAAAACTTAATAAAATCCCAATAGAATTATTCATCTTGTATATATAATCTTTTTTTTTTACATTGAGTGTCATGAGAAGAAGTTGGGACATTTTCTTAAGAATAACAATTATACTGTGAAATATATATATATATATGTATATATATATATATATATATATATATATTTTATCAACCTGATATTGACCGATTTGGAAATTATTTTTCGATGTTCCTTTTTTTCTCATTTATTTATATTTAATTTAAGGGGACATTATGATTTCCGTGGCGCCAAGATTAGCCGTTTCTTGTGTGTTTTCACGAGGAATAAAATAATATATATCACATTTAGTTTTCGAATTTTCCTTTTTTTTCAACTAAAAAAGAAAAATCTATTTTTTATTTTTTATTTTTGCCTTTTGATAATTTTTCAACTTTGATACCCAATATTTTTTTATTTCTGTATATTACTTGTTTCTATTCGTTTTTGATTATATTCTATTTTTTATTGTTTTATCTCTATTTAATTAATTTATTTATTATATATATTTATTATATAGCTGTTATTTAATTTGTTTGTTTTTTTTAAAATGTAAAGGTGAAAAAAGAAATAAAATAATCAAATGGGATTTGTTCCCCAAGTCAACAAATTTAGAATAAAAAAAATCTTAGAGCTCTTTGGGAAATCAAGAATTTGAAAATATTTAGAGGAGAAGGAGGGGGGGGGGGCATGTAATTTATTTTCATTTCTGTTCTTTTTACAAAAAGACAGATTCGATAAGTAACTTTTAAGAAGTTAGGTGTTGGTTCTAGGTGAAACATTTTAATATAATAATAAAACTTGAGCAAGATGCGAGGTGGGTTTCACAAAAAAAGAAATAAAACAAAATTGAGTTTTGAATTCGATATAATTCTGGTGAGCCCATCATCAGGAGTCAATGAAACTGTTTTCTTTGACAGTTTTTAAGGAATTTGGTGTTGGTACTTGGTGAAACATTTTTTATCCTATAAGTTTTCTTTGACTCCTGATTATGGGCTCACCCCAGAAATATATCGAATTCAAAACTCAATTTTGTTTTATTTCTTTTTTTGTGAAACCTACCTCGCATCTTGCTCAAGTTTTATTATTAGATTCGATAAGTCCTAATTCTCGCCGAACCGAACTAAACAAAAATTGATATCTCTAAAACTAATCAAAGACTAACAGATTATTAAATAAAAAACAAAAACGTATAAAAAATATTAATTAAATTTATTTAAAAAAAAATGATATCTCGAAAACCAATCTAGTGAACAAATTTTTGTCATGTAACATTTTTCATTCCTTGTCAGAAACTGTATAAGAACCCACTATGAAATCACGGAACCTCGGAAATCATAATCGTGCCTATTCTAATTAAAAATTAATTTTAAGTTACCTCTTATTAAAAACATTATGTTTTAACTAATGTTGATGTAATTAAAAATTTAATTTAAACAATGTACTGTTGTTCTCTATTACTCTGGAAGTATAGCGAGCAAATAATATATCATATTCTGTGATTTTATTAATTATTTTTTATGTAATTTATTTTTATATTTTTATTTAACTGAAATAAAATTTAAATTTGAATTCTTTTTCTATTATAATGAAATATTTCATTAAGACTTGAAAATTCCTTATCCCTTATTTTTTATATTATTATTTAATTTATCTTAGTTAATCGAATTTTATTTTATTTTGAGATTTCAACTTTATTCTCTATGTAAAAAAGCTTCTAATAAAAAAAATATTTGTTTTATTTTTGTTAACAATTAAAAAATAATCTGATATCAAAAATTAAATTTTCAATAGCATGGTATTTTCTTATTCAATATATTTATATTATCAGTGCAAGGAATTTTGAAAGAACTCATTTCCAATTGATCACCGAATTTAAGAAACATTTTTAGCACTATAAAGATCGATTTTTGTCGTTGTATAATTTATCATTTAATCCAATCGTATTTAAGAAGGGGCAGACTAAGAAGATGCAGCACCTTTAGGTCTTAATGATGGGAATAATTAAGAGAAGCGCTGGAGACGAAGGTGTCTGTTCACTGTTGACTAAATATGGTAAAGAGGCAGGCAAGGAGAGCTCAGTCTTGGAGATAAGCGTATTAGTAAATGAGTAGTTCGGCACTTCCATAATTTAACAGCAAAGGAGTATTGGGATTCGGCTAATCGCGTACTATGCGGAAAGCAGTCTTAAGGTAGTTCTTTCACAAATGCAAAAATTCAAGAAGTCTTTGAAACTTGGAATATAAGTCATTAAAAACATAATACACATACTGTTAAAATTTGAAGACGATTTATCACACCAAACATGAAATAATTGTAATTAAAAATGACATTTTTAACATAGGGTAGATAGGGAAAGGGTGGGGATATGTTCATTATTTTATTTTTTTTCATTGAATGACTTTCACCATCTTGATGAAAAACTAATATTTATTAGAATAATATATTCTGAGTAACTTAAAAAAAATTGAAATTATTTACCAGGTTGTTTTGATAAAAAACAAAAAAAACATATTTGGGCGATTATTTTTAGGGAGGGGATATAAGGACAATGGCTTGGAAACGACCCGGTAAGTATGTGTGTATCTATATAGAGATTTCGTAGTGTAAGTGGACAGTCACTTTAAAAAAACATAACCTAAAATTTTAGTTCCGTTCATATTTATAGAGTGGTTACGAGGCTAAAACTTTTTGTGTGGATTGTCGCGAAAGAACCTCCTTAAGAAGGGAATTTTTGATTTTATCTCATCGGACCACATGCCTTGATGTATTTATAAAATATGCAAAAGACGTAGTCTCTTCTTCATTTAGCCAGCGAGTCTAATAGGTAGATCGTTACTTAATTGCATCCGGGGTAGCAAGAGAATACTTGGATGTCCCTCTCTACAGATGAGCTGAGAAGTTCTCTTTTCGCCCAACCTAATCTCATTTGTGTTGCTGGCATTCCACTAGAAATGGCGATCCATCCAAGAAGACTAGATTTCGATGCACGTTTGATTAATAATAGTATATTTAAGTTCATATCTATAACTATTTCACCAAGTTTCTTTGAGACACTTCTTTAAATGATTTGAAATTGCCAGTTTGTGAATCCCTATCTCTGCCTTTGACGAGAACAGACGAATTCTTCAACAGGAATTCAGTCTCAGTGTTTTCATTTCAAAGAGAAACCAAATGTTGGCAATTATCTTCCCCATGATAATATTTATACCCACTTTTAGATTACTTTAGAGCAGTGTTCTTCAACCTTTGTCATCCCGCGGAACCCTATTTAGAGAGAATTTTTTATGGAACCCTTCGTTCAGTAGCATACTCAGATTTGATTTTAGGGGGGGGGGGGGGATGTTATGAACAAGGTCCCTGCTCTTTATATAAAAACTTTATATAAGACAAAAAATTTTATTTATTCAAACAAAAAGATAAAATATCAAGTATTTGTATTATAGATCGAATTTTAGCATTGACTCGCGGAACCCCTAAAGCATTTGAGTGGAACCCTGCGATTCCGCGGAACACAGGTTGAAGACCACTGCCTTAGAGCAATCAAGCAGTGGCGTACCTAGGGGGTGCGGTCCACACCGGGCGGCACATATTTTGGGGCGGCATTTTTTATATTTAGTTATAGTTGTAAAAAACAACTTGTTCACTTCATAAGTTTACTATTCGATTTCTACGAATTATGAATTAATATCTGATTTCAAATATTTTTCCTCGTCGTCTAGTAAATGTAGGGTAGAAAATATTATTATTTAAATTAAATAGCATCAAGCAAAGGACAACCTCTTTGTTTCTCTTTATGAATCAACAACTCTGCTACTCTCGGCAAAATAAAAACTTTTCAAGAAAATATTATCTCTAAAAAATCTAAAAAAAAGGGCTTGAAGGCCCTCTTGATCTATTAAAATTTATTCAACAATATAGATGGGAAATTCTGTATCCAATATTGTAATTATGCTAAGAATTTTTTTAACAATTGCTATCAGTGTTGCTAATTGCAAAAGGAGCTCTCCAAATTGAAGTTTATCATTTTTTTTTGTAAATTATGTAAATGTTTTATCTCAGTTCCCCACCTATATGGCAGTTTGTCTCAATTACAATTATTTATCTACGTTTATTAATTTATAAAAACCACCATTTGATAAACTTAGAGAGGGCGGCAAATGTTCTAGGTACGCTTCACTCCAATCAAGCAAACAAGGGACATCGATTCTTCATTTGGTCATCTAAATAAATATGAAATAACTTTTAAATAAAATACTTGAAATTAAATATTTGATCTGTCCTTAAGACATATATTTTTAAACGAGACTTCAAATATTCACATTAAAAGAGACAGAATTCAATCAATCTTTTTCGGACAAATTCTAAGATTTTAGTAGAAATATTATTAAATTGCGAAATCAGAGGGGATTCATCCCCCCAGGAGTCGAACCTGAGAACTAACACGCTATCCGGGCAGTCAGCTCACACCCTCGAGACAAAAACCTCTCTCTGAATCCCAATATATGATATAAGCACAGAAATTTTTCACTCCATTCTTCTAGAACGGAAAGTTTTGTGAGCTGACTGCCCGGATAGCGTGTTAGTTCTCAGGTTCGACTCCTGGGGGGATGAATCCCCTCTGATATCGCAATTTAATAATATTTCTACTAAAATCTTAGAATTTGTCCGAAAAAGATTGATTGAATTCTGTCTCTTTTAAAATACATCTTGGTTAATCTGAACCCGAGCTGATTTTTTGAAAAAACTACCAACTATTTTCAAAAAAAGATGCTCAAAACTTTAATTATACATTTAAATAAGAGGACTTTATGAAAAAATTATTTTTCATTTTAAGCTAAAAATTTTTTAATTTCCGTTCTAGAAGAATGGAGTGAAAAATTTCTGTGCTTATATCATATATTGCGATTTAGAGAGAGGTTTTTGTCTCGAGGGTGTGAGCTGACTGCCCGGATAGCGTGTTAGTTCTCAGGTTCGACTCCTGGGGGATGAATCCCCTCTGATATCGCAATTTAATAATATTTCTACTAAAATCTTAGAATTTGTCCGAAAAAGATTGATTGAATTCTGTCTCTTTAAAATACATCTTGGTTAATCTGAACCCGAGCTGATTTTTTGAAAAAACTCACCAACTATTTTCAAAAAAAAAGATGAGCAAAACTTTAATTATACATTCACATTAAATAAACAATTATTGAAATTTTCTTATTTTGGTGAAAATCAAATAGAACAAATTAAACTTTCATCGAATTCGAAAGTATAGAGACATGAAAAATTATATATTGGCCAGCTTCTGGCTTTTTTTTTTTTTTTTTTTAATTTTTTTTTTTTAATGATATTGTTGTGAGAAGGAGACAAGGGAGGATCCAGGGAGGGGGGGAGGAGGGGCCGATCGCCGACTCCAAATCGCCCCGCCCCCGTCATATTCAAATTTCGAAGAGACAAAATTTGCCACCAGTACTTGACACATTTGCAGCCAGGAGGCAGGCCTATCGTCTGAACATCAATCACAGAGCGATATGAATTTTAGTTAATTTATAATTTTTGAGGGCCTAAAAGCCACTGAAATTTTGACTTTTTCAGATTTTCGCTTATAAATCGAAAACCATGCGTCTGACAGAAAAGTTCATTCTTACCAAAATGAAAGGACATGAAATTTCACACCGGATATGAGCTTAAAAGTTAAAATCAGTTCAGCAGTTTTGTCACAACTAATCTTCAAAGATAGGCAATTTTTACCAACTTAACGGAAAAGTGGATTATGCTTATTAGGTGGTTACAAGATACCACTCTTCGAATTGCCAAATGGCTAAAAAATGAGATTGGCAAAGTTTCATCTTAATTGGACAACGGTATCCCGTGCCGCAATTAGGTCGGATCATGTCATGTCTTGGAAAATGCTGGATACCTTCAAATCTAAAAGTTTTAACAAAAAAGTGGCTCAACTAAAACTTCAAGCCAACAAAATTTCTAGAAAATGAGATAAGAACAAGTTTCTAAGTCGAGTGGTTTTTATTTTATGAATGAAAAACTGCAATTTTGTGACCACTAATAAGCATAATTAACTTTTCCGCCAAATTGCGTATATTTGACGATCCATTGTGGCTAAACGGCTGTACCGATTTTAATTTCGTTATTCGACGCCAAATTGTATGTTTCTCTTTCATTTTATTTAGAAGGAAATTTTCTATAGGCTGCATGGTTTTTAAGTTATAAGCAAAAATCTAAAAAAAAGTCCAAAAATTTTGTGGTTTTTAGGCCCTCAAAAATTTAGTACGAGCCAGAAACCGTCGCAAACTCATATAGCACATGAACTGAAAAATCCCGGGCCTAACACATACATTGTGCTAGCTTTTTTTAATTCGCTTCTTTTTCAGTTAGTACCAACCTTCAAAAGACAGCTGTCAAAATTTCATGATATTCTATTCATTAGTTTGTGAGTTATTGTGCTAAGAGTGACGCTTTTCAGAGCAATGGATCAAAAACAATTTCGTGTTTTAATTTTACACTGCTTCTTGATGGGAAAAATACCGTTCAAGCGAAGCAATGGCTTGAAAAGTGTTATGGGAACTCCTCTCCATCAGAAACAACAATAAAACGTTGGTTTGCTGACTTCAAAAGTGGTCGTAGGGATACCGATGATGCAGAACGCAGTGGACGTCCAAATGAGGCGGTAACACCAGAAAACATTAAAAAAATCCACAAAATCGTTTTGAATGATCGAAAAGTGAAGCTGCGTGAGTTAGCTGACATCGTAAAGATATCAAAAGAACGTGTTGGCTTTATATTACATGAGCATTTGAGTATGAGAAAGCTCTGTTCAAAGTGGGTGCCGCGCTTGCTCACTGTTGACCAAAAACAACAACGTGTTGATGATTCTGAGCAGTGTTTGGACATGTTTAAACGTAACAAACCGGAATTTTTGCGTCGATATGTGACAATGGATGAAACATGGATCCATCACTTCACTCCGGAATCAAAACGATCGTCATCTGAGTGAACAGCAACTGGTGAAATTCGTCCAAAGCGCCTAAAAGCACAAAAATCGGCTGGAAAGGTTATGGCCTCGGTATTTTGGGATGTGCGTGGTGTAATATTCATCGACTATCTTGAGAAAGGAAATACCATCAACAGTGAATATTATATAGCGTTATTGGAGCGTTTGAATGCCAAAATTTGCCGAAATTGCAAAGAAACGGCCCCATTTGATGAAGAAAAAAGTGCCGTTTCATCAAGACAACGTACCGTGTCACAAGTCAATCAAAACAATGGCAAAACTACATGAATTGAACTTCGAAATGCTCCCATATACACCGTATTCGCCAGATTTGGCTTCCAGCGACTACTGGCTGTTCGCAGACCTCAAAAAATGCTCGCCGGTAAGAAATTTCGCATGAATGAACAGGTTATCGCTGAAAGTGAGGCCTATTTTGAGGCAAAAGATAAATCATTCTACAAAAGTGGTATCGAAATGTTAGAGCGACGCTGGAATGATTGCGTTCCTCTTGATGGAGATTACTTTGATGAATAAAGCTAATTTTGAACAAAAAAAACAACGTTTTCTTTGTTAGGCCCGGGACTTTTCAGCCCATGTATTTGGGATGCCTAACGTCGATTAAAATTATTTCCACTTTGTGCATATTTATTAGCAAGCGCGGCCAGAGAGGATTCAAAAAGTAGTTCAGCTTACATTAATTGCGGGAAAAGATTTTTTTCTAGGATCGCTTGGTATGGTGTGGGTATGCCAAATCTAAGTTCGCAACCTCGAAAGTGTGGGGGACAACTTTTGGTGGCCGAAAAACCTCGAAATTTTCGGACTTTTCCAGTTTTTCACTTATAACTCGAAAACGGTCCATATTTTGTAAATAACCCTCCTATAGTAAATTAAAGAGGACAAAATTTCGCGTCGATTAAAAAAAAATAGAAAATTGGTCCAGTAGTTTGATTTTTTATGGTGATACAAAAAACAGCCCCCGGATCACTTTTGAATACCTATCCCAAAAACTCGCACTTTTTTCGATTTTTTCCCATTTTGACCATGAAGGAGCACGTTTTCGACAAAGACCACTCTGACGCTTTTGAGGATCATATCCTGTCCGGAAAATGTAGGATATCTATAAATCTAAGTTGTATCAAAAAAATGGTTCAAGTAAACGTTCAAGTCAACAAAATTTTCCACCTGAATGAGATAGGAATCAAGTTTCTAAGATGAGTGGCTTTTGCATTTTATGAAGGAAAAACTGCGATTTTGTTGCAAAAAACTGCATTTTTTTCAAAACTTCAACCTCATTGCGGCACGGGTTACCATTATCCAATTAAGATGAAACTTTGTTTAAATTGGCAGCAAATTTAATCTAGTTTAAAAATGTATAAAGTAGTCTTTGTCGAAAACCTGCAACTTCATGGTCAAAATGGGGGAAAATCGAAAAAGTACGAGTTTTAGGGATATTCAAGTGATCCCGGAGGCTGTTTCTTGACAAGCGCTGGTACCGGTTCTACTTAACCTAAATAGATGAATAGTTAGTATTTGACGCGTAATTTAAAGAGCTTTAATTTATCCAACAGATATTATTTTGATTTGATAAGCCGTTTTAGATTTATCCAAGAAAAACTGAAAAAACTCCGAAATTTTCTCATTCCATCGTGAAAAGAACAGAGTAGAAGGAAAGAAGCCGGGATCACGAGCCAAATCTCCTAGAATGTTGGAAGCACAATTCAATATCCAATTTACTAAGCTTTTAGGGGCTTCGAGCAGTGGTAAATTCTCCGATCAATAAATTAGGTTTTTAAATTTATTTCCCACTTAATAGAAATTTACTAGAAATTCCATATACTCTTAAAAATTATAGCTATTGTGTTTCTAGCAAAGATAGTGTGAACGCGAAAACATAAAGTATATAAAATAAAATAATAATACAAAAAAAATTGGCGTCTCTTAATCCTTAAATCTCACCCTGATTTTTATAGTCGTTTATAAAACCAGGTACTAAGTACGCCCCTTCCTTCTTCCTGCCACATTTTCGATAACTCTAATGTGTCCCATTTATTCCGCAGGATCCTACATCAGAATAATTATGCAAAATATTGCGCAAATTAGCTAAAGATTTAATTATTTTGATTTTTCTCCATTTCCTATATTTTAACAAATTGGGACCAGATCCAACTTTCTTAGGGCCCGGTTGTATGTCCGCAAGTCAATGCTTTTTACCATCTAACACAGGGCAGATGGTAAATGGAGGGACTGGGATGGGCCAATCAGATGACAGGAACTTTCAGTGCCTTACACATTCAAATCCTACACTTAAATTCTACAACGAGGAATTATTTACAAATGCTCTTATATATTATATACTTTTTATAAGAATAATATTAAATAATAATCCTTACCATGCGTCGAGATATTGACGTAACGCTCAGCATCTAAGTCCGTAGCAATGTAATAATAGCCTGATGCGTTTTTAACGAATTCTTGTTTAAAACAGATGAACCGCAAGACGGCAACTGACACACAACCACTAATAAATGTCAGGTGTTGTTATGGCCAGTTCCTATGCAAGTCCGTAGGAGCTGCGACTCGTCGACAGGCTTCTAAAAATTGGGAGTCTTATCTCTAATTTTTTAAGCAGTTTTTTAAACAAATCCAAGTAATATTTCTTCGCATCCATAATTCGCTTTCAAGAGGCAAAAAATTCAATGAAAGTACAAAATCTGTAATCATGTATGACTTTTGCAAAAAAACTATTGATGTAGTTTAATTTCTCTAAAAGGTACATTTCTCTGAAAGCGTCTGGATTTTTTTATCTAAAGTAGTTTCCAGGATATGAGGACTTTATGGAGTTACACTGAACTTTGATGATTTTTGTCACTCATTTAAACTGAATCATCGCTACTAAAAAAATGTCTTGCATCTGTTAATGGTATCATCATTCTGTAAAAAGTTAATCAAAATCGGTGTTTTTAATTGGGTAATTTTCGTGGGCCGCGGGGCCTCTCAAAACGCGGGACCGGGTTCCGGCGACCAGGGCCGTGCCTTCAGAGTGGTTCAGGTGGTCCAAAACACCACTGGTGTTCAAGCTCGAGAGACGGACTTGTATCGTCCCAGCGAGAAAATTAAATTTAGTTTTTAACCGACTTCAAAAAAGGAGGAGGTTCTCTATTCGAGTGATTTTTTTTTTTTGTGCCTATGTTACCTCATATCTCCGCCAATCGTCAACCGATTTTGAAATTTTTTTTTGCATTGGGTCCAGTCTAGCTTCCGATTGGTCCCATTTTTTTCGTTTTTTTTTTTCATAGGTATTAGACCTTTTTTATTAGGTTTGTTTAGACCTAACCTCTTTGTTTATGAACCGATTTCGATGGTTCTTTTTTTATCCGAAAGGGGGTGTCTTAGGGATGGTGTCATATTAATTTGGTCAAGTTCTGATGATATGATCAGTATTAATAACATCACTAAAAAGAGAAAAATAAAAATAATTTTTAAGAAAAAAATAAAAACCGACTTCAAAAAATTAAATGCAACAAATAAAATACACTAAAAGGTATAAAATAATTATTATCTTATTTATTTACAACTAAACGACGAAATATTAACATGAAATTACTTTTTGAAGTTGGTGCCAAACATATACCTTTTATGAATCGCACTCGAGGGATCTTACTTAGTACGTACGTTTGGCGGGTAGCTCGCTTATAGGTATAGTTTGTTTGGCACCGACTTCAAAAAGTAATTTCATGTTAATATTTCGTCGGTTAGTTGTAAATAAATAAGAAAATAATTATTTTATACCTTTTAGTGTATTTTATTTGTTGCATTTAATTTTTTGAAGTCGGTTTTTATTTTTTTCTTAAAATTATTTTTATAAAATCAAGGATTTCAAGAAAATATTATTTAAATTTATTTTCTATAAAATATGAATATAAGCCAGAGACCTAATCGAAGTGAAAGATCGTCTGGAATTTTGATGGGACAAATTATTTCATTGTATATGTTGGGAAAGGGCGGCGAACTCTATTTTCCGCAAACCCAGGCCCAAATCCGTTTGGGGAAAGGTATAAGGAAGGCAGGTAGAAAAGACCCAAAATTTTAAATTAGGCTTCAAATAAAATTCGACCTTTTTACCTGAATTCAAAGACTAAAATAATATTAATATATTGCTTTTAACTAAATCCAAGTACTACGTAAAGCAAGGGTGTCCAACCCTCGGCCCAGCGCTAAAACTAATGCTGCCCGGCACAAAAAATCGTAAACTAATTAAAAACTGTGACATTTATTTAATACTTTTTATTAAAAAAAATTGTAACACAAAATGTACCTTCACATATAAAGAGTCTTTAAAAATACCCAATTTATTTGTTTGTTTCCCAATTTAAAATCCATAGTACACGAAGGTTTTAATCTTTATTTTCGTTAATTCAGGGATACAGCATAATCGAATTCAAGATCATACGATGCACGTCCTTGTGCATGATTATTATCAATATTTTAACTATTCCCTCTATTATTACTTAGAAGAGTTATAAGTAGTTTTAATTGTTTAATTTATTCTTTTCAGATAAGTTCTGCATTTAAGTGAATGTAGATTTAATTCTTGAAGTTGATACAATTTTGATGGCTGTATATGTATATAATTAAGTAATGGAGAGGGATTCAGCCAATGGGTAGCCTCTGCTGAATAAAAAACTCCCAATTATAGAAAACGTTTCGGCTTTAATTAAATAATGCCATCATCAAATATGGCGCTCGTCTTCAGGGACTCATCAACTCTTAGGAACTGATGATGGCATTATTTAATTAAAGCCGAAACGTTTTCTAGTAATTGGGAGTTAATTCTTGAAATTTCGAGTTTTGCTAATTTTGTAAATTACTATTATTTATTATTTTTAATTCATGATACAGTTTCGCTCATCACTAGTAGACCATAATCCTTCTTTTAGTTGATTATAATATCTTGTTTTTTCTATCTATTATTAATAATAATAATTAAACAATAGAACAATACGAACGCTTGTTTATAATTATTTTCTTGTCTATTGTTTACTTTTAAATGTAGTATGACTTCCACATATGACATCAGTCATTCTATGATATTTGTCAAAGCGGATATCATTATTGTATATTATTTACAGTTTTTTGCTTAAAAACTATCGTTAGAATCAGTATATTTTATGTGCGGCCTGAGTTAATTTTATTTTAAGTGTAATCCAAGGATATGCCAAAAGGTTGGACAGTGGACACCCCTGACGTAAAGAATAGTCTAGGAATGATGTCTGCCTGTATCTATGCAACCAGAAATGACGCCTCTGGTTCGGACTATCCTACCCTACAGGCGGCCTTGTTAAACGAATATAATGTTTAAAATTTGACGGGCATCTCTCATGAACTCATTTCCTGTTTTTCTAATTAGCAGTGGCGGCGCAAGGGGTGGGTGCGGTTGAGCGAGCGTCCAACCTCAATTTATTCCAAAATCTGAATTATCTGAAATAGCTCACAACGGCCCTGGTTATAGATGATTTATTCATACAAATTTCTTGACAAATACATTATTGTATATACAGGCAACTCATTTTGATGAGGTTAATAGTATTTAAGATATTGCATTTAGTAAAATTTAACTTGTTACATTACAATACTTATTTTTTTGTCATTATTGGGTTACGGAGAGGGGCAAGTTAGACACTTGCCACAGTCGATGCCCTTGTTGCGGCACTGGTGGGTAGGACCCATTCGAGTTGCGTTATTTTCTTAGTATTTTTCAAAGTGCAGCAAATTCAGACAGACAGAAAAATGATGAGTGAAAATGATTTTTAAATATTTTAACTCTAGAACGAACTTCTTCACTTTTCTATTCTAAGTTAACGTTGTTGTCTGGATCCAGACTGACAAACAGAAAAATCATGTATGTATATATGTGATTTTTGAACATTTCGGCATCAGAACGAACTTTCTATTACATTCTGATCTCAAGTTAATGTGATTATCTAAATCCAGACAGACTGTAAAATCATGTATGAAAGTGATTTTTTAACATTTCGGCACCAGAATAAACTTTCCACGGCATTATTTTCTATTATAGTGGTTAACCTGAATCTAGACAGAAAAATCTTGCATGAAAATGATTTTTCTCCATGATCCAGATATTTTTATTGTCTCCTCCGGCGAGGTTCAAATGGAAACTTGTCCCTTGTTGAGAATTACCTTTATGAAGTTTATTTTTTAATTATGTTTTGTTAACCGGCCTATTCCTTATCTATGCTGTACTTGTTTAGACTTGTTGACTACCCCGTTCTAAGAATTTGGATGTTCTAAAAGCAGTCCAAATAATGTGCAATTCTAGAATAATTAAAAACACTTCTGATTGAATTTAATACCAGCATTTAAGGTAAGCTGAGGTCTAGTAAGCTAGTGAACATAGCCCAGGTTTGCGATATTACTCGGTACGCCCGCGAGACAGACAAAGCCCTAGTATTCAATTCGCGTGTTTTTCATTTATTTATTTTTTATTTGATCATTTATTTTAGAGAATGTCTGAAGCGTGTGTTATTATTGACTATTATTCTGATTCCTAGACCCAAATAAAGTGGAAATTGGAATCTTAAAAATAATCACTTATCAATTTTCTGAACATTTTGAAATTTCTATTTTTTTTCACTCTTCGAACACCCATAAATTACTTAAAAATTAAGATTTTACTATTTTCTATATCAAAAGTATTTTCTATCGAAACGGACTGGTAGATTTTAGCGGTGAAATGGAAGAAACAGTTAAAACTTTTTCAATAGTTGATAGTTAGAGATGGTAGTTAGAGCATACTTAATAATAAAGTTAAATATTTTTTTTCTTTTTAATTTTTTCTGATTTTTTGAACCGGATGTTCTACAGCTAGAGAGGCCAAACTGTAATCAGTTCTCCGCATTGGAAATACAAACATTTGACACCAGAACGAACTTTCTACGACTTTTCATTCTTGAGTTATCGTGGGTATAGATATGGTTGAGAATTCATTTTCTTCACTCTTAAGACATTTTTAAACACAATGAGCGAAAAAAATTGCTTGAATTTAATACTTCGCGGCTGGCCGGCAGCCGAAATTTAAAAACGCCAATTCTGAATAAAACATTTTATTAGAGCTTCATTTTCATAATCTTTAGAAAAAAGCGACGTTTTGGAAGATCTTCTCACCTTCTTCAGTGTTTAACAAGTATTTTCTTTTTTTATTTATCAATGGCCCGATAAGTAGATATGATTAAAAAACATAATCTAAACTAAAAGACAACATCTTCTTAGAAGAATTTTTACAGGCCAAAATAAGGTGAGCCGCTCACTAATAAAACTATCTTACCGTAATTAATTCTTGTTTTATGAAAATATGATGTAATACGCAATAAAGAAATTTATTTTCGAATTCAGCAGTCGAACATCTATAATAATCACATAAAGTTATCTAAATAACTTTTTTATCGCATACCTGAGTAATCAATACATTTCACTCCATGTCCTACATGTTGTCAATTAAATTCATCATTAAAGGAAGGAAAAGCTGAACCTTTTTAAAATATGAATTTCTTGCTGCCCAAATGTTTAATCAGAAAACATTTTGGATTGATTAAATTTTTTAATTGTGATTATTAAAAATTTATATATATAATACTAGCTGAGAAATCCCGCCTTCGGCGTGCGTCCCCACTAGCCAGGAAGCTACGCCCCTGGACCCCCACCCCTGCATGTCTATCCTTCCAGTGGCCACAGATTATGTATACAAAATTTGGTTGAGTTTGGTCCAAGGTCAAGAAAGATACGAAGCCTTTGTGTTTTAGACTACAAAATCAAAAATCGCCCATTTTTCAGTTCAGGGGTGAAATTTCAAAAAATAAAAAAAAACTTTCCCGAAATTTAGCATTAATAAACCTATGAACCAAATTTGAATGCTAAAACTTAAAATATCGAGGAGATAGAGGGACAAATAGAGCAAAATACTCAAATATATTGTTTTTTTTTGTATTTCAATGCTTCACTTTTCTAAACTAAGCCCATATCGATATCTTTTCTAGTTTAAAAGACCTTGAAAAACTCTGAAAACACATTTTTGGTGCCCTTTCCCCCTTTAGGGTTCGTATTTCAAAAAATCCCTTCTTAGCACACCCATAAATCGTTGAAAGAATATACACTCCAAATTTCATCTTTCTAGGTCAAGCGGTTTAACCTTTGCTACAATTATTATAACCAAAACAAGCGGGCTCTGCCGGGTCCTCTAGAGAGTCCGGCCCTGAGGGGAATCCCCCGGAAACCAACTAACCAGCCCCCTTTCTTCGGGCCTGCCTTGGCGAACAGACCACCAGATATTAAGCCCCGAAAAATATGCAGCTTGCCGAGAAATGAGT
This sequence comes from Forficula auricularia, assembly GCA_024734495.1. NCBI lineage: Eukaryota > Metazoa > Arthropoda > Insecta > Dermaptera > Forficulidae > Forficula > Forficula auricularia. The sequence goes on from JALMQS010000128.1 coordinate 21,133,684, forward strand.
ATTGAGCTTGCCCTTAATTTTCATATTTTTAACCGACTTCAAAAAAGGAGGAGTTTTCCATTCGACTGAATTTTTTTTGTTTCTATGTTAGCTGATATCTTCGCCAATTGTGAACCTATTTTGATGATTTTTTTGCATTGGGTTCAGTCTAGTTTCCGATTGGTCCCGTTTTTTTTTCATTGGAATTGGACCTTTTTTGTTATGTTTGTTCAAGCATAACTTCTTTGTTTATGAACCGATTTTAATGATTATTTCTGCATTTGGATCAGTATAGCTCCAGGATAGTCAAAATACCTAACTATTTATTTATTTGTTTTATGTATGTTCAGCGAGAACTTGTTGCCACGTGGACCGATTTCTATGATTCTTTTTTTATTTTAAAGGGGGCGCCTTAGGAGTGATTCCATATTAATTTGGTCAAGTTCTGATGATATGAGCAATGACGAAATAACGCAAATCTCCAATTCTTATGAGCAAATAATCAAAATTATAATAAATAAAATCTTTTATAAAAAACAACCTTAAAACATTAATTTAAAACTCGCAAACATTTCGAGAGAATTTCTATATTTATGAATTGAATTTTATTATCATTTTCTGATTCATTCGCCCGACGCTTTCTCTTACGAGATGCATGCAATATATTAAGTCACTATTAATAATATCACTAAAAAGAGAAAATAAAAATAATTAAAAAAATAAAATAAAACCGACTTCAAAAAAATTAAATGCAATTTTTTTTTTTTATTTATTTAATGTCACCGGGAACAAAGCCCATTTAGACAGCACATAAGTAAAGTGTTAGTAGGGTTAGTGAGGGAGCTGAGTTTTTAGCCAGTAGAAAAAAAATTTGTTTGCCAGCCAGGATCGAACCCCGACCTTCCACTCCAACATCGTCATAATCGATCGATGCCGAAGCGAGGCCAGTGCGTTAGCCGACTGAGCTAACCCGACTTCTCCAAAAAATAAATGCAACAAATAAAATAATAATAACTCAAAAATCAAATAAAATGCACTAAAAGGTATAAAATAATTATCTTATTTCGTTACAACTAAACGACGAAATTGTTAAATGAAATCACTTTTTGAAGTCGCTGCTAAACAAACTATATAAGCGACCGAACCGGCCAAACGTACTAAATAAGATCCGTCGAGTTCGATTCATAAAATATGTATTTTTGGCACCGACTTCAAAAAGTGATTTCATGTAACAATTTCGTCGTTTAGATGTAACGAAATAAGAATATTATTTTATACCTTTTAGTGCATTTTATTTGATTTTTGAGTTATTATTATTTTATTTGTTGCATTTAATTTTTTTGAAGTCGGTTTTATTTTTCTTTTCTTATTTATATTAAGAAATGAAGAAAAATCATTTTCAAATCATTTTTTTTCTATCTATGATTTTGATTTGAGTACGCACGATAACTCGAGAAATTAAGATTTTAGAACATTCGTTTTGGCGTCACAATATTTATATTTTCATTACAAAGAACTAATTAGATTTTCCTAGTTTATAAATAGTAAATCAAATATTTTATCTAAAATTCTTAATTAATTTGGTTCGTCTTAAAAATTTAAACAAGTTTCGTTCTCAAAGAGAAACAAAGAGGTTGTCCTCTTTGTTTCTCTTTGATGAATCAACAACTCTGCTACTCTCGGCAAAACAAAAACTTTTCAATTAAGTTTCGTTTTATTAGGCAAAAACATTATTTTTAGAAAAAAGTTCGATACAAATCAAATCAGAGGCGTAAATTATCCCCAGCGAAAAAAGGAGGCTTTTGGAGAAAAGCCTCCTTTTTCCTCTTTCCATGTAAATTAATAATATGAGAGATTGTCCCGAACCCTGGTAAAATCAAAATATGAATCTCAAGGTGCCCAAAAAATCAAAATAAATGTTGGTAAAGAATAGGTTCTCCACCCCCGTCCAAAAAAGACGTATTTAAATTTCGATCGTTAAAAGGTCTGTTTCAGCCTTTAGAAATGCTATTAAACTTTTTTCGAAAGTGAACACGCACCATCGTTGGCTAATTATTTGGTTTTATTATCAGACGTCCGCAATGAAATCACTTGGAAATAATTTACATAAGAGCAGAGGTTGGTTTAAAGATGCAAATGTTTTTTACTGGCAAAGAAATTAACGATGGGGTTTGATCAATAAGTTTTAGAAAAAAATTGGGGTTGAAATTTAATGAGAATGTTCATAAAAGGGTTATAAGCATCAGTAAGAAGGGCTGGGATAGTGTTTTTATTTATTTATTTTTTAATTTTATAAAATGAATGAAAAATTCATCTTTTGGTTGTGGAATTATGAAAATACCGTTTAATTAAGGTAGTTGTTTCACCAAATGGGTTTTCTTAGGATCTTTTTGAAATTTAGACAGATTATTATTGAAATAATTCTGCATCGATTGGTGGCAAAACGAAATTTCTGGACAATATAGTTCCGGAGATATTAAATTCCAAATATAGAGTTTTTCAGACTCTTATACATTGCATTGATTACACGGGATATCGGAAAGTTTACATTCATATTTAATTATAATTAAGAAACTCTTCTTAGCATTGTTATAAAAAACTAAACCAACATTAAACAATAACTAACACATTTTTAAGAAAATTTTAATTCATAGTTACAACACAGTTTCTGAGCTAATAATTAATAAATAAAAAAAAATTATAATGAAAAATTTACACTAAAAACAAGCTGGCAACAACGAATGTATTTAACATAAAAAGTGGGTTAACTTTAGTACTTTTGTCGACGTTTTTTCGCTTCAGCCATTGTCGCAACAGCTTTCAATCGCTTATTAAGACTTTTCGTTTTATAAATCTACCTTTATAATGTATTTTATCTGTCATTTCTATGATAAAAATATTCAAGCTCGGACACTGTTGCCATATGTGTCAAACGAGCACGGGATTGACTAGTAGTGGTACATAAAGAGCAAAAAGTTTTGGGCTTATGAATTATCAATCCTTTTGTCTGTTCTATATACTCTAGCATTAACTTTTTGCTAGTATTGTCGCGAAACAACTACCTTAAGTTCAAATTTTTTCAAACATTCAACACCCCTTCGCGATTAAATTAGAAACAAATTGACAAAACGCATTAGACAACTTACTCTTTTTTATCGCTATAACTCCTGGAGGCTGGAACTCGTTATAAAATATCCAGTCTTTCCCAACCTAGATCCACAGGAACTTCAGCCCCAATCCAATCCCTGAAATTTCTTTCTCTTCTTCTTCTTTTCAATACAAGAGTCCACCCCGGAGTACAGGCGTTAGGGCAACTCTTGCACCATTATCATAAAAAAATGCACCAGCATCAGCGAAAAAGAAGAGTTTTCTCTCATTAAGATTTTGTTGGTTTTGTTTTCAGGCTGGCCGGGTTGAGTCAGACCCTATCCAGTGGGCTAATAATAATAACCTCTTAAATCTGTGTACCTACTTATAATGAAGTTTTAAGATAATGATCATATATAATAGATAAACACTTATTTTTATTGTTGTGATTTTTCGAAGTAATAAATATTTATTTAATAATTGATTATTTAATCATTATTATTTGATAAAAAGTTGAATAATTTGTAAAAAATTTTATTAAGATTTTTTTTGAGATCTAATTGATTTAATATTTTTGTATTTGATGTCGGATAAAAAAATATTTCTAATTAAAGTTGTTCAGTTTTTTTTTTTTTTGTAGATTCAGAATATGTACAGAAACATATAGGTTTCCATTTAAAAAATAAAACTTGACGCCGAACCCTTGAAAGCTTGTTCTAGGTGGAAAAAAAATAGCTTAGTTTAGTTTCCCCTCGATATTAATAAACTTTAATTTGAAACTTTTTTCCATATAATGCACTGTTTTTGAGTTATAAGACTGTCTCAGGACAAAAAACTCACCCGGTATATGCAACTTTCCACATAAATTTCACCTTTACTGCCTAACCCTTTGAGATACACAAATTTATATAATGACATTCATTAAAGAAGATTTAATTTCCAACAGAAAAGTTCATATAATGTAAATGTCTAAAATCAATAGTTTACGAGTTAAAATATATTCCATTATTATAGAGTAAATGGACTTGATGAATCAATAAGAAATAATGTGTCTCTGAACGAGCATTTCCTCTCGATTTAATAGACCAAAAGAATTAAAAATAAGAAAGAAATCGATCAATTTTTATTGATTTAATCAATCTTGAGGTTCATAGTAACTTTTTAATATAAGAAAATAGTATTTTGATTAAGAATTTTGTACTTTAAAAGAAATTGTATGTAAAGATTGAATTTCTTCTCTCCGGGAGCGAATTAACTAGAAATGGCCAAAAATTTTATTTTAGTTCTCATTAGATATTTATTCAAATCGATTGAAATTTCATTTGTGTTTGTTATTTTCATTTATCTTTTATATAAAATAATTATTATTGTGAAATTTGCATTTTAAAGGGTTGTTTATTTGAAGACTAATGTGAAAAAACGCTAATAACTCGGTTGAAAATTTTTTTAAAAATTTTAACATAATAGATATTATAAAACAATTAATTATTAATAATTTAATTCTATTTTGAACGAAATCGAATAAGTACTTTTTAAGAAAATGATCAAAAACCCCGAAAACCCTCCATGAAAGGTCGTTATAGAAACATTTTAAAATTCACCTCCATGTCACAAGTCAATGTTTCGTTTCATATAACTTTTTAAACATTTTTCAAAGGCATCTCGTGCTTTCAAAAAACATCGTTTTTTGACGGTTCAGATGATTTTTGACCATTTTCTCAAAAAGTACTGAATCGATTTCGTTTAAAATTAAATTAAATTATTGATAATTAATTGTTTTATAATATCTATTAACTTTATATTTTTTAAAAAAATTTCAACGGAGTTATTAGCGTTTTTTCAAATTAGACTTCAAATAAACTACCCTTTAAAATGCAAATTTCACAATAATAATTATTTGTTATAAAAGATAAATGAAAATAACAAAAACATATGAAATTTCAATTTATTTGAATAGATATCTATGAGAAAAAAATAAAAATTTTGGCCATTTCTAGTTGATTCGCCATCAGAAAGAAGAAATTGAATCTTTTCATACAATTTCTTTTAAACTATAAAATTCTTAATAAAAATGATATTTTCCAATATAATAGACATACTGTGAACCTTCAGATAGATGAAATCGATAAAATAAGACCGTTTTCTTTCCCATTTATATAATTCTTGTGGACAATTTTATCAAGAGGCTAGGTCGCAAGTCACCCGGCATCAGCGAGTCATTTGTAACGGTTTTCTAGCTTTTTACCATTTTATTGAAAACTAATCAATCAATTTCGTCCAAAATTGAATATAATTAATATTAATTGATTGTTTTATAATATATATTTATTTCATATTTTTAAACCGACTAACGCACGAGCTCACTGCAGCTATAAAAAAGTATAAGCAGGATTCGATCAGTGGCTACTTAAAAGATTTGTCTTCAGACAAGGCCTCTGACTATTCTCTGTGGAAAGCCACAAAGAAAATAAAGAGACCGATCATTCAGGCGACTCCGCTAAAAAAAAGTAATGGTACATGGGCTAGAACAAATGAGGAAAAAGGCAATATGTTTGCAGATCATCTTGAAAAAATTTTCCAGCCTCTACCCAGGCAGACAGAGCAAGAAAACACGCTTCCAGTGGATAGTGGGGAAAACTGTGAAATTAAATACGTCACAACTGAAGAAGTCAAAAGAGAAATCGAATCAAATATTAACATCAGAAAAGCTCCTGGATTGGATTTAATTACCGGAAAAATTTTAAAAGAACTACCGAAGAAGGCTCTAACCAAACTCACCTACTTGTATAATGCTGCTTTCCGATTAAAATATGTGCCTAAACAATGGAAGATAGCTCAGATAATTATGATTCCTAAACCTGGTAAGCCATTGGAGGAGGTAACTTCATATAGACCAATATCACTATTGTCTATAATTTCTAAACTGTTCGAAAAACTATTCCTGAAACGTCTTATGCCAATTATCGAAAGTAAACGATTAATCCCACCTCACCAGTTTGGTTTTAGGGAAGAACACTCTACTATTGATCAGGTGCACCGTATCACTGATGTCATAGAATCAAGCCTAGAAGAAAAGAAGATTTGCTCGGCAGTTTTCTTGGATGTATCGCAAGCATTTGACAGAGTCTGGCACCGAGGCCTTGAATTAAAATTAAGAAGATACCTTCCAAAATCCTATAGTATATTACTAAAATCTTATATATCAGATAGATATTTTCGTGTTAAGCAGGAGGATAAATGTACAAGCTTCCGTGGGATTGGTGCAGGAGTTCCTCAGGGAAGCGTCTTGGGACCGATTCTATACTTAATATACACGTGTGATATTCCATATAATAGGGACGCTATTATCGGTACCTTTGCAGATGATACAGCTTTACTCTCTACTGGAGCAACTATAGAAGAAGCGACATCCAAGTTACAGCGTGCATTAAATAAAGTTTTATTATGGACCAAAAAATGGCGAATGAAACTTAACGAGAGTAAATCTCAGCAGGTAATCTTTACCAATCGTAAATGTATTGCCTTGCCTGTACAAATTAATGGCGTAGATGTTCCTATGTCCAACACAGCTAAATATCTGGGTATGACATTGGACACCAAACTACGATGGAAAGCGCACGTTAAAATGAAAAGAAAAGAATTAAATCTAAAATTTAGTAAAATGTATTGGCTGCTGGGCCGTCAATCGCAGCTTTCCATAGCAAACAAACTATTGGTATACCAACAAATACTAAAGCCTGTGTGGACCTACGGGGCGCAGTTGTGGGGCTGTGCGAAAAAAAAAAAAAAAGTCATATTGAGACGATACAAAAATTTCAAAACAAGATCCTGCGCTGCATCGTGGATGCTCCCAGATATATGCGTACGGATCGCCTACATAAGGACTTGAAAATTAAGACAGTCAGCGAGGTAATCAAGGATCTTGCCACGAAACATGGACAACGTCTGGAAAACCACAGAAATAGTGAAGCATCAAGACTCCTCAATACTGCTGGGAGAATAAGAAGACTGAAAAGGCTAAAACCGAATGATCTTGTGTAAACAAATGCATTTACACTTAAATATTAAGCGACCATTGGCATAGGCCAAAAGAGTTGCACAAACAATGAACTTTTATTTGAGCGAACAAATACTCGTTACATGCGAAATGTAGTTGTATTTAAAGAAAATAATATTTTGTAATAATATTTTGTAATAAAAAAAAAAAAAAATATTTTTAAAAATTATTTCAAAGTAATAATTAGCGTTTTTTCCAATGAGATTTCAAATAAATTATATTTTAAAATGCAAATTATCTAATAAAATCTATTTGATTTAAAAGATAAATGAAAATATTTCATTGATATGAAATTTCTATAGATTTATTTGAATATGTGATGAGAAAAAATTAAACCCTTTTGTCATTTCTAGCCAACTCGTTGCCCCAGTGAAGAAACTATTTGATTTAAACTACAAAATTATATAGTGAAAAGCTATTTTCTTATATTAGAATGATGCCTTAGCTCTTAAGAAAGAAGATCAGTCTATTCGCGGGTTTTTTTTAGTAAATTTCCTTGATAAGATTCTAAAGAAAAAATCGATTATCTGCACATTTATTAAATAATTTAAAAAATTAGAATTTATTTAGGCTAGCCTATTCTAGAAATAGCACAGCACTTTATAGACTATAACTGTATGTTTTCTATTCTAATTTAAATTAGAGACAATTTTAGAATAATTAACAAATAATAAATCCCTTAAATATGGGTAGATCGCGGTATCGTGCTGTATTGTGTAGTTCCGCCTGGTTCTACTGTAAGTAAATTGGAGGTGCGCTGTTTGCAGTTATATCTAAATCTTATTTTCATTTCGATTTAACATTTTCTTACCTAGAGTCAAAAGCCTATCTATAATAATAATAGAAATTAAGAATTATCTAATAGTCTGTATAAATACGTTTGGACTTGTATTTGGCATCTTTGCAATGGCTTAGCTCTAAAGGAATAGAGATCATTCTATCGCCATCATTTTTAGGTTTTTTCTTCGATCAGATTCTAATAAAACAATCTCTCATTCGCACATTAATTAAATAATAAAAAGTGAAAACTTATTTACGTGACAGATGCCTTTATAATTAATTAATAATAAACTTAAATATAAAATAAATTGTTCATTAATGCCTATATTATAACATTGATTTAATACCTGAATAAAATCATTCAAAAAATGATTTTTTTTTTTGAACCAGAAGAAGCTAGAAAGCCCAAAATCAAATTGGAAATACAATATTTTAACACAAGAATGAACTTTCTTCGATTTTTATTTTTAAATTATCGTGGGTATCTGAATCCAGACAGATAGACAAAATGATTTTTTTCATTTTTCAATACAGTGAATAAAAAAAGAATTCTCTAATTCTAGGCTAATAGAAGTAAAGGTTTGCCTAAAGTAGTGCTTCTTAAACTTTTTTCATTAGCGACCCAAAATTTATTGAGAAAATTTTTGTTCCCCGAGATTATATGTATAGTTTTATAGAATAAACTAACATTTTTATTAGTAAATCATGAAGAAATTATATTTTAAATCAAATCTTTTTTAAACATATCTAATATACAGGGGTGCCCACCAACCCCTAGCTTCATGACACCCCCCCCCCCAGTTTCATGAAAAGCAACTTTTGAAATATCTCAAAAACAGCAGAAACTATTTTGAAAAAATAAATTGAGCGAAACCATGTTGTTTTTATCAAAAAAGTTTTAAAGAGTGAACGTCAAAAAATTATCTTTATTATGAGATAAAGTTTAGGGAAAGCGGTGTTGGTTTATTCTTAAACATATTAAACACAGGAATTATTTAACGGGTTATAGTGGTGTTTCACAAAGAGGTAATAGAATTAAAAAATTAAAAAATCTTTTAAATTATTTTGGAGATTTTTTTATTTATCTCTATACATATTTGGGGCTATGAACACTTCATCAGGAGGTTTAACAGAAAACTTTTCATCAGGAGGTTTAACAGAAAAGTTTTCTATTAAACCTCCTGATGAAGGGTTCATAGCCCGAAATATGTATAGAGATAAATAAAAAAATCTCCAAAATAATTTAAAAGATTTTTTAATTTTTTAATTTTATTTCCTCTTTGTGAAACACCACTATAACCCGTTAAATAATTCCTGTGTTTATTATGAGATATTAATTGTTTTGTCTGTTAGTAGTACGTATGATACCAAATTTTGTGTACCTACACTCTAGCTCAAAAACTAGTGTGAATATCAAAAAGAAATTTCATATGTAGTTTTGGTACATTGAGATTAAGATCTGATTAGACTTTGGTTGAAATGGAAAAAAAACATTTACGGAGGGGGAGGGGGGGGGGTTAAAAATTTAAATTAATAAGTTTTTATACTAAAAAAAAAACAAGAAATTTAGAAATTACAATATAGCGTTCCTAAAATAAAAAAAAAGAGAGTAATTATTTTTTCGATGACTAAAATATTGGAGGGGTGAGGCGGGGCTTAAAAAGTATAACTATCAATATAAGTCCTTTTTTTTTTTTTTTTTTTTTTTTTTGTGGAGGGGAAATCCGTACGGACACCCTAAGGTAGTGCCGGACTCCCACCGGCTAAAACCCCCCATTCCCCGTTTCACCCCTCCTCCGGAACCGCTTGTCGCATTACTTCAGAGGAGGTGGGCGATCTTCTCTAGTGGTTGTCCTTGTTGTGCAGGATGTCCTTACACAGATTAGCAACGACTTTCCAGTTGTTCGGACTCTCTAGCATCAGTGTCAGGACATTATCCACTGAAAGCGTGGATCCAAGCACTGTCTCAGCCCGGGACCTCCTGTCAGCCCATTTCTTACAAAGAAAAATTGTGTGTTCTGGTGAATCTGCCGAGCCACACAGACCACATTGGTCGTTATCTCTCAGATTCATTTTCCTCAAGTAGGTTCCGAAGTTGCCATGCCCGCTCAATGCCTGTGTTAGGTAGTAGTCCAGCTCTCCGTGCCTACGCTGACACCAAACTTGCAGGTCAGGGATAAGGCGGTAAGTCCACCTCCCCTGATCCGCATTTTCCCATCTGTGTTGCCATCTTTCTAGCATACACGTTCTGTTCAGGACTTTTGAATCGGGGTCTGCGCCAAAATTGTAGGACCGCTCAAGAGCCAACAGGTCGATCGGAGGGACTGCCACCAAAACCTGGATGGCCGCAGCCGATATCGTCCTGTATGCGCATCCTACCCTGATTAGTGCGCTCCTCTGGGTTCTAATCAAAAGTTGTTTGTACTAATATAAGTCCTAGACCATCTGATCGATTAGTACGAAATTTCGCTTATGAAAATGTCTCATGTGAAATTGATAGTGGCTCGAAAGACGTTCAAAAATAGGAGAGAGGAGTCACTTGTATGGTAAAGTCATGTGGATGCCCACATCTGCTTATTTTGAATTTATTTTTGGTCCCTGGGCAATATAATTTTTTCATTGTCATTTTATTTTTTTCCACCCCAAAATTTAGTTACGTGTCTCAAAATGGGGTGGTGGCGCCCATATAAATATCGAAACCAAATTTCACACGTAGTTTTGGTCCATTGAGATTAAGAGCTGATTCGATTTTGGTGCATATCGACCCAAAATTAATGGGGGTGGAGGGGGGGTTAAAAATTAAAAATCTAGCTCGTTTGAGCAAACTCAACTAAATTTTGTATACATAATCAGTGGACCCCAGAAGTCTAAAAATGCAAAATCTAACCGCCCAAAATGGGAGGGGGGGGGTCAAAAAATGAAAATCTTGGCCATTTACCAAACTCAACCAAATTTTGTATACATAATCAGTGGGTCCCCAGGAGTCCAAAAATGCAAAAACTAACCGCCCGAAATGGGGGGAGGGTCAAAAAATGAAAATCTTGGCCATTTACCAAACTCAACCAAATTTTGTATACATAATCAGTGGGTCCCCAGAAGTCTAAAAATTCAAAAACTAACACCCCGAAATGGGGGGGGGGGGCGGAGGGTTAAAAAATGAAAATCTTTGCCATTTACCAAACTCAACCAAATTTTGTATACATAATCAGTGGGTCCCCAGAAGTCTAAAAATGCAAAAACTAACCCCCCTACATGATTATAAATAATTTTATTAAATATTAAATATAAGTGAGGGGCCAGGTTGTATGGTAAAGTCAAGTGGATGGCCACATCAGAACACGTCAGCTTATTTTTTCATACACCAATACAATACTTGACCATACCCTGCATGTATGGTAAATAATAAATACCATAATAAGTGTTAAACTTAAGTTTAATTTATTAATAAATCTAAAACTAACAAATTGAGGAAGGTTATTCGGGAAGAGATTACCTACTAGTATATTTATTCATTCAATTCATATTTTTAAGTCTTTTATTTTAATGTCTTCAGAAGTCAACGTTACTTTTCATTTTGAATTTTTAACTTTTTACGACGAATATTTTTCATAAGCTTTTACCTGTTTTGAAATATTCTCAAAAGAAATTCAAATTTTGTCAGTTTAGTTGGATTTTAATATGTTAATTGTTTTTTCATTTTATTTTTATTTTTGGGAAATAGATCTGTTTTAAAGTAATTTTTTAAAATTTGGAGGGCCTACGGAACCGAGTGGCAGATTTCTAAATAGGCTAGCTAGGCTATAGCCAACGGCGGTAAATTTTCTACGTTCTCATTAAATTTCGCCAACTCTCTGTTGGAGAAAATAAGCTGACGTGTTCTGATGTGGCCATCCTTGTTGACTTTACCATACAACCTGGCCCCTCACTTATATTTAATATTTAATAAAATTATTTATAATCATGTAGGGGGGGGGGTTATTTTTTTGCATTTTTAGACTCCTGGGACCCACTGATTATGTATACAAAATTTGGTTGAGTTTGGTAAATGGCAAAGATTTTCATTTTTTTGACCCTCCCACCCCCCCCCCCCCATTTCGGGCGGTTAGTTTTTGCATTTTTAGACTTCTTGAGACCCACTGATTATGTATACAAAATTTGGTTTAGTTTGGTAAATGGCCAAGATTTTCATTTTTTGACCCTCCGCCCCCTCCCCCTCCTTTCGGGCCGTTAGTTTTTGCATTTTTAGACTTCTGGGGACCCACTGATTATGTATACAAAATTTGGTTGAGTTTGATAAATGGCCAAGATTGTCATTTTTTGACCCTCCGCCCCCCCCCCCCATTTTGGGCGGTTAGATTTTGCATTTTTAGACTTCTGGGGGTCCACTGATTATGTATACAAAATTTGGTTGAGTTTGCTCAAATGACCTAGATTTTTAATTTTTAACCCCCCTCGACCCCCTTAATTTTGGATCGATATGCACCAAAATCTAATCAGCTCTTAATCTCAATGGACCAAAACTACGTGTGCAATTTGGTTCCGATATTCACACTAGTTTTTGAGCTAGCTCGTCCACAAATTTGGTAACTTACAGACTGACTAACTAACTAACTAACTAACTAACTAACCAACAGACATTTTGACAAAACAATTATTATCTCGAAAAATATAATTTTTTCTTTGTTCACTTATTAGAGCTTTTTTGTATACCGAAATGCCATAGTTTCGCTCAATTTTTTTAATCGAAATAGTTTCAGCCGTTTTTTAGATATTTTGAAAAAAAGAAGGAAAAAAAAACACTTTTTTCATGCACGATTACAATACTTGACCATACCCTGTATGGTAAAGTAAAAAGAGTGAAGAGTTAAAATTATGTGAAGTTTATTTACAGAATCTTTCAGACGATTTAGTTGAAGAGATCTTTTTCCTCAAAGAGTATTTATTTGGCACTAGAAGACAAAAAACATGTAAATATAAACAATATGTGCAACTGGATTAGAGATCGGAATCTGCTTGATATTTTTCCTAATCTCGATTTATATAGTTTAAAGAATTTACAAATCAATGGCAGAAAGCAATTATTCTTCGGAACTTACGTTCTCAGGCTTGGAAAGAATTAAAACATACTTACGCAAAAAATAAAATATTTAATTATAAAATATAATAAATAATATAATCAAAATGTAGCCTGAATTTGAACTTAATTTATAACGTTGGTACGCCTGTATTTAGGCAACCGAATGCGCGCTCAAGAATGATAGCTGCGTATGAGCTAGGCGAGTCCAGTCGTTGATAGAATGCTCCAGAGCTTATGCCATGGAAGCCAACAAGACCCGTATAGCATAGAGACCAAAATAAAACCCAAATGCAACTTTTTTGAATGGTTGAATATATAATGTTGATTATTGTTTTTTATTTAAGAAGTGTGTAATTATTCATTATATTAATCAAATCAAAGAAATATTTAATTATAAATAAACAGTTGCAAATCGGTGACAAAAATGTTGGCGACAACCTTTTTTGTAACGGTTGCATTATAATCTTTGAGACTATAATTTAACGATAATACAACAGTTGAAAAACGGAAAAAAACGAGACATAACTACCGTTTAGAAACCGTAATTCAACCTAATTAAAACTATATAAACACTATAATTCAACCATTCAAAAAAGTTGCATTTAGGTTTTATTTTGGTCTCTATGCTATACGGGGAGTGTATGAAAGGATAATTTTTACATAAGCTTTAAATAGGTAGAGAATAGAAAAAGTAGAATTTACCATATAAATATTCGAGTTTTCCCGATTTACTGCCTCAATTCCATTTTATTAATGTGATTTTGCTCTTTACTTTATCCAATGCGTAAAGTCTGGCTCATCGAACAAACGTTTCTGCCCTTTCCCTGTACTTCAGATACTATCATCGTGTCTGTTCAGTTGAGCTGGAATCAATTATCCCCTCTAAAGCCCTCTTTAAGAGAAACACGCGGTTTTCGAAAGCTCAGCACCCCTTCGCTGTCAAATTGGATAAAAATCGAACAAGCGCTTTCGCTAACTCTTTTATTCCTATGACCTCCAGAGACTGGAACTCGCTCCCACCCACCGTCTTCCCCGCGACTTATAACCTTCAGCTGTTTAAGACCAGTATCCACAGATACCTTCAACCCCTACCCACCCCATAAAAACCCTTCTTCTTCCTCTTTTCACGATGGAGGGCCTTTAGGGGATGCACCTTTGTGGTGTAACTCCTTCTCTTATCATTTTCTTTAAAAAAAAGTATTGGAATCGTGACTTCAAAGGGCTCTCAGCTAAAGACTACGGAACCCATGGTCTCAAATATAATCACAAATTGTAGTATTCAATCAGAGTGAATTTCTGAAAATTCCGATAATCTTTATCTATTCCAGGGGTGTCCAACCTTTTGGCTTACACGGGTCACATTTGAAGAAAAATCAACTGGTGTGTTCACCACACGACTTTCACATTTTCATTTATTTGAAGTCATCGCGACACTACTAATTTACACTCCCTTCATTTAATTCGTTTTTTTTTTATTTCCTCAAAAATGACTACAACAATTTTTTTAAAAATTAGTATATTTATCAAGTGTCATGAGTTAATAGTTGTGTCAAATTTTTAATCCAATTGAAATAAAGGAAGGGGTTGTGAATTAGGAGTGTCGTAAAATAAATAATTTAATCGTTCATATCTCGTCTTCGGAAAGTCACAGAGCCTTGAAATTTGAAACTTAAGCTAGCTAAAGGCTACAAGATGTATCACAAGATTTGGGCTAAAATAGAAAAACCGGAAGTTGATGTTTACGTACGTAAGAATCCCTCCTTGCGTTTCGCATCCTTAAGTCTCGGGGCTACGAAATTCGAAACTTAAGCTCGATATAGGTTAGAAGGAGTACATCAAGCTTTTGGGAAGGGGCCCGGCCTTAGTTGATTAAAATTGAAAGTTTAAGTTTATGTGCATTGCTGGGTTGGCCATCTTCGACAAAAACTTTCTGCAGTGGCCAGCCCATCTTAAACGAATTTTAACGTTTTTTAACATTAATGTTAACTTTTATTTATATTTTTTTCAATTATTTTTTTTTTTGTAATATTGATTTATTCTTGCTTAATCGCAGTGCACAGTTGTGGGGCGCTTTTAGCGCTCCCAGCTCTCTGGCCTCGGTTCTGGTATTCTACTGGAGCCCATATATACATTGACATTTTACCAATAGCCACAACATCTGGCATTATTTTTGGACGGCTGATGAGGTGTTACAACCTAATTTGTAAACAAATCTATTTTCTTTCTGTAAAGGGCTGCCCCCCTCTGCGTGGCGCAATAAATCAGTCATTGAAATCGGAAGACCGGAAGTGGACATTTACATGAAAGATTTTTTTTTTTGATTTTCTCAAAAACGACTGCAACAATATTAAATAGTCTTCCTGATTTTATACTTAAAGAATTACAATTAAAACAAAATGTGTGAATGAGAATAATCTTGAAATGAAATAGATACACCAGTATTAATACTATGCTAAATACACTTAATTTTCTCAATGTTAAGGGGACTATCTATTGTAATTCAATAATTATGATCTTTAAAATAAGGAAGAATTTAGTACCAAAATATTTACTAGAAAAATTAAAATATACAAATTTATCGGGTTGTTATGATTTGAGAAGTGGGGAAAATTTCAAAATTGATGTTTGCAGGACAAATAAAATTTTTAAACACGCAGGGGTTTGTCGGAATACAATAAAGTGCCAATTGAGATAAAGAAATTGCCACGGGAATTCATGTATTCAAGAATCGATTGTTAAAATTTGTAATTTTGAAGAGATAATCTTCTTGTGATATCTCCACCAAAATGACAATGCTAAGTTGTGGTATACTTTGTGTTGTTTGCTGTATTATTATTAAAATGTTTGTATTATATATTATTGTTATAGTATTTGTATTGCATGGTATAGTTATTGTATGTGTATTATTGTTTTAAAAATTTCTATTGTATTGTATTATTGTTGTACATTATTATTGTAATGTTTTATATTGTATTGTATTGTTAACTTTTATGATTGTATATTATTATTATATTGAATATTATTATTGTATATATATAGCCATGCGCGTAGTTAAGGGGGGGGGCAAGGGAGGCACTGTCCCCCCTAGAAAACTCCTTGCCCCCCTAGAAAAATAGAGTCAATATCTCAATAACTATTTATGCTATGAGATTAATTTGATTCTTAAAAAATCAATACAGATTGAAAAATGTAGATCTCAAAAAAAATAATATTCCCATATTGCCCAGTAAATAGGGGGGTTTCAGCTTATATTAATTGCGGCAAAAGATTTTTAGGGTCGTTTGGTATGGTGTGGGTATGGCAAATCTAAGTTTGCGACCTCGAAATTCTGGGGGACAACTTTTGGCGGCCGAAAAACCTCGAAATTTTCTGACTTTTTCCAGTTTTTCGCTTATAACTCGAAAACAGTTCAACAAATGTTTACTGACTTGAGGACCAATCGGCTATAAATGGTTCGACTTATATGGGCGATTGGACCCTAATAATAATTTTCTCCTCAACACGCGTTTGCCCATCTCCAAAATGCGACTTATCCACCAACTAAGAACCACAAATGCTCGAGTTGTACATTTTTATGTCAACTCCAACAGTTATAAATTGGACCCAAATGTGAACTGCACGCTATGCAATATGCAGGCAAAGGAAGATTTAAAACATATTCTGGTAGATTGTCCGATATTTACTGGTTCGCGCAGTCACTATTTGTATAAATATTTTCTTGCCTCTGAGGTGGTAGATGAAGATAACTTCGTGGAAATTATAATTAACATTTGTAATGAGGAACAAGCAAAAGACTTGTTTCACTTTGTGGTTGAGGCTCTCCGCATCCGGGCATTCATAGTTAATGAATAGATAAAATAAATAATTTCAAATAAGATTTTTTATTTAAAATTTTTTTTTTACATTATTTGTTTTTCGTTTTGTTTACTTTATTTTTGTTTTTGTTTTTTTATTTTTTTATAATGTTTTATTGTTATATTTTTGTTTTTTATTCTATTTTTTCAAAATTGTATTAGCCAATCTGGCTTTAAACAATAAATTATTATCTATCTTATCTATCTATCTATATTGTATTGTATTGTTAACTTTTATGATTGTATATTATTATTATATTGAATATTATTATTGTATATGTATAGCCATGCGCGTAGTTAAGAGGGGTGGCAAGGGGGGCACTGGCCACCCTAGAAAACTCCTTGCCCCCCCCCCTATAAAAATAGAGTCAATATCTCAATAACTATTTATGCTATGAGATTAATTTTATTCTTAAAAAATCAATACAGATTGAAAAATGTAGATCTCAAAAAAATTATATTTTCATATTTCCCAGTAAATAGGGAGGGGTTGATATGGTGTGGGAATGGCAAATCTAAGTTTGTGACCTCGAAATTCTGGGGATAACTTTTTGGCGGCCGAAAAACCTCGAAATTTTCTGACTTTTTCCAGTTTTTCGCTTATAACTCGAAAACAGTTCATATTTTATAAATAACCGTTCTATAGTAAATTAAAGAGGACAAATTTTCTCGTTTGTTAAAAAAAATGCAAAATTGGTTATTAGTTCGATTTTTAATGGGGATCCAAAAAACAGCCCCCAGGATCACTTTTGAATATCCCTAAAACTCACACTTTTTTCGATGTTTTCCCATTTTGACCATGAAGGAGCACGTTGTCAACAAAGAAGCCTCTATACATTTTAAAACTAGATCAAATTTGCTACAATATAAACAAAATTTCATATTAATTGAATAACCTGTGTCGCAATGAGGTTGAAATTTTGAAAGAAATGCAATTTTGTGCAATAAATCGCAGTTTTTCATTCATAAAATGAAAACCACTCATCATACAAACTTGATTTCTATTTCATTCTCTAGAAAACGTTCACTTGGACCACTTTTTTGTTAAAACTCTTTGATTTATAGATATCCTACATTTTCCGGACAGGAAAAGAAAAAATCACTTCAAATATAATAATATATAATACAACTTCAAAAGATTGAACCGAATCCTCAAAAGCGTCATGGAAAATAGATATCTATAAATCTAAGAGTTTTATCAAAAAAGTAGTCCAAGTAAACGTTCAACTCAATAAGATTTACAACAGAATGAGATAGAAATTAAGTTCTTAGGATAAGTAGTTTTCATTTTTTGAAGGAAAAACTGCGATTTTTTGCTTAAACTTTGTTTAAATTGTAGCAAATTTAATCTAGTTTAAAAATGTATAGAGTGATCTTTGACGAAAACGTACTCCT
The DNA here is from genome assembly GCA_024734495.1 of Forficula auricularia. Lineage (NCBI taxonomy): Eukaryota > Metazoa > Arthropoda > Insecta > Dermaptera > Forficulidae > Forficula > Forficula auricularia. The sequence continues at coordinate 21,151,913 of JALMQS010000128.1, forward strand.
TCATGGTCAAAAATCGAAAAAAGTTCGAGCTTTGGGATAGGTATTCAAAAGTGATCCGGGGCTGTTTTTTGGATCCCCATTAAATTTTGAACTACTCCACCAATTTTGCATTTCATTTTTTAATCGACGCGAAATTTTGTCCTCTTTAATTTACTATAGGACTGTTATTTACAAAATATGGACCGTTTTCGAGTTATAAGCGAAAAACTGGATAAAGTTCGAAAATTTCGATAATATTGAAAGCTATTTACGTTTTTTTAATTCTATCAACTTGTTTTTTCAATATTTTTGCTCAAATGCTCAATTTAACAGGTTGGATGGATGGTTGGCCGAGAACAATTTGGGTTGGGCGGTCGCCACACCTCGCTCAACCTTGGCGCCGCCACTTCCGCTGCTCCCCCCTTAGGAAAATTCCCTAACTACGCCAATGTTTATGATTGTAAATTATTATTATATATGTATAGCTGAAAAATAGCTAGTAAAGAAAATTATTATTATTATTATTTATTTGCACCAAGCAGAGGACAACCTCTTTGTTTCTCTTTATAAAAAAATCTTTGAATTTTAATTTTCTCCTTGTGAAACACCATAAACTCCAACCTAATATAATTTTAAGTACCTGGCCACCGAGCGATGATCGGTAACTTTTTGCTTCAGTTAAAAGCTATATATTAGTCCCCGAACCCCCCCCCTCGACCCCCGGACCCCCACCACTTCACCCCACCTCCTTCACCCTCCACCCCACATCCACTCCCACCTACACCTCCATCCCACCACAATTCCACCCCCCCACCCCGAAACAACTCGCCTCTACCCTCGCCCCCGCCCCCTCACCCAGTTTTTGCATTTCAACCCTTGTAGGGGTCCACAGATTATGTGTATATATGTATAGGTATATAAATAAATACCGGATAATAATTTTTTTTAATTAAATAACAATTTTTAACTGTATCAATTAAATTGGCAAATTCCAATATAGAAAAAAACTCGATTTTTAATTAATTAAATTGTTCATCTTTTAATATATACAATAATATTTGTAATGATCTGTTTGTGGGATTTAAAATTAAAAAACCAATTAAAAATTAAAACGAAATTGAATCAAAATTTAAATGTACATTTTTATCGAGATAACCACCTGTGAATAATTATTTCAATTAACAAAAAACCCATCAAAAACAACTTAGCCGAAGATGAGACGGTGACAGATCGAATGTCCAACACAAAACCCTCCTAACCCGTGAATTTCATCCAAATCGTTAGAGCCGTTTTCGAGAACCCGATTGGATATATTTATATACAATTTTTGCTCGTTTAATAAGAGTAGAGTACTTGGAGCCACCGAGCGATGCACGGTAACTTTTTACTTCAGTTAAAAGCTATATATTAATATTATTTTTAATTTAAAATTCTGATAAAAATACAAATATATATAGTATATCTGGACCCCCTCCCCCTAAAACCCTGCACTTCGCCCCCACCACCACCTCCTCGTCTCACCCCACCTCCACCCCGCCCCAACCCCGCACCTGGCCCCCATCACTACACCACCCCTCTTGCACCCCCAGCCCCACCCCCGCACCCAATTTATACATAGGTACAGTGGATTTTATCAAATTTTAAATTAAAAATAATATTAATATATAACTTTTAACTGAAGAAAAAAGTTGCCGAGCTGTTGTATTTATAAACAAAAATTCCTATTTTTAAAATAATATATTAATATTTGCTATAAAGTATTCGTGAGTTTTAAAATTAAAAAGCCAATTAAAAATGAAAGATAATTGAAAAAAATGTAAACAAACTTTTTTATTGAGATTTTTATCTATAAATAATTACTTTAATTAAGAAAAGATCAATTAAGATTAAATTTGTCGAGGTCCAGACCTGGCCAGATCGCTTTCTCATCCTCAAAAACTTGTTAATAGATTTTGATTAATCAAAATCGGTATAGACCGTTTTCAAAATAGAACTAAGATACAAATATATAAATATATAAGTAAATATTTTTGCTCGTTTAATAAGAGTAGATAATGTTTCACTATAAGCCAACCCCGCGTTCCCTAAATTCGACAATACAACCTCTTTGTTTCTCTCTACTATAGTACCTGGAGGCACCGAGCGATGCTTGGTAACTTCTTCCTTCATTTAAAATCTTTATTTTAATATTATTTTTAATTTAAAATTCTGATAAAAAGGTCGATTTTTATTTGAGAGCCGTTTTCAAATTAAAAAATACAAATATATCTATATAATGTATTCGACCACTGTACCCCCCACCTCCACCCTGCTCGACCCCACCCCCGAAACCTCGCCCTACCCCCGGATCCCCCACCTTCTGCACCCCCCACATCCACCACATCCACCCCCGCTCCGCATCAAGATCGCTTTCTCATCCTCAAAACTTGTTAATAGAGTTTGTTTCATCAAAATCGTTAAAGCCGTTTTTAAAATAAAAAAAATTACAAATACTTATTTATATATATATATATACCTGGAAGACCGAGCTTTGTTCGGGTTTAGTTAATGCTTGACAACAACACACCACAATCACAATAGTTCTTCAAGGCCTTTGAGAACAATTAGCCCAACTCATTGTCTGTCTGGGTACAATAGTAAAAGGAAAACCTTTTTTAAAACCTTAAGAATGGAATTTTTCTACCTGAGAATAATTAATTTGATTACGATAAAACCCATCAAAAACAATTTTGTCGAAGATGAGACCGTGACAGATCGAATTGTCACCCCAAAAACTCCCTAACCCGTGAATTTCATCAAAATCGGTAGAGCCGTTTTCAAAATAGAACCAAGATACAAATATATATATAAATAAATATATAAACAAACATACAATTTTTACTCGTTTAATAAGAGTAGATAAATAATTTTTGCTCGTTTAATCAGGCCCGGATCGAATAAATGCGGGGCCCGATTGGATTTTTTTTTTGCGGGGCACTCTCTATATATTAAATATTTAAATAAAATTCAAATTCAGTATATATATAAATATATCAAATGTCATGGATCATCAGATAGGTAAACTTCTACATAAATT
>JALMQS010000128.1:21155067-21347744 GCA_024734495.1 Forficula auricularia
TTAAAAAAATATATTCATTGATCTATTCTCGGGTAGGAAAAATTGTTTAAAAATCCATATGAAAAGTAACGATGATTCTTGAAATGAAACTCGATTCTACTGTTGCTTGCTGATTTCTTTCATTTCACCTACTCTTGAGATTGACAAAATTTTTGTTCATAAAAAGTCAATGAAAATTAAATTGGCGGGAAGGAAAGTACACTGCTGTTCGCTCCTGGTACCCGGATACAAATTTTAAAAATTTTAAGAAAATCAATGCTTAACGCTTGATTTCAAGGCTCCAATTGGGTCGCTATAATGTTGCTTCAACGCCAGCTCAACTTATACAGATTAAAAAAATATATTCATTGATCTATTCTCGGGTAGGAAAAATTGTTTAAAAATCCATATGAAAAGTAACGATGATTCTTGAAATGAAACTCGATTCTACTGTTGCTTGCTGATTTCTTTCATTTCACCTACTCTTGAGATTGACAAAATTTTTGTTCATAAAAAGTCAATGAAAATTAAATTGGCGGGAAGGAAAGTACACTGCTGTTCGCTCCTGGTACCCGGATACAAATTTTAAAAATTTTAAGAAAATCAATGCTTAACGCTTGATTTCAAGGCTCCAATTGGGTCGCTATAATGTTGCTTCAACGCCAGCTCAACTTATACAGATTAAAAAAATATATTCATTGATCTATTCTCGGGTAGGAAAAATTGTTTAAAAATCCATATGAAAAGTAACGATGATTCTTGAAATGAAACTCGATTCTACTGTTGCTTGCTGATTTCTTTCATTTCACCTACTCTTGAGATTGACAAAATTTTTGTTCATAAAAGTCAATGAAAATTAAATTGGCGGGAAGGAAAGTACACTGCTGTTCGCTCCTGGTACCCGGATACAAATTTTAAAAATTTTAAGAAAATCAATGCTTAACGCTTGATTTCAAGGCTCCAATTGGGTCGCTATAATGTTGCTTCAACGCCAGCTCAACTTATACAGATTAAAAAAATATATTCATTGATCTATTCTCGGGTAGGAAAAATTGTTTAAAAATCCATATGAAAAGTAACGATGATTCTTGAAATGAAACTCGATTCTACTGTTGCTTGCTGATTTCTTTCATTTCACCTACTCTTGAGATTGACAAAATTTTTGTTCATAAAAAGTCAATGAAAATTAAATTGGCGGGAAGGAAAGTACACTGCTGTTCGCTCCTGGTACCCGGATACAAATTTTAAAAATTTTAAGAAAATCAATGCTTAACGCTTGATTTCAAGGCTCAATTGGGTCGCTATAATGTTGCTTCAACGCCAGCTCAACTTATACAGATTAAAAAAATATATTCATTGATCTATTCTCGGGTAGGAAAAATTGTTTAAAAATCCATATGAAAAGTAACGATGATTCTTGAAATGAAACTCGATTCTACTGTTGCTTGCTGATTTCTTTCATTTCACCTACTCTTGAGATTGACAAAATTTTTGTTCATAAAAAGTCAATGAAAATTAAATTGGCGGGAAGGAAAGTACACTGCTGTTCGCTCCTGGTACCCGGATACAAATTTTAAAAATTTTAAGAAAATCAATGCTTAACGCTTGATTTCAAGGCTCCAATTGGGTCGCTATAATGTTGCTTCAACGCCAGCTCAACTTATACAGATTAAAAAAATATATTCATTGATCTATTCTCGGGTAGGAAAAATTGTTTAAAAATCCATATGAAAAGTAACGATGATTCTTGAAATGAAACTCGATTCTACTGTTGCTTGCTGATTTCTTTCATTTCACCTACTCTTGAGATTGACAAAATTTTTGTTCATAAAAAGTCAATGAAAATTAAATTGGCGGGAAGGAAAGTACACTGCTGTTCGCTCCTGGTACCCGGATACAAATTTTAAAAATTTTAAGAAAATCAATGCTTAACGCTTGATTTCAAGGCTCCAATTGGGTCGCTATAATGTTGCTTCAACGCCAGCTCAACTTATACAGATTAAAAAATATATTCATTGATCTATTCTCGGGTAGGAAAAATTGTTTAAAAATCCATATGAAAAGTAACGATGATTCTTGAAATGAAACTCGATTCTACTGTTGTTTGCTGATTTCTTTCATTTCACCTACTCTTGAGATTGACAAAATTTTTGTTCATAAAAAGTCAATGAAAATTAAATTGGCGGAAGGAAAGTACACTGCTGTTCGCTCCTGGTACCCGGATACAAATTTTAAAAATTTTAAGAAAATCAATGCTTAACGCTTGATTTCAAGAGCTCCAATTGGGTCGCTATAATGTGTTGCTTCAACGCCAGCTCAACTTATACAGATTAAAAGTATATTCATTGATCTATTCTCGGGTAGGAAAAATTGTTTAAAAATCCATATGAAAAGTAACGATGATTCTTGAAATGAAACTCGATTCTACTGTTGCTTGCTGATTTCTTTCATTTCACCTACTCTTGAGATTGACAAAATTTTTGTTCATAAAAAGTCAATGAAAATTAAATTGGCAGGAAGGAAAGTACACTGCTGTTCGCTCCTGGTACCCGGATACAAATTTTAAAAATTTTAAGAAAATCAATGCTTAACGCTTGATTTCAAGGCTCCAATTGGGTCGCTATAATGTTGCTTCAACGCCAGCTCAACTTATACAGATTAAAAAAATATATTCATTGATCTATTCTCGGGTAGGAAAAATTGTTTAAAAATCTATATGAAAAGTAACGATGATTCTTGAAATGAAACTCGATTCTACTGTTGTTTGCTGATTTCTTTCATTTCACCTACTCTTGAGATTGACAAAATTTTTGTTCATAAAAAGTCAATGAAAATTAAATTGGCGGGAAGGAAAGTACACTGCTGTTCGCTCCTGGTACCCGGATACAAATTTTAAAAATTTTAAGAAAATCAATGCTTAACGCTTGATTTCAAGGCTCCAATTGGGTCGCTATAATGTTGCTTCAACGCCAGCTCAACTTATACAGATTAAAAAAATATATTCATTGATCTATTCTCGGGTAGGAAAAATTGTTTAAAAATCTATATGAAAAGTAACGATGATTCTTGAAATGAAACTCGATTCTACTGTTGTTTGCTGATTTCTTTCATTTCACCTACTCTTGAGATTGACAAAATTTTTGTTCATAAAAAGTCAATGAAAATTAAATTGGCTGGAAGGAAAGTACACTGCTGTTCGCTCCTGGTACCCGGATACAAATTTTAAAAATTTTAAGAAAATCAATGCTTAACGCTTGATTTCAAGGCTCCAATTGGGTCGCTATAATGTTGCTTCAACGCCAGCTCAACTTATACAGATTAAAAAAATATATTCATTGATCTATTCTCGGGTAGGAAAAATTGTTTAAAAATCCATATGAAAAGTAACGATGATTCTTGAAATGAAACTCGATTCTACTGTTGCTTGCTGATTTCTTTCATTTCACCTACTCTTGAGATTGACAAAATTTTTGTTCATAAAAAGTCAATGAAAATTAAATTGGCGGTAAGGAAAGTACACTGCTGTTCGCTTCTGGTACCCGGATACAAATTTTAAAAATTTTAAGAAAATCAATGCTTAACGCTTGATTTCAAGGCTCCAATTGGGTCGCTATAATGTTGCTTCAACGCCAGCTCAACTTATACAGATTAAAAAAATATATTCATTGATCTATTCTCGGGTAGGAAAAATTGTTTAAAAATCCATATGAAAAGTAACGATGATTCTTGAAATGAAACTCGATTCTACTGTTGCTTGCTGATTTCTTTCATTTCACCTACTCTTGAGATTGACAAAATTTTTGTTCATAAAAAGTCAATGAAAATTAAATTGGCGGGAAGGAAAGTACACTGCTGTTCGCTCCTGGTACCCGGATACAAATTTTAAAAATTTTAAGAAAATCAATGCTTAACGCTTGATTTCAAGGCTCAATTGGGTCGCTATAATGTTGCTTCAACGCCAGCTCAACTTATACAGATTAAAAAAATATATTCATTGATCTATTCTCGGGTAGGAAAAATTGTTTAAAAATCCATATGAAAAGTAACGATGATTCTTGAAATGAAACTCGATTCTACTGTTGCTTGCTGATTTCTTTCATTTCACCTACTCTTGAGATTGACAAAATTTTTGTTCATAAAAAGTCAATGAAAATTAAATTGGCGGGAAGGAAAGTACACTGCTGTTCGCTCCTGGTACCCGGATACAAATTTTAAAAATTTTAAGAAAATCAATGCTTAACGCTTGATTTCAAGGCTCCAATTGGGTCGCTATAATGTTGCTTCAACGCCAGCTCAACTTATACAGATTAAAAAAATATATTCATTGATCTATTCTCGGGTAGGAAAAATTGTTTAAAAATCCATATGAAAAGTAACGATGATTCTTGAAATGAAACTCGATTCTACTGTTGCTTGCTGATTTCTTTCATTTCACCTACTCTTGAGATTGACAAAATTTTTGTTCATAAAAAGTCAATGAAAATTAAATTGGCAGGAAGGAAAGTACACTGCTGTTCGCTCCTGGTACCCGGATACAAATTTTAAAAATTTTAAGAAAATCAATGCTTAACGCTTGATTTCAAGGCTCCAATTGGGTCGCTATAATGTTGCTTCAACGCCAGCTCAACTTATACAGATTAAAAAAAATATATTCATTGATCTATTCTCAGGTAGGAAAAATTGTTTAAAAATCCATATGAAAAGTAACGATGATTCTTGAAATGAAACTCGATTCTACTGTTGCTTGCTGATTTCTTTCATTTCACCTACTCTTGAGATTGACAAAATTTTTGTTCATAAAAAGTCAATGAAAATTAAATTGGCGGGAAGGAAAGTACACTGCTGTTCGCTCCTGGTACCCGGATACAAATTTTAAAAATTTTAAGAAAATCAATGCTTAACGCTTGATTTCAAGGCTCCAATTGGGTCGCTATAATGTTGCTTCAACGCCAGCTCAACTTATACAGATTAAAAAAATATATTCATTGATCTATTCTCGGGTAGGAAAAATTGTTTAAAAATCCATATGAAAAGTAACGATGATTCTTGAAATGAAACTCGATTCTACTGTTGCTTGCTGATTTCTTTCATTTCACCTACTCTTGAGATTGACAAAATTTTTGTTCATAAAAAGTCAATGAAAATTAAATTGGCGGTAAAGGAAAGTACACTGCTGTTCGCTCCTGGTACCCGGATACAAATTTTAAAAATTTTAAAAAAATCAATGCTTAACGCTTGATTTCAAGGCTCCAATTGGGTCGCTATAATGTTGCTTCAACGCCAGCTCAACTTATACAGATTAAAAAAGTATATTCATTGATCTATTCTCGGGTAGGAAAAATTGTTTAAAAATCCATATGAAAAGTAACGATGATTCTTGAAATGAAACTCGATTCTACTGTTGCTTGCTGATTTCTTTCATTTCACCTACTCTTGATTTTCTGCCACGAGCCGAGATCTCGTGCGAAACCACTGATTCAAGTGATATATGTTTGATGTCAAAGGATTTACATTTCATCTATTTAAAAAGATGTTTTCGGAGAATTATTTAAAGAAGTTAAATATAAATAAAATATTTAACACAAGACCGAGTCTTGATGTCTTAAACAGTCGTTAGTAGATACTACTGTGCTTTAATCAACTTATTCCATTTACGACTTGTTAGGAAAAGTTTTTAATCTCCAGGAGGGCAAAATCTTGGTGGAACGAAGGGTTAATTATTCCTCCATTCACCCCCGCTGTTTTTTTTTTTTAATAATAGTCACATAGCTATTATAAAATTGTTTGGATAAAGAAAATGTGGGAAATCAAGCAAAGAAAGATAAGAATAATAATAATACTTAATAATATTTGTTTTTTATAATAATTTAATTATTGTTTGCCCAATTTCCTTTTCTGGATAGCCACAACTAATAAACAATTAATGATTTTGAATCTTAACAAATAAAATATTATTGATTTTATTTCAAAATCATTAATTGTGAGGACAGATACGCATAAGTTTGTTTAAAATTTAGAATAATTCCATCCATTTCATAAAAAATAAAATTGTTAAACACTCAATAGGCTAAAATAAATATTAATTTTGTAAAAAGTAAAAAAAGAACACATTCCAGTGGGTGGGGGGTCAAAACCCCTGTTCCTACTTTACTGTCCTTGTATATTATTTTGATTTTCTTCAATTTACTTACATTTCCTGATGATTTGAGATTGAATGTTCTAAAATTACTTCCGATACACACGATAACTTATAAGAACGAAAAGTCATAGAAAGTTCGCTCTTGTGCTAAAATATCTGTATTACAATTCTTATTGATGATTAGATTTTGGTTTTTCTAGCTCAAGATCTTCCGGCTAAAAAATGAAAAAAACATTTTTTAAATAATTTTATTGACATTTTAATCCGTTTCTAGAGTAAAAAAAATCATAAACAATCGATCAGGTGTCCTTTGAATTACCATTTAACTATTTTTAGAGGAAAAAAGTTAACACTTTTTCAAAACTCGATACCCTCTCAGGCTAGAGCCGCCCTAATAATAAATAATAAACTTAAATATAAATTTTTATTTATGCCTATATCATCTTAAGATCTCAATAAAATTATTCATAAAATGATATTTTCTGCATTTTTTAGCCGGAAGTTCTAAAGCTAGAAAGCCCCAAATTTTATCAGTTCTCCTCATTAGAAATACCTACATTTTGTCACAAGAACTAACTGTTTACGACTTTTCATTTTCGAGTTATTCTGGGTATCACATACATTTAATTAATTAGATAGTAAATTAAATCCAAATATAAATTTTGACTGGCTTATTAAGGAAAGTATACCTAGTCATGAAAAAGTTTTCACTTTTTTCTCCAATCTTAATTCTTGCAATAATTGTATAGATCTCGAAAATATCAAAAATTTGAACAAAGAATATTAATAAATTAAATTCTTATATTAATTTTTTACTGATGGATAAATTACTTGGTATGACAGAGGTTGGGCAAGTTAAGTAAACTTGCTTACCAAGCGGTCCAAAGTATTGAATTCACTCGAAAAACCTTTATTTTTATTTCTTATTCCTGTTTAGAAATGTCTCAAACGTGGAGAAAATTATTTTTAAACCAATCTCTTTTTGTTTGTGTGTCTCGCTGCCTGTATCTGTATTCCGATACCCAAGATAACTCATGAACTGAAGGTCATATAAAAGTCATTATGATCGCAAAGTGTATGTAATTTCAATGCGAAGACCTCATTAAATTTTGGACTTTTTAGCTCTAGAAATTCCATTTAAAAAATATTGAAAATCAAAACAAACTGGATCGTTTTGTAGGCAATTAGTGTATTGATAATAATAGAGTATATTGATAATAATAGGGTATAATCGGTTGGCGATGATTAATCTGAAGGCGCTTTAACTGACACAGGAAACCTCATGCATTCGCTTGCTCACGGGATATTCTGCTATCGACTTCATGTCTTATAATTTCGTTTTTTTTTCTTTATTTCATTTTATTTGATTAAAATTCATTACTCGGTTCACTCAGGAGACAACCAAAGCCTTCCTCTCTACTCTGGTGAAAAATTGAATTGAATAGATTTTAAATTGAAAGTTTTTTGCCGAGACTAGCAGAATTTTTATAAATTGAAGGGGACAATAAAAGAGTACACACTTTTTTTGTGTCTCGTTCAATCACTAGATTTTTTCTTTTTCTTAAAATATTTAGAAATTACTGAAACTTGAAGAAAAATCATTTTCAATTATTTCTATCTGTTCTTCTCAAACACCCTTCATAATTCATTAACGAAAAGTCGAAAAAAGTACGCTGTAATGCCAAAATGTTTGTATTTTAGAAACAAAAACGGATTAGATTTTGAGCTTTCTAGCTTAAAGATTCTCTCATATCGGCTCTAGCCAATGCACTGAAATTTGCCACACATGTTTGTATTAGAAAATTGAACCTTCAACTTTCTAAACCCTCAAAAATAGCCAAATCCCAAAATTTGTGGATAGTTCGCCGAGTTTTGGAAAAAATTTCACTTTTTATTCCAATATTAAATATACGATCGAAGCTTTTTGGTTAATATTCAAAAAATTTCAAATGATCTTCATTCAGAACATCCGTGGGTTCTTGGGCTAAACCTTAAACCCTAGCATTTTCTTATTGAGCCTGATAAAAATTAAACAAAATAAAATTCTCCAGCTAACAGCTTTTTCCAGTTAGGAATTATCTCTGCTATAATATTGCCTGACCACCTACATTAGTTACAATTATTTTTTCTATCATCAAATAGATTAATATTCTTTAAATGATGTAAATCGTGCTGTTTAATCGTATTTTAGAAGGATTGCCTTTTTTGCGGATTGGTTGGATTCTGGCCATTTTCGCCTCTCTGGAAATATGCCAGGATCATACTGCAGAAATAATAATTTTAAATGGTCAAAAGTTCAGGGTTATATTTTTGATAGGATAACTGGAATATTGTCCACTCTGCTCTGAAACCTTACTTAATTATTTTTCTAAATTTTTTATACACTAAAATTAATTTCATTCAATAAATTTGTTCTCTCAAAATGGATTTGCTTTTTCGAATCATAGATAGAATAGAGAGTTGAGGAAATGGGGACTTTCTGAAAATCGATTTTTTGCTTCCTCGAAAGATCATTAACAATCACTATTAGAGCACTAAGCCTGACAATCCCTTTTTATATTTTTTTTGAATCGAAAGAATTCTAATTATATTTTTAACAAACATTATCAGATTTCGAAAGGTCAAACGCTTTATTTTCCATCCAGAAAAACGGATTACTTTCTATTTTTCTTGAACGATTTTGGGTTGGACCCTTTCAATTTGAAAATTTCCAAAATACCACTAAAAGTTGTATCACGACTGAGATTATTTCCAGTCCACGTACCAAAAAAGGTAAAAAACGCAATATTTATGGTGGGACCTCGTTCAGTCCCTTCTATCAAAGCTCTGTGGCTTCGTTTATATTCAAGTTAAGAACTTGAAATTTCCCATTTAGTTGGAGTTGATTGTCCACATGAACTCAACTTTGTGGAAGAAAAAAAATTTTTGAGGCACAACCCCAATCATAAAATTGCTGATTAAAAAAAAAAATCGCCCACACTTTGAATGGGGTATCGTTGAATAGCTCTTTTAAAATTTTATTAAACAAGTCTTGTAATTTTTATTTTAATTCCCGAGTCGTTCTCTATGATCCTACACAAAGCCGCTTTCTACTATATTCCCCTCTAAGTTTGCAATCTTTTGATTTAAAAATCTATAAAAATTCAGCTTAGTGTGTGTAATTCCAAAGAAAATAATTTTGTTTCAGATGAAATACTTCTCGTAGTTTGTTTGAATGACTGATAAAAAATTTGACATAGTTTTCTCCATATATATTTATTGATTCATATATGTATTTTCTACTGAACCCTCGGAAGTCCCACTCACACTTGAACTGATGTTGTTTAGAGTTTCGCACTAAAGTAAAACGGATCCCTTTTAGTATAACTACTCTCTGTCTGTATGACTATATGATTATAACTACTAGTTAAATAAATAAAAAACTAACTTCATATTTACAAGTTATAAGTATGCATTTCACTCGAAATCAAAAACAGTTTTAAAATTTTAATCGGATCATTACTTTGGGCAGGGTCAAAAATGAAAAATACTTTTGTTGCCATCGAATTATTTGTGGGGTCTAAAATAAAAATATATTTCATCTCCGGGTGAAAGATGTTATTGAAAATATCTCATTAAGACTGTTTTTAAAGTTTAAAATACCCATTTTTATAAATTTGCTTTTCTATAGGGATTAAATGCTTACTTTCTCAAGGAATATTTACGTTATTTTTAACCGACTTTAAAAAAGGAGGAGGTTCTCAATTCGACTGAATTTTTTTTTTATTGTTTAAATCTCTCACTTCTGGAGCGTAGTCCTCAGGTCGAATCTTTTTGAGCATTTTTTTTAACTATCCAGAAAATTATACACATGTAAATAAATATTAGGTATGGAACTTTCGGAATGCGACTCCCATTCACTCTTGGCCTTTTTTTTATTATCAGTATTGCTTGGTTCAGAAAATTAACATAAAACTTTTACTAAATAATTCAATTAATTTTTAATTTGCTAAAATATTTAATTCAATATACTTAATGTTTATTTGATTTTTTTCAGTATATGACTGAAAAAATGGGCGGAGCTGAAGGAACCCAAATGGACGTTGATTTTATGGATATGGAGAAGGTATGCCCCACTTAATTCCAACTTAATCTTATATTCTACTTTCGACATTTTGCTATTTAAAATTAATTCCATGGCCAGCAATTTGTCGAATTGTGCAATTTTTCCGCAATTTATTTATCTTAAAAAAAAATTATTTTTAATAAAAAAATGTATTAATTTTGGCTTATCTTTGGGGGACGGGGTGTAGAGTATACACCAATGCTGTGTTCTAATAGTCAAATAAGTGTATTGATTATTTTATCATATTATAAATTTTCTAGCCTTAAGGTGAGCTATTGAAAGATTGGAAATGAACGATCAAGGTGTTGTTTATTGATCGAAAACCTGTTACATCCTTAACACTTATTTAATTTTAATTATATAAAATATATTACTTTTTATATTGAGAATATTGATTTAATTAAATCTCAATTTGTTGTTGTTTTTTTTCATTATGCTAATGTGTTATATTTCGCATTAGAAAACTGATGTCACCTATGAACTAGTCGAAGAACTCCAAATTAAGACTAAAGAGTTTCTTCAACCCAATCCCAGTGCAAGAGCTAAGATGGCAGCTGTAAAGGGTATCTCGAAACTTAGTGGACAAGCAAAGGCTTCTACATATCCTCAGCCTGAAGGAGTTCTTGGAGATTGTATGGTTACTTATGGAAAGAAACTTGACACTCTCTTTGGTGAGATATATATTTTTTTTATTCAAATATTACCTACTTAATTAATATATTTTTTCATTTTATTTTCATTTTATATCTACAATTTCAAAATTTTCAAATCAAAGTTTAAAGTTAAATATACTAGGAATAGTAAAAATTATAATTTTTCTCTTAATTATTGCACTTATTGAATTTTTACAAAAATTTCTAATTGTTATTTTTTAGGACTAACGGCTTGATGGTACTTAGTTCTGATTAAACCTTATCTTCTCTTTCCTTTTTACTTATAACACTATAATTCTTACACTTCCTGTTTAATAAATCAAAATTTCTTGATTTAATGCTTTTTGTTTTGTCCTTTTTTGGTATTGATTATTATTCTGTGGATTTCTACTCCTGAAGATGACTAAATAAATACTAGAAATCTATGCAAATAGACATAGCTCAGTGTTTTTTGACCCGAAATTCTATAGATCCCATATCATTTAAGTAAAATAATGTCTAATGAACCCGATGATACAAGGATACGACAGACAATTATTACATAGCAGACGTAATCCGTTCCATCGATTGCCAAAAGCATTGCAAAAGACATAGCTTGAGTGTTGCATGAGTGAGAGAACTTGATACATTCCATATCATTTAAGCTCAGTGTTTTTTAAACTGAAATTCTATAGATCGCAGATAATTTAAATAAAATAATATTTAATGAACCCGATGATACAAGGATACGACAGACAATTATTACATAGCAGACGAAATTCGTTCCATCGATTGCCAAAAGCATTTGAAAAAGGCATAGCTTGAGTGTTGCATGAGTGAGAGAACTTGATACATTCCATATCATTTAAGTAAAATAATGCCAAACTTTATTTATGAACATCCTAATATGACAGACCAACACTACATCAATCAGAATACGCGGTCATTGCATCACGCCTACTCTCTTTCTCACCATCCACCATATGTATCGTCAAATATTATACATTGTCAATGAACAGTTAATTGGACAGTCCAGAATACAATGTCTGATTTTAAAGTGTTTGATATGCTCCATATGTTATCAGAATCCAAGGCGTATCAGGCAAATATCATGAAGATGCTGATCCGCCCAACCTCCAATACTCTAAGCTGGCACTATTAATCCTAGGTACGGTTATCGTTTATCTAGGTGGCGCGCCTCAAGTTCAAGAAGAATTTAAAATTCTTAAAGCTGGCGACCTCTTGAGAGATAGTCCATCTGCGTATTTCTCAAGCGGGTTGTTCTTTTTCTACACTAAAACCATTTCCTTGGATTTCCAAACCTTCTAAAATAAATTTTACTTTCTTATTATTCTGTTCTATTTCAAAATAAATTTTTATTTTTTTGAATTAAACTTTGAAAAATTCATATTATTTTTTAATTATTATTCTTAATTTTTTCAAATAATTTTACAGTAGCAATATAATCTTATTTTTCATTACCCATTTTTAGGATTGGCCCTTATTGAAATGGGGGAATCATTGAAGCAAATGGCCGATGTTAAATATTCTTTAGATGATAATATTAAACAAAATTTCTTAGAACCTTTACATCATCTCCAAACAAAAGACCTAAAGGAAGTTATGGTAAATAAATTTCTATTTTATTATCATATTCGATATATTGTTGTTTTAATAATTATTTTTTTACTTTAATAGCATCACCGAAAGAAACTACAGGGAAGACGATTAGATTTTGATTGTAAGAGAAGGAAGCAAGCTAAGGGTAAAGGTATTGTATATATCCAAGTGTACATTTGACATACACGGTAATGTTTTCTTACTTATTCTTAATTGTAAAAAATATTAGTTGATTTTTTTAGAATGGCCGAAGAAAGAATTATTGAGTAGAAAGAAAAGAATTTTTTTTTTTTTTAATAATTATTTTTATAATTTTTAATATTTGAATAATTATTATAAACAATGAAAATAATTTTCTTATAAAATATTCGTTAAATATATTATATAAATCTGCATAAGTTAATAAGTTATACGAATTTCATTTTATATATTTAGAGCAGTAGCGCAACCACGTGGGGGGGGGGGGGGGGGGGGGGGGGGGTTAAGTAGGCTGAAGCCCCTCCAAGAACATGGCAAAAAATGAAAAGGTTAATAATTTGAAGACAAGACTTTGAAATATAATATTAAATTAAATTATTTAACTTTGAAATTGTCAAAACATTATTTTTGGCATTTTACGAAAATGTTTATATATTTATGTGTGTGTGTGTGTGTATTAGCCCCTCCCAGGACAAAATTCTGGTTCCGCCACTGATTTAGAATATTACATTTTTATCTGAGGGGTCATTAGAGATATATCCTTGTAACTTTAGTGTTCGAGAGGATTTAATGTATCGTCTGTTTATATCTTTTTTTTGGAAGGGCATCGGAAACCCTATTTCCATTACTTTTATTAACAACTTAAAGCTTTATATAAATAAAATTAGGAACTTCATAATATTTCTAATTCTATATTTCGGGAATATAAATTCTATTAGCATAATTTTTTTAGAAACTTCTATAATATTTAAATAATTAATTTCTCTTTGTTCTTTCTTTCTTTCTTTCGCCAATATCTTAGTTACAATCATTATTTATTGGTAGACGTTAACAAAATCTATTATAACGTAAAGTCAGGGGCGTGGATATGTAAGGGTATTTAGTGGGCTCGAGATATCGACCATCTAGGGAATGTTATTTAAATTTTTTTTATACAATATACACTAACTATTTTTGTTAAAATTAATTATTTATTTAGATTTTTCATTTCATTATTGTTATATTTACATTTTATTCTACATACAACCCTACGCCCCTGCATCAAGCTGATATTTTCGTCTTGCCATTAATTAAAAAAATATAATTTTTTTTTTTTTTAATTAGATCAATTATTTGATGTTGACAGGATCTCACGTTACAGATGAGGAAATCAAAATGAGTGAGGACAAATTTGCTGAATCCCTGCATTTGGCTCAAATGGGAATGTTTAATCTGCTAGAAAATGATGCAAGTTTTTTTTTTATTTATGAATATATTTTTCTTATAAATATCATGTAAATACTTAAAGAGAATTTATCTTTTTAGGTTGAACAAATTTCTCAATTAGCGACTTTTGCTGAAGCTCTTCTAGAATATCATCAACAATGTTCTGATATATTAAAAATGTTAACTGAAACACTCCACGACAAGTATGGATTCATTTCATTTGTTTGTTTTTTATCTTTCTTCATTTCATTATAAATATTTTTCCTTTTATTCATCTCCATCTAATTTCGAAAATAATATTCTGGTTTTCATGATTCATCTATTAAATTTAGGGTCGATTATAATGCTTTATTTTCCATTTTTTTTCTATTTCGAGCAAGCATCATGTGTAAAAAATTGAATTAAATTTTCTTAGGAGTACACAACATTATGCATTGGGCATTCGGCAATGATCAAAATTAAGAAAAAACCTTTCCAAATCACCTTGTTATCTCTTTGATTTTTTTTTGCCTTTGTCTTATTTTGGCCTTCAGGCTATACATAATTTTGACACTGACAATTAACATATTAAAAAATATATAGGTATATATTAATTTGAAAAATGATAAATTCAAGAAGGAGCTCAATTCATCATCTTTTGTTCCTTCCGTAGGATCTCCAGTCCATCTTCTTCCAGAACTCTTCGATTCGTGTTTCTGCATCCTCCCCTTCTATCTTTCCTCTTCGATGCAGTGTGCTGTTGTAAATATTGCCACACCTGGCTTTAGCCCACAATTCCTTATCTATTTCTCCTTTGTTTTCTCTATTAAAGAAATCTTGACGTTTTTATAAAATGGAAAATACAAGGACCCTTCCGTCTTTAACCAGTCTTCCTATACTATACTATAATTCCTATACTATCTTGTTCTATTGCTTTTATAATTCTTTCTTCCATTCTTTTAATTACTTGATTACTCTCCCGATCCATTAATTCCACTGGTATTTCTGGCTCTCCCCACTTTTTCCAACTTCTTTTAAAATTCCATCCTATGTTCTTGTTCTTTTTATTTCTTAATTTTTTACATTATTTTTATTAAAATGTAGCTTTTATTTAAAATTTAATTAATGATCTATTATTTATTATGATTTTCAGAAAGGACGAAGCAGCTTCGAGACCTAAGTCCGAATTCACGCCCAAAACACTTGTCGATCTTAACGTAGAAGGGATTTCGGAGGGATTGAATGGTGCGATGCATTCAAATTCAAAATATACAGCCCATGGTTAGTACGGCAGAGCGAATTCTGGGCCCCCTACTGTTATCATCGGTCTTTGATATCGCTCACTTCAAATTATTTTTGCAAGAGTTCTAGGTAATCATTTAAACTATTAGGAGGGAATTGTTTTAAATTAACTATTAAGTCGCACATTAGATCTTCCCATTTAACAACAAAGATAGATATTTTGAGGATGGCTAGATAGGAAAAAAATTAAGGAAAGGGGTAATATTTGAAAATTAATAAAAATGCAAAATTTATTTTTTTGAAAAATTGATATGAATTTATTGATTCCCAAATTCATGTGACACGTTCTAAATAACTTTATTTTCTATTTATTTATTTTTTTATTTATTAATCAAGAAAATATTAGAAATAGGTTTAACACTTTCATTTATTTCCACTCTTATTCATTATTTTTTTAAAACTTCTTTTCCTTTACCATACGCAGTATTTATTCATTATATCTAATTAAAAATAACTTCAACAAACCATTCGAATTACAAAATACAATACAATAATCCAAATTATTTATTTTGATTTATCAACATTTTGTTTCTTGTTTTCAATATATAAATTGAAGGAGACAATAAAGAGTGTGTCTTCTGCTGGAATTTTAAATTTTATTTATAACGAGACTATAGTTTCGAGGGCTTTGCCTTCTTCATCAATCTATTACAATTGATTCTTAAGAATTAATGTATGAATGGAGATCTCTGTATTAGATTGATGAAGAGGGCAAGGCCCTCGAAACTATAGTCTCGTTATAAATAAAATTTAAATTCCAGCAGAAGACACCCTCTTTTATTGTGTCCTTCAATATATAAAAATTCTGCTACGCTCGGCAAAAAACTTTCAATTCAACATATAAATCTTAAAAAACTCTTGATATAAAAACCTCTTTTGGAAAAATAAATTAAGTTATAAAATAACATTAGTTTGTTTTAGAAGACGTTTATATATATATATATATACAGTATATATAGATATAGATCATTTTCCTTATAAAAAAGCCAACTTGTAAATACCATTTTTTTTATTTATTTTTTATATAATCTACATTTGCCCATATATTTTCATTATTAAAAATTTATTTTATTTATTACTATTTCACTCAAAAATTTTTTTAATCTTAAATGTTGAAATTATTTCATTTTAATTTTTCTTTTGATCTCCGAATATTCAACTAGTCATGACGATTTACATAGATATTTTATTTCATTTAACATGAAAATTATTTTTATAAATTTTCGAATTTTTATTTCTTATAAATTCCATAATGCCTTATATTTTTACTCATCTACATAGCTATTTATTTATTGATGATTATCAATTCCAGCTTTAGAATGATAGTGATATTAACCAGCTTCTGCCTATATTGGCAATGCTACTCTTAAGGAGTATAGCCGTTGCATTTTTAGCTATGATAAGGGGTCGCAATTCCCACTATCTCCCTTTATGCTTTCCCAATCAATTCCAATGTGATGCTGATGCACCCATCACGAATAGCATTGGGAAGGCTATAATAAAGCCAACAGCAAATGGTGCCTGAGGAGAGTCGCCCTCTTGGGAACAAATCACGTCATACATTGCTTAAATTCGGTAATCCTTTAGGAACCGGTGCTTTGACCATGCCATGGCCGTTGACGCTCGTTGGAATGGCTTTTATATTAATTAATATAACAATTTTATAATAAACCTTTTTTTCTCAAGTTTCTTAACATTTCCTTTTCTAAATTTAATCACAAGTCGATTTTTGATAAATTAATAATTTTATAAAAAAAAAAGTTCTTCATTGTTTTAGTAGTCATTTTCATAATAATTAATGTTTTAATATTGATTTATAAATTTTGGTATACAAAAATTAATAGTCATTTATTCGGAGGCTTTAAAACAACTCTTGTGGGAATATTAATTGATTGAAATCAACCTTAAACCATGATGACATCTTTTTCTATAAAATATCTACTCATTTACTAATATCTCTATATTCAGAGTGATTCACGAGTGGAAAAATTGGAAAATTGCTGGGAGGTCATTTTAAGTAAAAAATTTTAAATGAACATAAGTCCTTTTTCAATCCCTTAAATCAAAACTTCATTTAGAAATATGTAAATACATTTAATATCTATTTAACAATGAAAGCAACATACCGTTAATATTAATTGTTATTTATAAAGAGAACATAACACCTTTGGGACCACCTAATGGACTTTGTTTACAATGTTGAAATAAACACGCGTGAGTAGTAATCGTATAGGATACCACCACTTATATTTGAAACAACATTGTAATGCTACGAGTTAATGGCTCATACGATTTTAATGGAACACATTTTGAGCAGTTTTATTGAGAATTAATTTTGTTATCAAAATAACAATTAATATTAATTTTATGTTGCTTTCATTATTAAATAAATTTTACATTTTAGTATATATTTCTAAACAAAATTTAGATCAGCTGCAGTCCTCCAAGGAATTGAAATAGGACTTATATTCATATAATATTTTCTACTTAAATTAACCCCCAACAATTCCTTAATCTTTTATACACTCATTATGAATTACCCTTCATATATACTATATAATATAACTTTATATATTTTATATATGCGATATTCAGAAATTATGAGAAGCTTTTATGGTCAGGTTGATTTATCTGTTTTATTAATTTTTTTCACCCATAGTGTAAAAATTAATTAAAATTTTCTAAAAAGTACAGTATATTTCGTCTCCTACCGAGATAGATGTGGTAAAACACAATCAAGCTAACGCTATTTCGAATCGAAATTTACGTTAATTGAAAATTTTAATTAATTTTCTATATACATTATGTGTGTCTAAATCGAGAAAATCTTCTAGCTTAGATTATTCATTCTTAAAATATTACTTTAAATTGATTATTTAGACAAAACTATTTATTTTTATATGATCAATTTCTTATATTAATTCCTTGAATTGTGAGCTATTTTTTCTACTATATAACATGAATGATTCTTTTTAACTGTAAGAGCCCGCTCTCTCTCTGCCTTACTAACTTTAAAATGTTATATTTCCTTCTTATTAAACTTGCATGTATAAAATATTCACCTTATTTTTAAAGCACCCAAATAACTAATTACCAACAAAATTGAATTGTTTTTCAAATGAATAATATTTAGGTTTATTAACATTCATTTTGTGTGCTTTAAATGTAAGCTCTAGTGCTATTGATTATCTTCCTATTCATTCATGTTTCATAACACAAAATGAACTTGTTAGACATTTAATGAACGTAAAAACTACATCTTTAAATTCACTCTGCTTATTCTATTTGCTTTATTTTACTTAAATTACTCAAGAATTGAATTATTTTATTTCGATAAAAATTGTATTTTATTTTTCCTATGGACTATAATAAAACAAATAATCAATAGACACTATTTAATGTAAACTTCACTGTTTCAGCAATATGAATGTATTTTTGCTTGTTTCTTTTGTATAAATCTAAATATCTATTTGATGGATCATTTTCCCTGAGCTGGTCACTTATTTCTCTTCGATGTTTAATTTCATTTTCATTCTAATCTCTTGATGCTCTCTTTTCTTCATCTCTTTATCTCTATGCTGCTTTTCTCGTCTACTTTGTTCTGTCCCTATTTGTGGTGCACGTGTGGTTGCAATTTGGATTTGGTCATCGGGCTTTTAAAGGCTCTTCCCAAGTTAACTCACCGGTCCACGCCAAACCGAACCAACTGGAGCTGTTCCCGTCCGGCGGCGCCGATCCTCGCTCCGCCAACGGTAACAACTTCTTTTGCTGAATTTACTTTCCATTTACTCAAATATATTATTTACACTTATTCCTTAACTAGGAAATTTCTTACAACCTGACTATGATATTTATTTTCTTAAATCCTAAATTAATTATTTAGAAAGGTCTCTTAAGTAGATTGAATAGGTTCGTTCACACTAAGCGTACCGAACGTGCTCTGACGCCCGCATAGGAACGTTGAGAATTTGATCGTTTGCCGTAAAATAAATTCATATTCGGAGTAAAAAGTCCTGTTCTCGGGTTAAACAAATATTTGATTCGGGATTATTTCAGAACGTTCCTAGGACCTTAGCATTATGATTATCATCAATATCATCGAGTATACAGTCCTAAAACTGGTTTGACACAACCACTCCACACTATTCCTTGCCAAATATTTTACTTTTCTAAAATTCCCACATCTCAGTGGAAACTACTCCATCTTCTCCTTCCCCCTTTCTTTCCCACTTCGCCCTATAAAATATCTCTCTGGTTAAGCCCCCACAGGAGAAATTTTACTTAAAGGTTAGTGGATAGATGACTAGACACTAGGACACATAGTGGCCACTCCTGGCAACTGCTTCTCTTGACGTCAATCAAAATAAACAAAATAATGCATTGGATCAAAACGAATATTCGCTTCCCCTGACTCTAGTGGTCTAATCAAACATCAAAAACCATAGGAATTAGTAATAAATCTAATACTCTGCGGAAAACCTCCTAGTGATTTGAAAAACAAACATGATGGTTAACTAGAATTTCCCCTAGGGATTTATCCATATCCAAGCGAAACATCTAACGCGGGGTGGGGCTACTTCGATTGTTTTTCAAATGCGTGTTTATTGATGAATCATCCAGTTATCGTACGGCCTTAGCCTTAACAGTCCTCTGTATCTTGACACACATTAAGGACTTAACAAGGATTAAAATTCCCCTGTCTGCACATTCAATTACAAATTGATTCAATTAATACATTCCACACGTATTATGTCATTTTGAAATAAATTCATGACTATTTTTGAATGTGTGAAATAATACAGTTCTTTATAAAAACAATCACAAACGTTTATTATTAATTCAAACGTTTCAGTAAAAATTCTTTGAAAAAAATGTAAAATATATTTGCCGTAAAGAAAATAATATGCAACTAAACATATCAATATTTGGAAAACTTAGCAATGCTAGGGATACACAAAGAGAAACAAAGAGGTTGTCCTCTGCTTGATGCAAATAAACATATACACATGTAAATCGAAATTATATATCTGTATATATATTATTTAATTGAGGCTATAGTTTCGAAGACTTGGTCTTCATCATCAGTCTTTTTTAATTATAAATATTATTTTTCATGGGGTCAATATCGTATGGATATTGAAAATTTTCGATCTTTACTTAGCTGGGAGCCAAGTCTTCGAAACTCTAGTCTCAAACAAATAAATAATATATATATATACAGATATATAATTTCTATATATATGTGTGTATGTTTATTTGCATCAAGCAGAGGACAACCTCTTTGTTTCTCTTTGTGAATCAACAACTCTGCTACTCTCGGCAAAACAAAAACTTTTCAATTAATGCTAGAGATGTCTTGGAGATAGAGATTACCTTAATATAATAAATAATAACAGATAATATTAAAAAATAAAAATATTTGTAAAAATTATTTTTTTACAAAAATTCCTGATCAATCTTAGAAAATCTTGATGTTTAAAATTTCGATCATTTCATTTTTTCTAAATTTCATCTTAAAATGTTAAATTATAATAGGGTTAATTCTCGTATTCATAATATAATAAATTTTAATATGTCACTAAAATCCATTATGTTTTAAATAATCCAGTCAATTACTTTTATTACTTATTATTGAAATAAAACAATGACATGATTTTTGCAATTTTTGAAAGACTAAGAATAATGATTTTATTCTACAATTTTCTGATAGGAATTGTATATTAGACTTTTTCGTCAAACTAGCAAGCGTTTTGAGATTTCTGAATATTATAATTAAACAAATGGACTTTAACTAAACACGTTTATTAATCCTTAGCGATAACATACAATCACGAACATATCCATGCATTGTTAAATCAGAATACATAAAAAAAAAAATAGATCCCCACACGTTCGGTATGTCTACCGCGCCCAAAGCAAATAAAATTTATACTATAATAATACTTATTGAATTGGATATGTTTTTGTCTTTTTTCATATTTATATCTACTAATTGATACAAATTACGTTTTTATATATTTAAAATAAGATCAACTAAATCATTGATACTATTTCAAGTCTAAAAACTAAATCTAATCTAATATTTAAATTAGAATTTAAAAGAAATTTTGGCCAATACATGCTGTAAATTTTTTTTTTAATTTCGTGAAATTAGAATTCTTATACCTATTGTTTACGTTATAATATACGTATATATCAAAATGGTGATTAATGGGAAGACCACACAAGCACACTGCCAAAAACTAAACAATTTCTCTTTTTTTTCACTTTCTCTTTAGTAATGCTCAAAGATCTCAGAGCAAAAATAAATCTATCTATCTATCTATCTTTCAGTTGATGTACTCCTGATGATGGGCTAACAACCCGAAATATATAATATATTGAGAACTTTACAAAAATTTTAATATTTTTTATTTTTCCTCATTGTGAAACACCACCAACTCCAACCTTTATAATACTAAGTGGCCGTCCATAAATTACCACACACGAATTTCAAGATTTTTAGACCCACCTCCCTCTATTTCACATTCTGTCACATTTTCATTGAACCTCCCCTGTATTGAGACATCACACAATCACTTTTATACCCTATAATTTAATCATGTAGATTTTTTTTATAAATTAAACTTAACTAAAGGGATTATTTGACTTTTGTGACATCACAATTTTTAATATCCCCGAACCCCCCTGTCACATTTTGGCACAAATCTGAGATGCCCCTCCCCCCTTACAGTGTGACGTAATTTATGGACGGCCCCTAGTGGGAAAAATACGTTTATAAAATAATTTTCCTTAGCAATTTTTTTAATTTTAATTTGTTTTGTTTTTAGCTGAATAGAAATGTAATATGAAGTCAGCATATTTCTCTTGTCCAAAAAATATTTAACCAATTCTCAATCGCAATAATTCCCCATGTATTTTTCATTTAATATCGCCAAACTTAAAGTTAGAATCAGAACTATTTTTTAAAAGAAAATTATCCCTCATTTATCAAATACAATTGGTGAAGTATCTTTTAATATATTATTTATTTTACTAAAAATTATCACATTATTTACTTATGTAAGTTTTATAAACCTAAACGCATAAATGAGCCATTAAGCCGCTAAACGAAGGAAAGGATCTTTGGCCTCTCTTTACCTCCCCCGTTGAGAAAGGAATCGTATCTCAAGGAAGAGGTAAGGCCCATGTTAGCCCAAAGAAATTTGACAAATGATGCGTTTCGTGTTCTTTTGCAAGAGCCGTTGCACGGGTTGGCAGTAAGCTATGTATTGCAAATCCTTTATTTGCATAGGGTGTGTATATAAAAATGTAAATTTAAAAATTATTAATAATAAATAGTTAAATTTATAAAATTGAATAGGGATTTTTTGTTTTGAAAAATAAAAAGCAATAGACGTTATCAGAATCAATGGCTACTATCTGAGGTCAGCGACAATTTTCTCCCATTGAAAATATTCACAAGGTATTTGCAAATGTTTAGAAATGGTATTTTTCCACAAACTGTGAATATATCTCCAAAAAAGTAATAAGGTAGCGTTTTGCAGTTGGGAAACAAACACCATATTTAATCCTTTTCCTTAGAAACGTTTATTCTCTACTTATGGAGACAAATATGAAAAATTTTGATATATCAAATATTTTGAAAGATATAATCGGTTCCAAATCTTTCGAATGCAAGTCGCGTTTGCGCATCTGTCCCTATTTTATTAGATTTAATCCATTTTAAAATGATGGTATAGGAGACCATCAAAGTATCCAATTTTACACGATTTTTATACAAAACATGATTTCCAAACCAATGAACATAAAATATATAATAATACACATAAGTCCATTCTTTCCTTATCAACGACAAATAACGAATTTGATATCATAAGTATTTTTGAAGATTTAGCATACAGATCCCTCGGTATGTGCTTGGCCCCTTTTTTTGTATATTTGAAATTCCTCATGCACACTTTTATTGGTAAAAAATTGCCTATGCTGGCCCGTGTATTTACACCATTTATTCTGATTAGTGTAATATAACTTTTTTATGTTTAAATTCAAAAAACAACTAAAACTATTTAATTTTATAAATAACTACTATTAAAATTAAGATTTTTAAATTTGTACACACACACACACACCCTTTTGAATTGCAAGTTTGCCAAAATTATATATATATCCTATTAAAAAAACTTTATATACAACAATGTAGCACATCCAAATCCATTAAATCTCTTAATATTATCTCGATGGACAATTCACTTTTTCATAGAACTTATTCGGAAAGACTTTGTCCAGTTTTTCAAGAATGATTTAGATAACATCTTTATATGAAGGTTCTTGAACTTACGGACGGTGGTCTCAAGAATGCTAGATTAGTTTAATTCTTCATTTCTCATTTATTTTATCCATCACTTTTAAAATTAAACCAAATAATATTGTTTAAATTTAAATCAATAAAAAAATGAAAAATATTCGTGTCACTTCAATACTCCAGCCGGTGTCCGTTCCTTCTGTCACAGATCTATAAATCCTAAATAATTAAAGCTAGAAACTTGAAATTTGGCTGGAAAGTTTAATGATTCGCATATAAAAACTTGTCAAAATTCAAAAAATGAATTTTACTGGCCCCTTCAAAAACATAAAAATGCTTATGAAAAAAAATCGCCCACCTTACCTGGTGGGGTGCCGTTGAATCTTTTAAGATCCTATTAAACATGTTTTTATTATGAGTACCATGTCGCGAGCTATGATCGTAGAAATTCGTCTTCAGATCTCCCCTTTAATTTAAAATTCTGTAAAACTTAATAAGTATCTTATGCGATTACTTTCGATGAAAAATATTTGGATGGCTAAAAAACAACTAGTTTGGATGATAGATGAAAAAACAACAAAACACCCTCGCCCTTCTTTAAATATCTTTAGAAATTCTTTTAACAAACAAAAAAAATTTTTATTAAATATATTTTTGTTCTTATAGAATGGAAATATTTATTTGTGTAACAGACAAACATAAAAAATACATATTCTTAAAAAAAAAGTTTAGTTTCTTTCTTAAAAAAAATTCTTAAAAAAAAACTAATTAGTTTTACTATTGATTTAGTTACAGGATAGATAATAATGCATGTGGGACATTTCTATTCAATACTAATAACTAATTATTTTCAAAAAAAAGATTCACTTGCACTTAATTAAAAAATTTTACTTATCAAAATTATAACTTAATGCGGTATTAAATTAATTAATCTTTTTTCTTTACTTTTTGGATCTCAGTGTTGATATGTACCCAGACATTTCCTTTATTTATCATTCTAACAATTCTAGAATTTTACCAAAATTACATGATCATTTTATCACCCCTATGCTTTAAATATATATATATATAATAATAATATATATATATACATATATAGATGTCTGATTTGGTGTAGATATCTTGTTGTTGTTTATCCAAATGTATGGCATGTTTTTTGCTTGAAAATCATTTTTTGAGTTATTGAATTCATTTTTCATTGTCATATATCACCATACATATTTGATTTTCATATTCTTCATATTTATTATAATAATTTAAATTATAAAAATAAATGTAAATGTATATTGTTTTTATATTTTTCAAGCAATTTTCGACTGGCTCTTGAATATTCATTGTACAAATTACTAGAGAAACACACTGTAACATTCTTGTAATTTATTGGAAAAAATTATTTTATTTAATTAAATAAATAATTTTCTTCCTAAACCCAAGTTGACATGGAGTCATGAACCGGGCGCGAGTACTATGTACTTGATTAGAGATGTCGTCCTCATTCCAACCAATCGGAGATTTTATTCTCGCCCGTTTCACGACTCCGTGTGAACCCGGCTTAATTCACTTAATATTTATTTAAAAAAAGAAAAAAAAATTCCCTAAAAATAAACATTCTAGTAAAAAATCTCGATTTAAATTTATATTTATTTCTTTTATTTTGATAAGCCGTTTAAGAATGTTTAATCTTTAATTCATTCCACATTTATTATCATGTAAACTAATATTTTTACTAAAATTCACTTTTGTTAAACAGCTTCTCCATTGCCATCCCCAATGCGTAGTCCAGCAAGGACCCCAATGGTGTCTAAACCGAGCCAACCCAATTGTACTGCATTATATGACTTTGAACCTGAAAATCCAGGAGAACTTGGCTTCAAGGTAATTGTATTTAGAATAACTTATGTTAATTTTCATTTAATATATCCTTAAGCTAAATGATGTCTATCTTCAAAATGGCATTGCCAAAGGTAAGCAAAATCCCAAATTTTTATTAAATTAAATTATTTCTAGCTACAAACTGACAATGCCAAAGGTAGCATCATAATATTTATTTGACTTTTCTATGAATAAAGTTTAAAATAGATAATATGAAATCTAGATATTCTCTTCACTATTATCGGAGGATTCACATGTAAATTTGTCTAGTTAACCGGTGCAGCGCTTACATGATTGCGTTTCAGAATCGACCTATTAATTGCCACGTACTTGACTTTTGTTTGCTCAGCTTTTAAACATTTTTTTTTTCTTTCATATTTTACAATTTCATTTCACCGACATTGCCCGGAAAACAAACCAATGTCAATATATACTTGATTAAGTTATAAATTAGAGATAAAATAATTTTCCTTAAAAATTAATGTTTGTTCTTAAATGAAAAAAATTCAATTCATAATTTAATATTATTTGTTGAGTAATAAACAAATGTTTGTAAATTTGATCATCAAATTTAAAATTCAGTTGTTTTTTTATGATACTGATAGAACGTGCAACATCTACAAGTATGGATTGGCTCTTGCACCGTGAAAAGCAACGAAAATAATTTTGGGTTAGGTCGGAATTAATAATAAGAGTCGAGGCTACTAGTGATTATTTGAAGGTTAAAGGTCGCGGTAAAAATGGGAGCGAGAATTAAATTTGTCCATAGAAATCATATGGATAAACGAGTTATAGGGATCTGTTCTCATATACTTGGATCGCAAATGACTATTGATTATTTGAAAATCATATTTCTTTTAAATTATGCTTTAGGGGGTGAATTATTTATCTTATCAGAACAAAACCTATACAAGGCTCAAATTCTCTCTTGTCTCGAATATGACTCGCATCTGTGGTGAAGAGCCTTCAAGCATTCCGGTGGTACCTTGGATACAATTCAGAAGCGAGCTATCAGATTAATAGGAGATCCAGGATTAATTGACGCTCTCGATTCTCTGGCTCTGCCCTTTTCCTTTTTTATAGATAGTACCATTTGTTTTGACAAGATAAAATCAATAATCCCTCCAGAAGCTTATTTTGCCCGTTCAATACCCCTTCCGATTAAATTGGATACTAACTGAACAAACGAATTCGCCAATTAGTTTATCCCTTTATGACTTCTAGAGACTGCAATTCGGTTCCACCGTCCGCCTTCCCGATTACATATAACCTTGTCTTTCAAGACCCACATCTTCAGCTTCAACTTCGACCGAATCCCTGAAATCTCTACTTTTCACGATACAAGGGTCCGCCGCGGACTACAGAAATTGTATCTTTTTGGTGCAAGTTCTTCTCGTATCAATATCATTACAAAAAAAAACCCGCTACTATCTATAATATAATATTGAAGGAGACAATAAAAGAGGGTGTCTTCTGCTGGAATTATAAATTTTATTTATAACGAGACTGAAGTATAAATAACAATTCTTAACTCAGCCACGTGGAAATTTTAGCTTTCAATTCATACATTAATTCCTGTGAATCAATTGTAATAGACTGATGAAGAGGGCAAAGCCCTCGAAACTATAGTCTTGTTATAAATAAAATCTATAATTCCAGCAGAAGACACACTCATTTATTGTCTCCTTCAATATATAAAAATTCTGCTACTCTTGGCACAAAAACTTTCAATTTAATATAATATCATTTAAAAAAAATGGCTGAGATGGTTATACGATGAGCCAGGAAAGGTAGATATTATCGAAATTCTGAAAAGCTATTTTAAATTATTATATTTATTTTGTTTATGGCACAAATCGAATTTATATAAAATCAATTATTATACTCTTTCACCCTCAATGTCAACAAAAAACATTTTATTATAGGTATATGTTAATTTTATATTTTGTTTTATTAGCAAAACTCTTATTGTAATCTTTTGTCTTATTTAATAATTTTTATTTTTCTATAAAACATTTATAGATGGAAACTATTTGATCTAACGTATTGAATTTAATATTTTCAGGAAGGAGATACAATCACTCTGGTCAACAGGATTGATGAAAATTGGTACGAAGGCACAGTAAATGGTCGCACCGGTTATTTTCCAGTATCCTACGTTCAAGTTGTTATTCCATTGCCATAAATTTTTACCTAAGTTAAACATTTTTCAATTTTTCATTTAACTTTTTATTCTTTTAAATTATTTTCAAAAAATTAACAAATTAGACAAGTTAAAAACCATAATTTAAGAATATTTTTATATTTTAATAATTGTTTTAACAAACCTAAATAAGATTTAAATGAATTAAATGTGCAAAGGAAAATAATATTTTATTATTCCTTTTATGAATTGACTTTTACTTAATTAAAATCATGATATATAATTTAAAATTTTCATTTTTCATTTATCTTTTTCTTCATTCTATTATTTTCTGATTTCATTAGCATTTACATGCTAATTATCACTTAGAAAGAAAATTAAATAAATAATTATTAAGAGAATACATTCTTGAGATAATCTATAAAAATGATAATAAAGAGAACAATTCAAAAGATTCACGAAAATAATATACACATTTCTGAAAATTCATTCAAAGAGATCTTAAATATTATACCAAGATAAACTTTAGATATGAAACTTATGATATTATATTTAAAATATACAACTCAATTGCAAAAGAGACGATCTTTAAAAAATATTTATATAATTTCATAAATATTTATATTAAGTGTGTTGAGGAATTAGTCTTTTATTATTTTTTATTGTTATTATTACATTTTGTGCTTTATATTAATAACATAAATATAGATGAATGCATGAGATGAACTATATATATAGTCATATTTTTATTAATATTCGTTCTTTTTATTAATTATAATTACTAAATATTTTGATATTTTTTAAATTATCCTCCTGAAATGATAGCACAAAATAAAACTATTAGTCTCTTTTGCCAATAAGATAATATTATATACTATACATATATATTTATATGTATAGTATATAATAGAATTAAATTTAATAAATGGGTAAAATGTTATTGATTGTTCCTCTTATTAATGACGTGAAATTACTGGCTCGTAGTAAAATAAAATTAGAAAAACTAGTAAATATAATTCACGATTGGATCTATAATAACAGGATTATGATTAAAAATGATTAGCCTTCATTTTTATATATATACAATATTTTACTTTACAAATATATTTATATTTGTCGATTATTTCTTTAAAATTATTGAACGGGCTGAACGTATTTAAATATAAAGTTCACAAAAGATGAAGCAGATAATGATAATGTTTAATGTTTCAATAAAAAAATTCAATGTTTCAACATGTCTAACTAATGTAGGTACTTTTAATATGTGGTACCAATTATTAAATGGCGTCATCTATTGTGCTTCTTTGAATATATATGTATTCATATTAACTGAGATGTGTTCAAGATATATATGTATATATGTAGATACAGACATTATATATGTATATGTATCTATATCTATCTATATATACATATATATATATATATTGTACATGTTATCGATTGTTATTAATTGAAATTCCCACAAACCTAAACTTGCTTAAAAAATGATCGTTCGCTCGACTATTCAAACTATCTAACTTGGAATTTAAAAACTTTGAGTATTTTAACCACTATAAGTGTAACCTTTCCTGAACATTCATGTTTAAATGTTAAAATTCTCTAATTCCATTCTCCAGGTCTTGCCATATACGTTTTAGAATAGAATATTATCTTTATGAAAATTTAAGAAAGTTTATTCTAACACTCTTGTGTCAGTATTGGCTCAACTGTTGCAAACAAAACTATTTTCAAACCATGATATCTATCTAGATAATAAGAAAATTCTTATTTGTGATATAGTATAATTTGAATTTCCTCAAACACTTTCACTAACATAAGATAATTATTTTAATTTTGTTATAATAGAATAAGGATATTGAAAAAAAAAATATTGAAAAAATTAATTAAAGAATTTAAAATGAAAAATCAGATTGAATCTAAATATATATTATATATATTTATTATATATATATAAAGCATACATTGTACTTTGAACTAAGCATGGAATGGAAAACAATTTTTTATTTTATAATCGATTGACTCGTTACCAAATCAATTTTAATGTATCTATTATCTCAGTTGAATTTATATATTTTTTCAAATCGATAGATATTATGTTTTGTTTTATATAATTGTTTCGTTTCAAATAATTCTATTTGTTATTCAAATAAGAAAAAAAAAATAGTGGAAATGTTACTATTAAAACTAATTTCCAAACATTCTGTTTTACTTAATTAACAGTTTTATTCAACTCCTTAAAATAATTATTTAAGCAGGATATTTAATTAATAAATTTATTTTTAATTAAATTTGATTACTTTTAATTATCTTTTAGAATAATTTACAATTCTTTTAATTTAACGTATCATTTTAAACAGAAATATCTTCTTAATGAAATTAATAAGACTTTTAAATTTATTATTGAAATAAAAAATTATGCTATTTTAAATATATCCAAAAAATTAATTGAAATGCTATTTTAAGAAAAACTTTTTATTCTGATTTATTTCAATGGAAATAACAACAGAGATGTCGTTTCTATAACATCTTTAAAACATATAACAGAATATACTTAGAGATTCCTTCATTTGAAAATTATTAGGAATACATTCTTATAAATTACCACCGTCCGATTTATTTTCATTTTTGATATTTTAAAATTATTATAAGTAAATAAAATAACATGTAAAGGTCTCGAGTCGATCATTCTATTATTTTATAAAGAAATTAACATTCGATATCCTAATATATAGGTAAATAATAATAAATTAAATTCTATCATCGATTCGAAAATATTTTTGGCCTAAAAAAGAAAGTTGTTGAATAATGCAGATGGCTGTTTTATTGATGTAGTTAAATATTATAAATTGTTAGATTATAGATGTTATTAAGAGGAATTGAGATAAAAGATTAGACCTTATTGTTAAGGTATGGAGATATTATTTTATAATTATTTAATAAAGTAAAAAAAAAAAAAGAATTCGTAAATACGGATCTAGACAATATCTGAAGATTCAGACAATATAACTAATATTTAGATAAATATTTCGTTGCAATTATTTTTCAAATAAAAGCATATATATATATATATATATACATATAAATAAATGTATATATATATATATATGAGTGTGTGTATCTTGTGTATTATATATAAACAATGTAAGATTATAATATTTTTATGAAGCTTTAAATGCTACCTATTACATACAATAGTTAGAATCTATAAAGTGCAATCTTTACTTAAATATACCTTCTTATAATAGAATAGATTGTCTCACAAAAATTTAATTAATAATTTTGTTGCAAAAATTAGAATAAATTTTGAAATAAAGTAATCAAATAAATAAATTAAAAAAATATTAGAATTAATTCCAATGATATTTCTAATAATAATCAGCTTAATCAATTCTTATAGTATTTCACGCGATAAAATGTTAATTTCTTTCAAAATGCTATCATTTTGCATGATTTTCAATTCTTCAACTATATTTGAAATCAATTATTATTAAGCAATAAATGTTTTGGAAAATATTGCGTCAAAGAGATTGTCAATTGTTAGGTGTCTTCTATCTAATGTTTAATGTTCCGTGTATATATATATATATATATACATTATTGTATACATATGTATAATGTATATATTACATTATATATATATATATATATATAATGTATATATATATATTCATGCCTAAATTTAAAAATCTTCCTTATCTACTATTCATCATGTTAATTTCTTTTGAGTTACAATATCGCTTATATATTTATATATATATAAGTGTATGATTTATATTTTCCTAGCATTCAAGTTATAATTTTGTTTTCGCTTTTAAAGAAACATATATAATGTATATAATTGTAATTTTTGTGGTATTTGTTATATATATGTATATATATATATATATATATATATATATACACACCTATATATATATATCCAGGATATAATCCAAAACTTATTGTCATTTGTTGATATAAATGGCGCAATCGTGAAAGATTCAATAAATTTAACAAAGAATATTTTCTTTTATCCATCTATTAACATTAGTTCAATATCAATATCTTTTAAAAGCTAAAAGAAACACTGGACACAGATTAGAACTATTTGTATACCATTAAGCCTCACCGCCCAGATATGAAATATATTATATAGGTAGTCTAATCAAAAAATTTATATACCTACAAAAAATTATACCCCGAAATATATAAAAATGTCTGAAACACATTTTATTTTCCATTTAAAATTCCACCCCTTCGATGGCGGGGCTTAATGGTAAAGGTACAAATAGCCTTAATCTGTACCCAGAGTATTTTTTTAGCATTTTAAAGATGTTAAGGATTCGAAATGGAAGAAATTTTTACTTTGCCAAAATAACGGACACCCTAATGCCTATAGTTTTTAAACACTTGCCTACGTTTAGATATACAGAATATCCAGTATGACCATTTTAATTTAATGTAGAAACTTTGGTGGCCATTTGATAATTTCCAAATAATAGACGGAACATCATGTATTTAATATGCAATTTTTCTATTTAAACCAAGCCTGGTTTAAATTTGAAAATAAAATCGACATAATTTTTCTTTTTATTCTTTCATTATCAGTTTTCACTTACTTCAGGTCTCTTTGTGTAAGAGTTTTTCCAACTATAAACCATTTCGGCTCTCTGGTTTCTGTCTCAAACTTGGACTATTTTATCAAGGTTATTTTATTCTTCCGGTCGAACCTGAATCTCCTTTACGATATTGTTAACTTAACATGCCTTTCTTACGTTTTTGTTTTAATCCATGTTCTATAGAGTTTTTCTAGTAATTAATTCTGTTTTTTCAGGAAAATTGCAAGTAACTTCAAAAATATGGAGCTAAACTTCCAAACAAAAATAAAAAATAAAGAAATTGATTTGCAAAGATACAGTCAAGCTGAAGGCAATGAGATGGATCTTCACTGTTCTATAGTTGAGACTGGACTTAGGCAGGCATCTGCATTTTCAGAGTTTCCTTTTCATTTCTTCGATTACATAACCACTTCCTTTATACGAGAGTTCATTTTCAAATTATGTCTGAAGTACTTGCTTAATATATTGGCATTCCCAATAGCGCAATAGGCACCCATACATACCTACATATAGAGACCAGACTATACCTTTGGCTATATCTGCGACTTGTATTGGTTTCAAATTGATGGCTCAAAATAGCCGGTCAATAAGATATTTTTGCATTGGGTACCTAGTCATTGTAAAGTCTGAAATAACGAAAAGATCTACATCATTGTTATGGAAGAATCCTATTCGTAGACCTGTATTCAGAAATACAATAAAACAAAAACAACTTGTTTAATTAATTAATTTATTTATTTTATGACTTTCGGCTTCCGGAACGAAACGATCTACTTCATTGTTAAGGAAGAATCATATTAGTCGGCCTGTAAACAAAAAAAATAAGTTTTTAATCAATCTCTCAAAAGAATACATGTATTACGTAATAATCGGCAGTAACGGCTGAGATCAACATTATTTAATTTACAAAATCTAAAATCTTAAATGAATAACTTAATAGAAGCACTTCCCAAAGACTGTATTCGATCGCAAAAAATAATAGATTATCTTAGTGGCAATGGCGTAATAATAGGGTATTAATAGAATGGGTTAGGGATAGGGTTATAATAGATTATCTTAGTGGCAATGGCGTAATAATAATAATAGCTTGAAAGAGTCGCGGGCACAGGAGGATCCTAACATTGATTATTATAAAATATTGTAAAATTTATTAGTTTTGTATTCAATTAATTTAAGTTACCTACTAAAGTACAGACACAAATTAAACAAAATGAGAGAAATGAAGCTATTTCACTGAAGAAGAAGTTCGAAAACTACAACTTTATTATGTTACTGATTGTCCATTTCAAAATTTTACAGACCATTGGCGCGGCCTCTAAAACACTTTGGATGGATCTTTCAAATGCCTCAAAGCGTTTGCAAGTCTGTCTGGAAGAACTTGAAAAGTATCACCATGAATTTGGAGATTTAAAAAAGCAAGCAAATAGTGTAGCAGAAAAATGGTCTATCAACCCTGAATTTCCTAATTCTCGTCAGAGGAAGGTGAAAGGTCATTTTGCGAAATTGAACTTCTCCAAGATCCCGAAAGCTTGTTTAAAGTGAACGTATTCTATCGTGTATTGGACATCATTATTAATCCATTGAGATCGCGTTTTCATGAAACGTTTCCAATTTCAGTGTCTTGCGACATGGCACTTTGCAAAATTTAAATGACGCCCATTTATTGGAAAAGGCTTTAGAATTTGTTGATTTATATAAAAAAGACATATCTGTCTCGTTTGTCAAGGCAATTCCCACTTTTAGACACCGAATAGAAAAGTCATCTTCTTTTAGAGAACTTGCTGATTAATTAATCATAAAGAATCATTTTATGTCTTCAAACTTTCCTGAAGTGTGCACTGCATTTTCTGTTATTTGTAACCATTCCTGTGACTACGGTAAGTGCCAAGCGATCATTTTCAAAATTAAAATTGAAAAAAACTTATTTAAGAAATTCTATGGGACAAGAAAGGTTACGCAACTTAGCTATTCTATCTATCGAACATTCCATGGCTCAAAATTTGAACTTTGATGTTGTCATTAACACTATTGCTGAACAGAAATCCCAAAAAAAGGAATTTTAATAATTAAAATTTTGACTAAAAATAAAATTGTTATTTCAATCCAATGCGCTCTTGAAATTAAAAGTTATTAGAAAATCAACGAAAAATACACATAATAATTATTATAATAGCGTCTGTACGTACTTTACGTAGGGATTTATTAAAAAGAAACTACAACTTTGGTTTACCTTCTTTACATTGAGTGAGGGCTTCATCCGAATAATTTTTCACGGGCCTCAACGGTATAGTTACGCCACTGCTTAGTTGATCTTCATATGCATCAAAACAGTGGACATATAATAACCAGCCCTCCCTTGGGCCTCCTTTGTAAAGATTGAGTATTTCGTTAAATTGCAGTTTGGTTCATGAATGTAATAAAAAATTCAATATTTACGTTTATAATTATTACACATGGTTTTTATTCATAATTATATATTTATTTGTTCATAATTTGTACTCAGATTATATCGAGTTCACTCGGTTTTAGCGCCCCCTGTATACATTCGTCCTCATCCCCCCCCCCCCAAGACCGGCACTGGTAATAATTTATTCATCTTAGGATCTGTAATTTCCCTAGGTATGTTAAGATTTTCTTCTAATGATATTATGCAATTGTGATACCTTATGGCTATTACAATTGACTTGGCGTGAGACCGATTACAATACACTTATATCAGGGGTGGCCAAAACGAGGACCCCGGGCCCCATGCGGCCCGCTGGGAATCATGTTGCGGTCCGCGGAGCTGGGTCAAATGAATTTTATTGTACATATCTCGAAAAGAACATTACATATCACGAATCTTTCCTATCATATTTTATTAAATTATAACTAAGAAATTTGAAATATCTCACATTTTTGAAAAATTCATTGGTTTGAGATCAATTCATTAATAAGATGTATGATCAAATGATCATATTTTTGCATTTCAAATGAAACTTGGCCTTTGGGAACAACAGTTGATAACAAAAAACTTTACTAACTTTCCTACATTGTCATTGCAATCAAACGTCTCACAGGAGGCGGCTGATAAATACGCTTTTTTGATATCTGACTTAAACCTTGAATACAAATGGAACATTGTGAAATGTTTTGTGATACACAATTAAAGGAGAAATTCCTTCAAGTTAGTTTGGAAGAGTTCTATAAAACATATTTGGACAAGGATAAACATCATGCGTTTTACAAACATGCTCTGTGAATAGTTTCGCTATTTGGAAACACTTATAAGGCATAATATCAGGACCGTCAAAGATGATGGGAGAGGATTAAGGGGGCCGAACTCTTATAGAAGAGATAAGGCTTGTAGATAAGAGGAAGAGTTTATTATATATTAGTTTATTATTAAGGCGACTAGTGGGCATACAGAGTCTTGAAAATGTTTAAACTTTTTCTTCCATTTTTATTTGTTTTCACGGCTGGCTAAAATATACAGAAAGACATGTAGGTGTGTTTTTGACATATATTAATTAAGCAAGCCTTTGATTGAAGTAATTCAGCGCCGCGCCTGTAAAGCAAAGGGTATGCATTCAAATAGAACGCTCTGCATTGCGGGATGCGTTGACAGGCGCTTAATATCTGACTAGTATATATTTTTTCACCAGCTTTGTATGAAGCACATCAAATCACAAGT
This sequence comes from Forficula auricularia, assembly GCA_024734495.1. Taxonomy (NCBI): domain Eukaryota; kingdom Metazoa; phylum Arthropoda; class Insecta; order Dermaptera; family Forficulidae; genus Forficula; species Forficula auricularia. The sequence continues at coordinate 21,190,822 of JALMQS010000128.1, forward strand.
GAGAACACAAATTACTGATGTTCATTTCGAAAACTGTGTGCGTGTAGCGATAACATCAGTCAAGATCAATTTCGATTCCCTTAGCCCTGCAAAACAAAGTAAGACGTCTCACTTTTAAATTGAAAGTTTTTGCCGAGAGTAGCAGAATTTTTATATATTGAAGGAGACAATAAAAGAGTGTGTCTTCTGCTGGAATTATAAATTTTATTTATTTATAACGAGACTATAGTTTCGAGGGCTTTGCCCTCTTCATCAGTCTATTACAATGTATTCACAGGAATTAATTTATGAACGTCTCACTTTTAAATATATTTAAATTATCTAATAAATGTTTCATTCTCAGTTATGTTTTATTTTCTTCAACAAAAATAAATATAACTATTTCTTGTTTTTTACATTAGACCAGGTAAGTGTTTGATCACGATTTCACCTGCTGGGAAGCGACGATTTGGTCGCAACTGTAGCACGCTTGTATGTTTGCTTAAATTAACAAAAAAAAAAATCGGTGAGTTGCCCGAAAGGAAATATTATTTATGAAATTTGGCCCACCTGCTGAAAAGGTTTTCCACCCTCTTGCTTTATATGCTTCGCGTGGGTAAAGTGAAAGTTTTAATAGCTTAAAAACCAATACCTTAAGAAAATGTATAAAGTATATAAGATTGATTTAGCTAAGGTAAGTACTTTTTAGTCCCGCTTAAAAAAAAAGTGAAATTACCAGGGAAGAAGGCCATTATAAAATGTGTGTGTGAATAATTAAGCATGTGGTGTTTGTAAAAAATTAAAAATTTTAGATCTATAAATGAAAAAAGATCAAGTGAGATCACTACTTGAAAGCGAGTTTAAATTTAAATTCTTGATATGGCCGAAATGGAGGTGGATGAAAAAAAAACGTTAAATCTAAGTAAAATTTAGGGAACGCGGTGTTGGTTTATAGTGAAACATTGTTAAAATTAAATTAGGTTGGAGTTGGTGGTGTTTCACAAGGAGAAAAATTAAAATACAAAGATTTTTTTAGTTTACTCTATATATTTCGAGCTCTTAACTCATCGTCAGGAGAACATTGACTAAAGATAACATGATATTTTGAACAGAATTTATTTTAATTTTAATATGATGGACAGTTATTTATGACATAGTGTAAATATGAAAGAATTATCAGAAGGATGGAATGGCTTTAGAAAGCCGACTGACCAGATGTAGGGACAAAGGGCTGGGACAAAGAAAAGATATTTATATTTGAAAGTTGCCGAAAATTATGTATGTGTAATAAAGAAAGGCAATAAACTATAGAATGCAATGAGGGTGCATAGCGAAAATTTAATCTCTCATTTTCTATTTAAAAAAAAAAATAAATAAAATTAAAAATAAACCCACCACACACCCTCATCGCACTCCAATTCAAATTAAATATCATTGATTAAGATGTCAATTATTGGTGAAGTTTTGATGTCTGTTTGATTGTTCAAGATGTTTTGATTAAGGTGTATGGCCTTTTTAATTTCAGCTGACTCCAATAAATCCAATTTCCTACTTTTTGGAATAAAATGTAAAGGAGGTAATTGTTATTATCACACTTGATCGACAATATTCAGAAAAAGGTAATTTATAAAATAACAGCCCCCCTTTTATATTCCATCATCCCAACAAAAGAAAAAACTTTAAAAAACTTTATTTCCATTCTCCACTCAGCTACCCTATAGCTAATATGTTTCGCAAACTTAATATCACCCCCGCATTCTATAACAGAAACAACCTTTCATCCATATTGGTTAACAATAAAATCGATATAATAAAACCAACAACAATGAGCGGTGTATATAAATTGCAATGTAATGACTGTCAATCATTTTACATCGGGCAAACGGGCAGATCTTTCAATCAACGCCACGTTGAACATATGAGATCTCTTCGCAATCTACAGGTGAATAGTTTGAACCCAAATGCCCCCCTCTTAGTTATACCTCGGCTTTTGCAGATCATTTGTTTGACCACAACCATTCACCTTCATCGACCAACCTCCCTTTACATTTTATTCCAAAAAGTAGGAAATTGGATTTATTGGAGTCAGCTGAAATTAAAAAGGCCATACACCTTAATCAAAACATCTTGAACAATCAAACAGACATCAAAACTTCACCAATAATTGACATCTTAATCAATGATATTTAATTTGAATTGGAGTGCGATGAGGGTGTGTGGTGGGTTTATTTTTAATTTTATTTATTTTTTTTTTTTAAATAGAAAATGAGAGATTAAATTTTCGCTATGCACCCTCATTGCATTCTATAGTTTATTGCCTTTCTTTATTACACATACATAATTTTCGGCAACTTTCAAATATAAATATCTTTTCTTTGTCCCAGCCCTTTGTCCCTACATCTGGTCAGTCGGCTTTCTAAAGCCATTCCTTCCTTCTGATAATTCTTTCATATTTACACTATGTCATAAATAACTGTCCATCATATTAAAATTAAAATAAATTCTGTTCAAAATATCATGTTATCTTTAGTCAATGTTCTCCTGACGATGAGTTAAGAGCTCGAAATATATAGAGTAAACTAAAAAAATCTTTGTATTTTAATTTTTCTCCTTGTGAAACACCACCAACTCCAACCTAATTTAAAGTTAAATCTAAGCAATAAAGCACTGAAAATTAAGAAAGCTAAAACCTAGTACAGAGGCAGGTCCTTATTTTAAATAACTTATGGATATTCCATGGGCCATTCGTAATATTTATTGAGGTGAGTTAGTTAGCTTCCCGGTCTTTTTTTCTTTTTTCTTTTTTTTTTTTTTTTTTTTATGAAAATGATGAGAGAAGGATGAGTTACAATAAATAGGAGGATCCCTAAAGGCCTGGTTTGGCCCCTCCATCTCGAAAAGAAGAAGAGGGGGATTTTTATGGGCTGGGTGGGGACTGAACAAACACTATGATAGTATCTGTAGTACAGGGAAAGGGCAGAAACGGTTCTTCGGTGAGCCAGGGAGTCGAGTGTGTTAGTTAGTCTCCTATTAGTTTAATTGCTCGTTTCTGAATTGCATTCAGTGTGACAAGAGTATGCTTGGAGGCCCCTCTCCACAGATGAGGGACGAATTTGAACCTTATACAGTGTAAGAAGTTTACTGGGAGTATAATAGCGTCTAGACCTAAATAGGAGACCAAGCTTGCACGCAGCAGCTTTAGCAGCTTAAGATCTTATTATCGCCTTTAATTTTGTTGTTTCTGTGAAATAATTTCATTTAGGTAAAGGGGGGGGCTGAGCAACTGATTTGATCAGATATCTTAATTCCCCTTATCCCGGTATAAAACAAAATTGAAATGATTTTCTACTAATATACATAATTCAGACACAGCTATGTATAGTAATAGGATGTGGTTCGAAAAGAAAACAAAAAAAAAAAAAATTTATCTGTCACATGTATGGGGGGAGGGGGGTTCAACACCTTGAACGTCCCTAAATATACCATGTCGGTTCAGTATTGTCTTAACTTAAAATTAAGAAACAATCTCATAAATAGCTTCATTCTCTTCTTTTCAACGAAAAATAAGAATTAATTTAATATCCAAATTATTTTAGAAGACATAATCTACGAAACTCTCGGTATCGCAGGCCCGTTTTTAACCCTCGTGGGGCTATGGGTAAATTAAACAGGTAACCCCCCCCCACGTAAATATTATACTTTGGTTTGCTGCGCGTTTAATTTTTTTCTACCTCACTTTTGTCATCTAGTAATTAACTTGTTTGAGACCAATCTTCTCTATTCTCTTTACCCTTTACGCCCCAAACCCCTTGCGCCCCTATAGGCATGTGCCCATTTTGCCCAGTTATTCGAGCCCCGTCCCATCTCAATTGGCCCTCCAATATTTTTTCTTTTTTAAATAAAATTATGCTAATTCACGGTAAATGTAATTTAAATATTTATTTTTGTTATCATTTGGAACAACATTTTAAACAATTTAAAACATTTTATTGTAACATTTATCTTAAAATTATTTTTTAATTGTTAAAAACATATTTTTACATAAAAAATAGTTCTTTGATTTTCACGAATTTTTTTTTTTAAGAATCTTTGAATATGTGAAATAATCAAGTAGGCTTTGCCTTTTTCCAACAAAAGAAAGTTTGTTTTGTTTATTATTAGTAAAAATGTCTCGTGGAAAGGTTGTTGATGAAAAAATTCGCTCAATTATTATCAATGTATTTAAAATGAGAAAATCAAACGCGGAAATTGGCGATCTAGTTAATTTATCAAAGTTTACTCTCAGAAATATTATTCGAGTTTATAAAACAACGGGTACAATAGCTACAAAAACTCGGTATGCGTCGAAATCCAAAATATCAGATGCTGATAGACGGGCATTGAAGAAGATTATTAGAAAAAAAAGGCGTTCGAACTATGGTGAATTATCTGTTCTTTGGAGCGATGCTGTGGGGCGAAGTGCTTCAAGATCCACGTGCCATATAGAAGCCCTTAAGTTAGGTTTTAAAACTTACAAGGTAATTTTATTGCAACTTATTCTAAATTTTTTTTTGTAATTTTACTAATTTTTTTAAGCGAAAGAAAAGCCACTCTTGACATTAAAACAAAAGAAAAACCGGCTTAAATGGGCTAAAAGTCACATTAATTGGACGAGTGATGAATGGAATAGTGTCCATTGGAGTGATGAGTCTCGTTTTGAAGTTTGTGTTGGGGACAATCGAAGCAGAGTTATTCGTCAGAAAAATGAAGCTTTCAATTCAGAGTATTTAAAAAATAAAATAAAATTTCCTGCTTCAGTTATGGTATGGGGTTCAATGTCTGCTAGAGGTGTTGGAAAACTTCACTTCATTGATGGAATTGTAAACACCAATAAATATTTAGAGATTTTAAAAAAATCGTTACTTCCAACAATGGCAGATGCATTGCAGAATAATAATAATTTTGTCTTCCAACAAGACTGGGCGGCCTGCCATACATCAAGAAAATCTTTAAAATGGCTTTTTGATCATAATGTTCCACTTTTGGAGTGAGTGGCAAACAGTCCCGACGTGTCACCAATAGAAACTCTTTGGCACACAATGAAAAAGCTATTACGAATACAACCAGCTAGAAACGTAGTCGAATTAAAACACAAACTTCAAAATATTTGGGATACTTTCACTCAAGATGAGTGTCAAAACTTAATAAGTACGTTTCCCAAAAGAATTCAAGCCATAATTAAAAATAAAGGCGACGTCACACAGTGGTAAAGCTTTCGGATTTTGTATGTTTTCCTTGTTTCTAACAATTAAAAAATAATTTTTAAGTTAAATGTTACAATAAAATGTTTTAAATTGTTTAAAATGTTGTTCCAAATGATAATAAAAATAAATATTTAAATTAAATTTACCGTGAATTAGCATAATTTTATTTAAAAAGAAAAAATATTGGTGGGCCAATTGAGATGGGACGGGGCTCGTAGAATCGGGCCTAGGGTATCGCACTTGGGCTGCATATTTTTTTGAGGCCATAAAAATGTCGTTCTCTTTTTCTCTTATAAATTAGGTCAGTCGACTTTACTTTTATTGAGACTCTTGTGAAATAATTTATTATTATTATTATTATTTTGAACTTAGTAATTAAACGGAAATCGAACCGACGCGGCATCGTACTTATTAGTCATTACTTTTGGCAAATCAAATATATAAACAAATAAATGAATATTGTATATAAATATTCATTATTTTAATTTTAATCTAAGGTAATTTTATTTTTTAAATTGATTTAATTTAATTTCATATTTCTTTTAAATCTTCAAATGGTTCAAGAATTTGAAGTTGCGGAGTCTTCCAATTCAGTCTAAGCCTTGCTTTTTTGACATCTACATAATCTCTGCCAATATTTAATTCCTTACTCATTCCATTTATTAACGTGAATAAAGAGAAATGAATTAGATTAAATCAATTAAATAAATAGTTTGCTTTTTTTATCGAAATTGTTTAAATTAAAATATTTAAGAAGACTTTTATTCTTAAAATATTGGATTAATTTTTTTAAAAATCACATCCGAGATTTTATGTTTTTTTTTTGGAATTTTAAATTAAAACAATCCTAACTCATCTGATTTTACAATGTGTGAATCTGAAGAAATGGACATAATTTTGGTTACTGGAGGGACCGGCTTGGTCGGCAATGCACTCAAAACGATTATCGAATCGGATCGAAATGAAAATGAAATTTGGCATTTTGTCGGATCGAAAGATGCCGACTTGAGGTTGTATAGCTTTATTTTTATCATTATTGAATTATATTATTTAGACAACAAATTCTATAAATCTAACATATGTCTATTACATCAGAAAGAAATAATAATCCACTGTTATCCAAAGGTATGGCCACTTTAGGTTCACGAATATGGTTCCTTGGAGTTGGGAATTATATTCTTATCCTTATTTAACTAACATAAATTTGTTTAATTATTCAATTATACTACAATTTCAATGAAGGACTGAATTGGAAAATGGACTCTAGGTTTCGCTTCTTTGTTGAGTTTAATTTCCTGATTAAATTACGTCTTTAGAAAATAGAACTTATAAATAATACAAGGATAACTATTTATATATAACTTTATTTTCTCATTATATGCTTAGAGGAGAATTTTTACATATTTACAATTTACAAAATAGAAAATATAACACATGAAAGCAAGAAATCATATAGGAAATTTAAAAAGTTATTTTACAGAGAATAGCAGATTTGTTGAATTCAAAAAGGGTGTATCCTCTTAATATAAACAAATATATATACGTAATTTTAAAAGAGAAAGAAATCAATCAATCTTTTCGGACAAATTCTAAGATTTTAGTAGAAATATTATTAAATTGCGTATCAGATAGAAAACTACCAACTATTTTCAAAAAAAAGATGCTCAAAACTTTAATTATACATTTAAATAAGAGGACTTGATGAAAAAATTATTTTTCATTTTAAGCTAAATTTTTTAATTTCCGTTCTAGAAGAATGGAGTGAAAAATTTCTGTGCTTATATCATATATTGCGATTCAGAGAGAGGTTTTTGTCTCGAGGGTGTGAGCTGACTGCCCGGATAGCGTGTTAGTTCTCAGGTTCGACTCCTGGGGGGATGAATCCCCTCTGATATCGCAATTTAATAATATTTCTACTAAAATCTTAGAATTTGTCCGAAAAAAGATTGATTGAATTCTTTCTCTTTTAAAATACATCTTGGTTAATCTGAACCCGAGCTGATTTTTTGAAAAAACTACCAACTATTTTCAAAAAAAAGGTGCTCATAACTTTAAATATACATACGTAATATGATTTTCTTAATATTATAATTTACTTAATTTCAATTAATACAATGCATTTCAAAAGAATCAATATAATTTTATTTGCACGAAATTTTTTCTGGAGAGAGACGGACTGGTAGAACTTTTAATTGGAAGGAATGGAAGGCAGCCCAGGGGTAGTGAGGAAAGAAAAAATTGACACATATCCCAATAAGGTGCAATTTCCTTTCAAACCGACGTTTCGGAGGATTCTTCCCTCCTTCAGGGTTTCAAGGGGTCAATGAATTAAATTGAAAGTAATGGAAGGCAGCCCAGGGGTAGTGAGGAAAAAAATTAACACATATCCAAATAAGATGCAATTTATTGGATTCCTTTCAAACCGACGTTTCGGAGGATTCTTCCCTCCTTCTTTAGGGTTTCAAGGGGTCAATGAAGGAAACAAATAAATGCTTCCTTCCTCTCTCCACAGCAGTGTTGAAAACTTTTTTCTTCCTTGGCAGAAGCTTAGAAAAACAATTTTTTTTTTCCTTTTTCTTAATGATTTGCTAATAAATTGCACCTTATTTGGATATGTGTTTTAATTTTTTCTTTCCTCACTACCCCTGGGCTGCCTTCCATTACAATTAAATCAATATCATCATCATCATCATTGAGTATACAGTCCTAAGACTGGTTTGATGCAACAATCCGCCTCCACTCGACTCTGTCCCCCGCCAGCTGTTTGACCTCTCTAAATGTCTGGCATCCCATATCCCCAATTATTTGGTTGAAATATTCTAATCTGGGTCTTCCCCTTCCCTTTTCTTTCCCACCTCCCCCTCCAAGATATCCCTAAGCAGTCCCCCATGTCTCAGTGTGTGCCCCATCATCTGACCTCTTCTCTTCTTCAGACTCTTCCACAAGGTTCTTCTTTCTCCGATTCTTCCAAGAACTTCTTCATTTGTAATTTTATCCATCCATTTGATATTCATCATTCTTCTGTAGCACCACATTTCGAAAGCCTCTAATCTCTTCTCTCCGCTTTTCTAATTGTCCAGGTTTCACACCCGTACATGGCTATGCTCCATACATATGTCTTCAATAGCAACTTCCTGTTTGCTAAGCTGATTGAGGAGGAGCATAGTAGTTTTTGTTTTGAATTAAACCCCATTTTTGCTTGGGCAATTCTTGATTTAATTTCGTTTTTGCTCCTCCCATCCCATGTTATTTTACTTCCTAGGTAGCGGAATTCTTTAACTCCTTCTAGGTTTTCTTTGGTTAATTTTGATGCATTCCTGTCTCGTTTGTTCTTTTTTTGTACATACTAGGACCTTGGTTTTATTCTTGTTTATTTTCATTTTGATTTCTTCTATTAGGATTTGGTTAATTCCATTCAGGGCGTCCTCTAATTCTTTTTTATTGCTTCCTAGAAGGGCAATGTCATCGGCAAATCTTAACATAGCGATCTTTTGACCTTGGATTTCGATACCTGTATCAATTTTGTCTTTGAATTCTTTAATCGCTTCTTCTATGTATAAGTTGAAAATCATGGGTGACAGCACACATCCTTGTCTTACACCTTTTTTATTTTGGCTTCTCTTTGCTCATCTCCAATATTTACAATTGCCGTCTGGTTTTGATTTTATTAAATCAATATAATATATATATTTATTAAATCAATATAATTTTTATTAAATCAAACTTATTTTATATATAAGTTAAATGCCGATAGGAGTAGGTTTAAAATTATTTATAGAAAATCAAAAGAGATGTTCGAAACATTAAATCCGAGTGTTATGGATTATTTTTATCACAGTCATAAGGGTTATTTCCGCCTCCTTCGGGAATCAAAACAACTAGACAACCCTTATAACGTAATTAAAATAATCCATAACACCTTGGATTTAGTAGTTGACCATCTCCTTTTGATTTCTTTAATGAAACTTGTTTTTTTTTCAATTTTTTTTTTAAGCTTCTTTTTTCTGAAACTTGTATAAAAATTTGAATTTGTAAAAAGTGGAGAGAAGATTCTTAAATAAATTAAAGGAAATGAAATATTAGAGAATTCACATTCCCTTAAGGCCTTAGACAAAAAGAAAAAAAAAATTGGGGGTGGATTTGTGAATTAACAATTGTACACTTAGTTAGTTATAACCTTATTTGGATATTTGTTTTCAATAAATTTAGATACAGTATTTATTATTAAATATTATAAATTAATTCTTTCAATTCTTTATAGGATATACTTAGTATTTTTTTTTAAATGATGAGAGAATGAGTTACACCAAAAAGGTGTCACCCTAAAGGCCTCGATTGGCCCCTCCATCGTGAAAAGAAGAATAGGGAATTTTATGGGCTGGGCAGGGATCGAAGTTATCTGTGAATACGGGTCTTAAACAGCTGAAGTAATGCGTTTTCTTTCATTTTAACGGAAATTTCGATGGGGGGGGTGAAATCATGGTGATTCCCCACTGGCTACGACGTTGCACTCACTGTCAACATTTCTGAATAAGAGGAACTCTAGACTGCTGAATAGTTTACTAAATAAAGAAGAAGGATACTCTTCACTAATTAATTAAATAATTTTCTTTAGACGAAACCCTCCATTCCTTTCGCTAACTGTGGAATGTTATATTCTTTGATAAAATTTACCCTTGTGCATAAAAAATGAATTACACATTTTATATTCATGTCAATTATTATTCTTATGATTTTGATTTTTTATTCATACTATTATATAAATGAATATTACATTAATTGTCTATTAAATATAAACGTCTGATCCGATATCTACAGAATAAGTAAAAAAAAAAAGAAATTTCAAAAATCAATAAACTTACCCTCACACAATTTCATTAATATAAAATTTGTAATTTTTAATCATCGTCTACAATTTTATAATTTATACCTCTTTTGTAGTGATTATGAACAAACCAAAGCTATATTTGAAAAATATAAACCAACTCATGTCATTCATTTGGCAGCTATGGTTGGTGGCCTTTTTCATAATATGTCCCATAATTTGGATTTTTTGGTAATTAAAATATCTTTTTCATTTATTTAATAGTATTTTGATAATGAGAATCTATTTATAATTTTTATTTTCTTTAAATATATTTCAAATTTAATTATATCTTTCAATTTATTCATTTCATTAAACCAAAAGAAATTAAATGAATTAATAATATTTTTACTTATTTAATGGAAAAAAAAATTCTTTTTATTTATTATAAATGTTGATATCCTGCCAGTAGTCATATGCTTGTCTCAAAGATTAAGCCATGCATGTCTCAGTGCACGGTAAACTAAAGTTAAATCAGTTGAGGGAACGTACCCAAATTACGTGACCCGTTCAGGGGGGGGGTCTTCAAAATATCACAGGTTGGTCACAGGGGTGGGGCTTAGGTCTTCATCACGTAGTCAATATCCTCTAGGGCAGCGTTTCTCAACCTTTTTTGGCCCGCGGACCAGTAAAATTTGTAAAAAAAATTCGCAGACCAGTGATATTTTTTTAACAACAAAATTTTACTAGGTATTAAAGAACTACTACATAAGTTAATTGTAACATTTTTATTATCATTTACTTACAAAAATATTTAAATGTAAAGATATGTAATTATAGATACTTGTCCGCGGACTAGTAAAATTCTCCGCGGACCACTGGTGGTCCGCCGGACCAGCGGTTGAGAATAGCTGCTCTAGGGCAGTAGTTCCCAACCTGGGGCCGATGAGTATTTATAGGGGGGAAAATTAAAATAGTACTGTACAATAGAACTTTCATTTATTTTTTCAAATTTTAACTGTCAACTTTCTTAATTTTTCCAGATTCCAATTTAAAAATGAAAACATGTACTCCTGTTTTTTAAATGTCCGTCAATGATCTTAGTTAATTATTTCACTTCTCTGTTCTTAAAAAAAATTTGCAAAAAATGTACATTTTAATTTTTTTTTCTATTTTATTTAAAAGTGACCGGATAAAACTGCTTTGATTGTTTTTATATACGGTAATAAAATTGTTTAAATAATAAAACTGCTTTATTATTTACACTTTACTTCAAATTAAAATTAGGCATACAATGAAAATGAAAAGGGGGCGATAGGTCTTAGTCAACCTCCAGAAAGGGGAGATGGGCCACAAAAGGTTGGGAACCACTGCTCTGGGGAAATTTCGCCCTTTTTCGAGCTATATTCAAATTACTCTTGGCGTCACGCGGTAAGCGCCGTATTAATAAAGACAAAAATGAGCCAAATTAATTTTTTTTGTAACTTTTTGTTATCAAAAAATGATTTAAAACCATATTTATTAATTACTAAGTGAAAACTAGAAGGGGAAGGGAGGGGGTCTTGGCATATACTACGGGTGGCCACCAAGGGGGGGGGGGGTAAAAAATGGACCATTTAATTTGGGTACGTTCCCTGAGATTTATTAGATGAACAGGCACGTAGGTAAGAGGGGGTTCATGATGTTCAACCGCCCCAGATATGTAAAAGTTAATATAAAGGCTAAAATTAAGAAAATCAAGTTCCTAAAATTAAAATCAAATTACTGTAAAATAAAACGAAAAAAATTGATCAACATAATATTTTGGAATGTGAAATCAGTTGCTCAGTCACCGAAACCCCCCCCCCCTATAAAAATCTATACCTACATGCCTGTAGAGTAGATGATATATTATTATCGGGCAGCCACATCCTTTTTATAATTACAAGAATAAAGTTTAAAATATAAAATATGCAACAAAAGAAAAAAATTGTTTATTATTTAATAAAATAACTAATAATAAAATAACATTTTTATTTTTGAGAACGAATTTTAAAATTAATGACAATGTGTTACATATGTGTTTCGAGCACAAAGTTTCTAAAGTAGTATCATGTCTTTCGACATGTATATTTCCAGATAAAACAACCTATCCAATTGATGAAACTATGGTATGTATATAAACTCAAATTTATATATTTATACCATATCTTATATAACTTCAATTTCAGGTTCATCTTGGTCCTCCGCATGATTCCAATTTTGGTTATAGTTATGCGAAAAGAATGATTGATATTTTAAATAAAGCTTATTTTGAACAGCATGGTTGTCTATTTACTTCGGTAGTGCCTTGTAATATTTTTGGCCCAAATGATAATTTCAGCATTGAATCAAGTCATGTCATCCCTGCTTTAATTAGAAAAATGCATTTTTGTATTGAAAAAGGTTTTACATTAAACAACAATTATATAAGATTTGATCATGTTGTGCTTGAATTACTTAAAAAATCGGCTGAAATTTCAGAGTTAAGGGATTTTTAATGAAATATTCTTATCAGAATTCACCTAATTCTGAAGTATTTTTCAATTGTCTGAGAAACCTTAAAGATTTAAAATTCAATCTAATCTGGATTCTCAAGCACTTTGTAATGAAAAAGGGTTTAAATTAAACAACAAGTGCTTCAGAAGACAAAGTAAATTGAATTTTAAACTTTAAGGCTTCTCACGCACTTGAAAACTATTAAAGAATTTGGTGTTGAAACCAAGAAAAATCCTGATGAGATTTTTCATTAAAAATCTCTAAACTAGAAGGTTTAAGTCGAAACTTTTCTACTTAAAAATTATTTATAAATATGGCTTTATATAAAATATTATAATAATTTTTTTAACAAACAATCAAAAAATGATTATATTAATGAATTAAACGTTTTAGTAATTGTTTTTAATTCTCAATAAATTACAATTAAAAACATTCTATTACAATTTAATATACCTACTTATACTATATATGAATGGTACAGTGAAAAAATGAATAGGATCAGAAAACTAAAACTTTTCAGAAATAACAATAGAAGCACAGACATTTATTTATCTTCTTTACAATCTGTGCGCAAATTTATTTTTGAATTTCTTTTAAGTGTAAACCCAAGACAGGCGAAATAATCTGAAATTCGATTTTTTTTACTTCTTTCTTTGTACATTTCATATATATATATTTTAATAAAAGCCATCATTATCAAATCAATCTACTAGAAGTTAAGTTAAATTAATTGATCCATATGATAATAACTATTTCGTTTTAGGTAAAGAAACACCAGATGTAAAACCAGTTTTCACAGTTTTGGGAACAGGAAAACCTCTTAGGCAATTTATTTACTCACTTGATCTTGCTAAATTAATCATTTGGGTAATGCGCGATTATCACAGTGTTGAACCAATTATACTTTCAGGTTTTTTATCATTTTTTATTTTTTCACAAAACATTACAAATTTAATTACTATTTATTTTTCCATTTTAGTTGATGAAAAAGATGAAATGTCTATCAGCGATGTTGCTCATCAAATAGCCAAATCCTTCAAATTCGAAGGAAAAATTCAATTTGATACAACTCAATCGGATGGCCAATTTAAAAAAACAGCTAGTAATGCTAAACTAAGACAATACCTTCCTAACTTCAAATTCACACCATTTAATACAGCAATTCAAGACACGGTTAATTGGTATAAAGACAACATTGATAAAATTAGAAAATAAATTTTTTATCAATAGTCTTATTTGTTTTTTTTTGTTTTTTTATTTGATGTTGATGATATTTTTAATATTGAAATATTTTATATTTTGAAAATAAACTTATAATAAAAATCTGACTTTTTAAATAATATATTCCATTTTTCCATTAATATTATATAATATAAAGGAATTGAACATTGGTCTGATTGAATTGAAACATCTGCACACTCGTCCTCAAGGATAATAAAAATTGACAATGAATTTTCTTTATAAGAATTCTCTTATCACTTTGGATGCAATTTAGCGAGCTATTAGTTTAATAGGAAATCCAGCATTAACTAGCGCCCTTGAATACCTGGCCCATCGTAGAATCAATCATCTCTGCTTTTTCTCTTTTTTTATAGATACTGTCATGGCTTTTGTTCAGTAATCACTAATCCCCCTAAAACCTCATTTGATCGAAATACACGATTTTCCAACATTCTACACCCCTTCGTGATCCAATTAGATACTAACTTTTAGGTGTTGGTTCTAGGTGAAACATTTTTATATAATAATATAAATTGGGTAAAATTGCAAGGTAGAGGTTTCACAAAAAATAAATAAAACAAAAATGAGTTTTGAATTCGATATATTTCGGGTTGTCAGCCCATCTTCAGGAGTCAGAGAAAACGGAATATAAATTGGGAAATTTTTTACAAATAATAATTTCTTTTTGAAAATAGGTATGGTGAGGGAAAGTTCGGGGGAGGAGAAAACGTACTGAGAATTGAAGAAGACAATAAAAGAGTGTGTCTTCTGCTGGAATTATAAATTTTATTTATAACGATTAATAAACAACAATAAAAGAGTGTGTCTTCTGCTGGAATTATAAATTTTATTAATCGTTATAAATAAAATTTATAATTCCAGCAGAAGACACACTCTTTTATTGTCTCCTTCAATATATAAAAATTCTGCTACCCTCGACACAAAAACTTTAAAGTACTGAGAATTAATATTTTCGACAGGTGGAACAAGTGAGTTTATATCGAGAAATATATCGAATTCAAAACTCATTTTTGTTTTATTTCTTTTTTTTTTGTGAAACCTACCTCGCAATTTTACCCAATTTTTATTATTACAATTAGATATTACTCGAACAAACGCACTCACCAACTTGTTTATACTTTTAGAGAGTGAAACTCTCTTTCCGTATTTATTTTCCGTCGACATATAACCCTAAGTCTTGCATCAAGACCCGCATCACAGATCCCTTTAACTCGGACCCAATCCCTGAAATTTCTTTCTATTCTTATTTTCTCAAAGCAATGTTCTATACCGGACTATAGAGTCTGCTCCTTTTTGGTACATCTTCTTGCATCAATTATTATTATATGATTATTACAAAAAGAGAACACTCCATTTTGAGTAGAATATATTTTGTTTTCAAGATATTATTCCTCACTAAATAAAAATTGCCACCTTATGTTTTAAGAAATAATGTCATATATTCTGGCTAGGTATCGCTGTTTTATGTCAGAGATTTCTTCTTTAAAATTGCCATTGTATCCTAGTAAAATGCTACTTTGAATTCCTCTAGCCTCCGAGCCATATTTTCTTCCACTCGAAAATACAGCCTACTTGTATATCACGACCTCTCTTGATCTTATATTTAAGGAGTATATTTGAACAACCTAAGCATATACCTTAATAAATATTACATCATATCTAATAAAAAATTGAATTTGAGCTATGTAAAGGTAGGGAGAAATTTTTGAGGAAATGTGAGATTCAAGAAAAACTGCTAATTCTAGATAAAATCTAGATCTTTCATTAATAAGAAACGGAATGAGGAAAATAGTTAAATCAAGGGATTTTAACAGCCTAAAGTAATCTTAAAAAAAGTTTAATTTTATACTTGTAATGATAAAATATTAAAACAAGGCGGTATAAATTTATGCTTATTTTTAATTAGACCTTGAAGAATTGATTTAACCTTATAGAAAAAAAATGTTTGATTTTGACTCATATATTTGTGGGTTTGTGTTTGAACGATTAAACATAGTGGGTGGGAGAGAGATAAGAATTCACCTCTCTAAATGTTAATCTCAGAGATTTTTTTAATAAGGACAATTTGTATTATTTGACAAGAATTAAAAAAATAAAAATATAATACAAAAAGAAACTCTTAAATAAAAAAGATCGAAATCTAGACAGAGGAAATTAATATCTTAAAATTATTTATATCCCCGTTTGAGTCATTTTTAGAAACCAAAAAAAAAATCTCGATTAAATCTAATACTTCTGCGTTGTTTACTGATCTACAACTAAGAGATATAAACTTGTTTTAAATTTGAACTTTTTTCTTTTAATGCGAATGAATTGAGAAGGAGCTCGCCTAAAAAGCAGGACTCATTGGTGTATCTTGGGTAGGCCTGAATTCGATTTTTTCTCTTTCACTTGTATCAAATATGAATTGTTCGAATTAATTTTGGGATTACTGTTGTAGGCCCTCAAATATACTAGGTCAGCGATTATTTAAATTAGGTCCATGGATTATTAGGGGTTCTTAACCGTACAGTCAGGTCTCAACAAGTCAAATTATATTTGATTTCACTTCATTATAAAAACTACGACTAGAATAATGACGTCATGATTTTAAGAGTCTGGAAAAATACAGATGATATCAAATGGATCCTCGAAATTATAAAGTTTGAGAACCGCTGTACTAGGATATGCCGGACCTAGCCTTAGATTTGCGCTTCGACACACCCTTGCATTACATAAAAGAAGAAAATTTTCAATTGTACTTTATAATTATTCATAACATAAAAACTTTTTTTTACTTTATCCAATGCGAAGAAGATCGAGTATTAGAATCGGTCTCGCGGCAAGCGGGTCTTCAAAGGGTTCTCAGGTAAGTGCTACGGAACCCATGGTCTCAATCAAAGTCACAAATTGTAGTATTCATTTAGGTTGAATTTTATCACGTGACGATTTTGCTAAAAATTACATAGGGTCTCGTCCAGACGCC
This sequence comes from Forficula auricularia, assembly GCA_024734495.1. Taxonomy (NCBI): domain Eukaryota; kingdom Metazoa; phylum Arthropoda; class Insecta; order Dermaptera; family Forficulidae; genus Forficula; species Forficula auricularia. Next base: position 21,207,572 of record JALMQS010000128.1, read on the forward strand.
AAAAAGTACGATATTTTAATTTCGGATGTATGGATTCCTTTTTTTACGTCCACGATTTTTTCCACACCGTTCAACCGATTGAAATGAAATTGAAAACTTATGATTATTTTAACAAATTGAAGCCCTAATTAGTTTTTGGTACATATCGGCCCACAAACATTAGTACTTTATTTCAGTACTTTTTTAGTTTTTTTCTAAATATCTTGAAAATGATTTGAATCAATTTTGATGAAATTTAATATTCTAATTAAGTATCTTGAGGACCACAAAAAAGGTTATATAAAGTTTTTAGGAAAATTACATTTTAAAGCACTTTAAAGTAAGATAGTATTATGTTTTAAATTCTTCAAAATTTATTTGATTAATAATAAAGAAATAAACATATTAATATTTCAAATGACCTTGGATAAAGTCTAGCAACGATCCGTTGTAGTTTATTTTATAAGGCTTTCTATAATTTATTTTCTAGAAATAGTGGAGTTAATTTTCTCATTAATATATCAAAGAATAATTAACACAATAACGAGAATTGTTTTTGATCGCGCTTTTTAAACAACATATATATCGCAAGACTACTGCTGGTTGAAGCTATTGGAGTCTGCTGAGTCTTAAGTCTGGACCAAGAGAGAATGAAAAAGATGTGATCCATTTGGCTATAATCCAGCATCATTTCGCGATTGGCCCGCATGACACTTTTTATATGGATCACCAAATGAATTTGAAATCTGAGATGTTATATATTCAATCTCCCAGTCCAAAGCCCCCAATCTGTTAACACGTGTGTTAGGTGTTTGCCATTGATTAACTCGTTAATGTGTTAATTACTCTTTGATATATTAATGAGAAAATTAACTTCACTATTTCAAGTTAGAAATATATAAATTCGGATAATATTTTCACTTAATATTTGACAAAAATCATCTGCATTCAAATCGCGATCGAATCAAATACAGGAAACTTATGATTATTTGTTTTCTATTTAAACCAAAATCTCCGCCTTAAGAATATTTAATTTCGCCATAGAGAGCGCTAGCTTCTCTTAAAGGTCAATTTCGTCTGCCACTCTTTTCGATAGTGTATTGGGTTCTCAGCTCTAGTACTATTTAAACTATCATATTTGTTTTTCTTTCTAATTCTACCCCTTTTATGTATTTCTATTTTATTCCGATGTTATACAATTGTCATTCGAATTGGAGTTTATTTAAATTTTGTGATTTTTTTTTTAATTCTTTTTTTATTACTCTTGTCTCATTTATTAATTCTATGCAAGTCAAATCTTATTTTTTATTCAATTATCAAATTAATCAATTAAACTACTTTTGATTTATATTTAAATTTACTTTCCGGGATCATAATGATCTCTACATTCTATTTTTAATTTCTTCTTCTTTATAGAAAATTCATTAAAAATTAATTTACTACAAGAAATTAAGCTAAACATGGAATTCGATTTTAATATATTAGAAAATTTAAACCTTCAAAGCAAAAAAAAAATAACTACTATTTCGAATATTAAAGCTTCTCGTTTTTCTAACAAGTAACTCTTCTTAAAGCCAGTTTCTTAATAAAAAACCGGCTTTTTTTCAACCCTGGAGGACCCATGAACTATGCCTGGGCTGATTGTCTTCAAGAGGCGCTGGAGCGTCGGCAGCGACGATCTTGTCGTTCCTGGAGTATTCCTATTCACACTTCATTTAGTTTGGTAATATTATACATATATACATATTTATTTACCTATTTTTTGAGCATAGCTTTCCCTAGTCTATCATGTAATTCAGTTTGTTCCGTTAACAGTGAGCTTAGCTACACATTTTGGGCCCATAAGCACAATATCAAATTTTTACTTCCCCGATACTACGATCAGGGACGGCGGAACCGTGGGGTCAGTGGGGTCAGCTGACCCCCTGGGAATTTGTCCACATATTCCATACCTCCTAGACCCCCCCTAGGCCTACATCACTTTCCAAGTTTTGACCCCCCTGGCCTAAGATCGTTCCGCCGTGCCTGAGTCCGATGGTAATTATGGCCTTGTTGGGCGCCTCAGAATCACATGCCCCGTAAGCTTTGCTTATTCCTGCTATATGATAGCTACTACCCTGGTCGTGAAAAGAATAAGAATATCACTCACACATTCAGTAAGATCTCGTTTAGCGCTTCCTTGATTAAGGCTAAGTGCCTGGAGCACCAAGATTCGGTGCTCGCTAACTTTTTGCCTCTAAATAGCTTACGTTTCAAATTCCAAGGCTCTGCGACTTACCGAAGTCGATATATGAACGATTAAAATATTTATTTTGCGACATGACTAATTTATACCCCCTTCCTTTATTTCAATCGGATTAAAATTTACACACGACTAATAACTCATGAGACTTGATAAGTTCACCAATTTTTAGCGAAATCGTTAGAGCCGTTTTCGAGAAACCTATTCTATATATATACAAGAATTGCTCGTTTAATATAAAAAGTTTTGCTATAACGCGGTCTGCTCAAAGCCTAAAAAACTCAAAATTTTGCAAGAATTAACTGATAAATGCATGACCGGTGTATAGCGAAAGGTATTTTCAGCAAGGACCTATTGTTGGCCAAATTGTCAACCTAGTCGATACCGCAGTACTAGGAGATGTAGGTGAGCACGATATTGAAGATTCACTGCAGGTTTATGGTGAAAACCTTACTAACTTCCTTTAACGCTGTTTTGTTTAGCACTTTGTCGTCCAGGAACCCATTCCAAGGAACGATGTCTTTCTATAATTTGAATCACATTCTTTATCCGAAATCCATACAATATGTTAACAGCCAATATTTGTTTTCATCTGCTTGTAGGCTTTGGTAGTTATTTTCTGGCTTAAATTAGAATATTGGCTAACATTTTCTATTTTTTGTGACGTTTAGGTATATAACTCTAAAGCCGTTTTCAAGTAATAAAAGATTTAGTTCGAGTCAACTTAAAGCTACCTGTACAATACTGGAATGACACTGATGTCAATAACATCTATTTTAAGAAATATGGCTGAGTTGGCTTGATCTATAATATTATCTCTTGAAAACGGCTTCAGAAGAAGCCAAAACGTCTTGAGTAAACTATAAATTAGGATAAAATTTCCAAAGTCCACATTGGGTGCTCGAACCCGAAACAATTTTCTAGTTCATTTGTAAAGAAATGACGAGAGGTTGTAATCTACTATATCCGAGCTGATATGGTTAATCATTATAATATTATGTAAGAAGGGTTGTGTTCACCCCCTCGGGAATTTATTCATTTATTTTTATGTTGAGACCAGGGAAGGCGGAACAGGGAGGTCAGCTGACCCCCTGGGAATTTGTCTAGGGGTCAAGGGGGTCAGCGGACCTCCTAAAGAAAGAAATTTAATGTCTTAAGATCATGTCCAATTTATTGAACATTAATTACCCGTTACCGGTAGTTTCTTAATTAATTCTTTTTTTTTATAAACAAAGCCTTTGTTTTCCTAGTTACATAAGTTTATTACTCATATTTGCCAAGAATAATACAATAAGTATATATTGCTAATTAATTTCGTTTTATTTTATTACCTTTTGAACCTAAACTCAAGCATTATAACTACAAACAAAAATTCGAACTCTTTTTTTTCTTTCAGTTTTCAATAAAACCACAGCTAAAAACTGCTTAAAAATGGGTTAAATTGTACCATAATAATAAAACTTGAGTAAGATACGAGGTAGGTTTCGTGAAACAAGTTTTATTATTATATTAAAATGTTTCACCTAGAACCAACACCGAACTCCTTAAAAGTTATTAAATTGTACCAATTTGCTTCAAAATTTTCTACATCACTTTCCAAGTCTTGACCCCCTGGCCTAAGATCGTTCCGCCGTGCTTGGTTGAGACTGGTGATAATTTGAAAAGTAAATAAAAAAGAACATTTCGCCTTACCCCTCTCGTGGAATAAATCACTAGCATAGATATTTTTTTTCTTCGGGGTGGTTAGAAGTTTTGAAACATTTTTTTTTTTTAATTTAGTTCCAAAACGTCTAATTTTGCGATCACCCATCGTATTTGCTGGTCACAGCCAATAACAAACCCACCTGCTAAAATTTAGCTTTCTAAGATTTCTAGAAATAATTTTGTTTTTTCAAAAATCTTTTTTTAGGGCCCCCTTTCGTGCCTCCAAGTACTCTTGCTCCCTTTTGCATGAGACCTTACGCCGAATTTTAATTTCTGCTTTTTAAGTATTCTTGGCTTTGAGAGAATGATATTTTAATTAGAAAAATCTCCCTTCCTACCACTTTTATAAGCTATTAGGAATGCACGTAGCAAAGGGGATTTTAGAGAGTCTAGACTTCATCGAGTTCCAGAAAATAAAGTATTTTGCATTTCGTTTTAAAAAGATTGGAAACATAATTTTCATTATTTTTAAATATAGCAAAGAAGAACATATTAAAAAAATAATGAATATTTAATTTAGCATAATTTATTTTTGTTCAAAAACTATAGTTTTAAATATAATAACTTATAAACAAATTAACTGAGAAACAACCGATTTTGCGTAGGATTGTTGTTGTTTTTATAAAACTATTTTGCTATTACCTTCATTTATATCTATTTAAAACATTAATTACACAAATACTATTCTAGTTACAAACAAGTTTCACTTTCTTTTACCTATATAAATATACGAAGTTGTATTGCCATAATAAAACAAAAATCCGACTTAACGATAATTTTGTGTGGTCTCTATGCTGCTAAAAAGTTCATTTTTTTAATCTTTTTTGTCAACGAGCGAATGGTGTAAGCTAGAAAGTTAAAACTTGGCAAAGAGTTGATTATTTATACAATCAAAAATGCCAAATTTCATTTAATTTTTTAAATTCGATTATTTTCTTCATTTATGAACTGAAAGTTCTGGAGCTAGAAAGCCCAAAATCTTATCAGCTCATCATACTTAGATTTTGGCACCAGACCAGAACTTTCTACTACCTTTCCTTTCTATCGGTATCTGAATCCAGACAGATAAACAGAAAAAAATAATATTTGAAAATTATTTTTCTTTACGTAGATTTTGCTCCACCAGATATTTCTATACATGTGAAAGTAAAAAAAAAAAAAATCCTCCCTCAGTTAAGCTTCGCAACAATACCGAGAAATAAAAATTAGGAAAATAAAATAAAATTAATCAGATGAGAGAGATGAAAATGCATGTAGTGCACGTCTAGATTAATCCCCACCAAGCAATTATACCTTATTACCGAGAGGTGACCCGCGACCTAATATTGTGTACACCTACTTCCACTTCCACTTTCATTTCCAAGTAGAAGACAATAGATGAAAGGGCATAACTAATGAATTCCAAAATAATTCCACCTAATTCCAATCGCGGTTCACCCCTCGCTTATTACTATCAAAACACTAACAACTACACAACGATCCGATTTTTTCTGATTTTCTGCATTTTTCAACCTGATATTCTGATGCTAGAAAGCTCAAAATTTAATCAGTCCTCCCTATTGAATTACAAAGATCTTCCATTCATAACGAACTTTCTACGTTCTTGAGTTATTTTCAGTTTCAGAATTCAGAGACACATACAGAATTTTTTTTTTATTTAAAATAATTTTTGCATTTATAAACAAAATAAATAAATAAGCAAAAAACACATTTTTTGAACTGAATTCAATACTTTACCCGCCTGATACCATCTAATATTAAAAATTAAAAGTTTATTTTTTCCAATTTTTCTCCATTATAAAATCGTGAATATTTATTATAATAATAAAAAGGCTAATAAAGAGTCCAAATATGGTTACTTAATAGTAATAATATAAGTATTATCCTCAAACGAAAGTCTACTTAAAATGGACATTCTCACAAAAACATTTTGTTTTATCCTTAAGAAACGTAATTTATTATCACTTTTTCTTGAATCAAACGCCCATAATTATAAATAATGAAATCAATCGGAGGTATTTACGCTAAATTTCAACCTCTGCAAGATTTTCAAAAAATCCTCAAATGAGCCCCTTAGAGATAGTCAACCAAGCATGGCTAACTACCTTATTATTAGCGACTAATATATGTTTTAAAATTTAATATTCATTCTAGTTCAATTAAAACTTTGAAATCTCATTTTTTTCTTTTGAAAAATATTGAAAAATAAAAAAGTTATAGCCGAAACCAGAATGAGTATGAACTCTTTTCCTCCTTTTTGAAAAGAACAAAAAGGATTAAAAAAAAATTTCCCCAACGTTGTAATACATCTTTAAAAACTAAATAATATTGAACCTTGGGAAATAAAGCTAAATTTCTTATCGTTATTATTATTACTATTAAAGGAGACAATAAAAGAGTGTCTTCTGCTGGAAAAATGAAATTTTTAATTTATTTACAACGAGACTATAGTTTCGAAGGCTTTGTGTTCACACATCAATTCCTGTGAAACAATTGTAATAGACTGATGAAGAGGGCAAATCTCTCAAAACTATAGTCTTAATCCCTCAAAACTATAGTTTTGTTATAAATAAATTTAAAAATTTATTTTTCCACACTCTTTTATTGTCCCCTTTAATTTGTAAAAATTCTGATACTCTCGGCAAAAATAAAATTTCAATTTAATTATCAAAATTATTATTATTTGTCCTTTTGAAAATGAAAATTCTCTTGGTAAATTTTCAAATGGGAGAAAAAGAGTCTAAACTGACTTCACTCCATTAATCTATAACTTTTAAAATTTTTAAGATTTTTTTAAAACAAAAACAACTTCTTCCATCTTTTTATTAAACTATCGAGAAATATAAAATTTTTAACTTTTTATGTCCTCATCATATTCTAATTTACTGATCTTTTTAGGCAGATAATGGAAATAAAATAATTAATATATTTAGCATATTGAATAATTGACAAACTAATTCACAAATGTTATATACGGCGAAGCTATTTATTAGATAGCTATGCATATAAGTGGTTACCTAGTTTTACCAGATAAGCTATTGTTTAATGAAAGAATAATTTTAATAAACGCTATCGGATCGCTTAGGCAGAAAAAAATAACTAAAATTTTTACTCTAAGGAAAATTTCACAAATTACGAAAATTTTGCTTAGAGTGTCCGAGTCTTGACAAAGTTAACTTTTCCTCTAATTCATAATTAAACTTTTCTTAGTGAAATTTATGATTCATATTTTCAAGCAATTAACTCAATCAATTTCACTGTTAATAATCAAAGGGTGACCGATTTATTGATCGATACCGCATCAGTGATTGGGGTTGCCTTTTTTATTGGAGAATTTACAAAAATTGTCAAACCTTATATTAATTATTTTCCTTCGATATATAAGACTTGTATTTTTAATTTTTTTTTCACTTGACTTTAAATAATTTAAATCTTATTGAGATCTAAAAGGATGTATTATTTTATTAAAAAAAAAACTTACGTATCCATGTATATGTGTTAGTTCAAGGCCATCATCCTTTTTTTGGGCTACTTGCATTTATATCTCAGGTGTATAATTACTATAATAATCAAATAAAAATTCCCTAAATTAATAAAATCAACTCTTGGCCTTTTTACCCATAAGAGTAACTTATCTTCAAGAATGTTTAAGAAATTTTTTATTCAAGTTATTATATGACTTAATAAAAGTATTTTCTTACACATATAGGTACATTGTTATATATTTCCTCAATTATATGACATGATTTTTTGTTTTTCTGTTCCGTACCAAAATAGTAAAAAACTCAATCCTTGTGCTAAGACTTGATTGACCGTTATTTATTATAGGACCCTTTTATAGTAAATTCCATTTTTCTTGTTTTTTTTACTTTGAAAAATTTATAATTCGTAGCTCACATGCGAAGATCCCGGGTTCGAACCCCGGCTGATCCTTTTTTCTTTAATAAAAATAATATTTTCTTCGTTCCCTAAATTTAACTTTGTTTATATATAATTTTAATTTTTTAAGAACCCTTCCCCCCGTTAATTTTGATTTCGGCTTCAGCCAAAATCTAATCAGCTCTTAATCTCAATACAAAAAACTACATTTAACATTTCGATTTGATACTCATAATAGTTTTTAAGGTAGATCGTATACGAAATTTTGTATTGCACTAACGTACTAACAGACATTTTGACAAAATAATTAATATCTCGTAAAATATAATTTTTTCGATGTTCACTTTAAAAGACTTTCTTGTAGACCACAACGCCATGGTTTTTCTCAATTTTTTTGCATCAAAATAGTTTGAGCCATTTTTGAGATATTTCGAAAAAAACGAATAAAAAAAAAACGCTTTTTTTTTCATGCACAATTACAATACTTGACCATACCCATGTTAAATTAAAAAGAGAACACTGTGAAAAATATTAAGAAAAGAGCTCAAATGATAGAACACAGGTTAAGATACGAGGGTTTTCTCAGAGCTATTTTAGAGGGCGATGTGGGAAAGAAATAGTGAAGTGGGAGACCTAGATTAGAGTATTTTCTCTAGAAAATGGAAGATATGGGATGTGGGCCTTTTAGAGAAGTGAAAGAGTTGGTATGAATTAAAGTTGAGTGGGTGTTTGCGTTAAACTAGTATTATGACTGTATACTCGTTTTTTTTTTTGTTTTTTTTTATTTATTTAATGTGACCGGGAACAAAGCCCATTTAGACAGCACATAAGTAGAGTGTTAGTAGGGTTAGTGAGGGAGCCGAGTTTTCAGCCGGTAGAAATTTTTATTTGCCAGCTAGGATCGAACCCCGGACCTCCACTTCAACATCGTCATAATTGATCGATGCCGAAGCGAGGCCAGTGCGTTAGCTGACTGAGCTACCCGGCTGTATACTCAATGGTGATGAAATGGTATCTTGTAATTTTGATTTTGAAGCCTCCGCTCATTTTTGAGTTTTTCAGCCTCATAAGTCCTTATTTCACTCGCTATTGTTAAGAATGGGACACCTTGATCTTTTAAAATCCTATTAAACATATTTTTTTATAATTTTTATTTTTATTTCTCAATCTCGCATTTTGAGCTGACCAAGTTGTCGCGTAGTAGGTATATATCTGCCTCTCTACGGAACTCTTAATTGATATAGGCTCACAATTGACTACTTTTTATATTTTATGACACAATTCTTTTAAGGAGCAATTCTATTTTCTAATTATAATATCTATTATAGACTATACTATTAAATACAATTTTCCAAATCATCACCTTCATTATCGAGTTTAGTATATAGTCCTAAGACGTTTGACGCAAAAACCCGCAGCCATTCAACTCCATGCTCATAATTCTTACCATTTTGATTCTATTATATTTGTACAAAATTGTTGATTTTATACAAAAAATATTTGTATTGCACATCCATCTTATCTGAAGTAGAAAAATTCACTCAATCATATAAATATCTCGTTAATTTAAGATAATATGTAATGAAACTGATAAATTTCAATCCCTGGTACTTAACTTAAAATCAAGGTTGCTTTACGATATAAATATACACTTTTATTTAAACATTTATTAATTTAATATTTGTGAATTATATAATCAACATCTTAATATTTACTAATCATTAGGGTCCAGGTTTTCTAGGAATGCTCAGCTTTGTAGATGATAATCCCGGAGCCTCGAAAACCACCTCGGGGCACACAATTATTCCGGTTTTAACATTTCTGAAGTTGCGTTTAAATAGAGTGTCGCTACTATGTCTATCTGTCAATCTGTAAGAGCAGTAAAGCTCGTAAACTAAATAAGATACAACTTAAAATTAGAAATTATATTAATTAATTTTTATTATAATTAATTAAAAATCGTGATCAAAACAATTCTCGTTAATATGTTAATTATTCTTTAATATATTAATGAGAAAATTAAAAATTTATTTAACTTCATTATTTCAAGTTAGAAATATATAAGTTCAGATATTATTTTCACTTAATATTTGACAAAAATCACCTACATTTGATTCGCGATTGAATCAAATATAGGAAACACACTATTAATTAATGGCAAGCACCTAACATACGTGCTAACAAATCGGGCGCTCTGGACTGGGAAGTTTGAATATATAACATCTCAGATTTCAAATTCATTTGGTGATCAATCCAAAGTGTCATGCGGGCTAAACGCAATAATGACGTTGGATTATAGCTAAATGGATCATATCTTTTTCATTCTCTCTTGGTCCAGACTTAAGACTCAGCAGACTCCAATAGCTTCAACCAGCAGTAGTCTCGCGATATATATCTTGTTAAAAAGAGTGATCAAAACAATTCTCGTTTATATGTTAATTATTCTTTAATATATTAATGAGAAAATGATGAATTTAATTAATTTTCCAGTAAATCAAAAATCGTATTAAAATTTTAATCGAATGATTATTTTGAGGAAGGAAGAATTTTATTATGTGGTGTCAAGAATAAAATAAATTTTTTTTATCAGAGATTGTGAGGTATCCCTGTAAAATTTTTTTAAGTAGAATTAGATTTAGAATTTATTTTGATTTAAAATTTCACAGTGAGACATCTTGAGAGTGGCCTATTGTTAAGGGATTTTTGTACCTGTCGGCCTTTAAAAACGATTAAAATTATAATAAATTCACGCTTTCCAATCAAAGTCAAATAAGAACAAATTTGATATCTTTTTTAACATAATATTTTTAGAATAATAAGGTACGCAACCCTCATTATACGGTCCGAATCGCATTTGATCGCCTTATTTGTTTTCTTCTCTTTTATTCCGCAATTCTCCTAAAAATTATTGAATATTTTTAATATTTATTTGCAATTTTGGTCATAATGGAATTGTTGAACATAAATTTTTTCAAATGGGGGTACAATGGACAGAAGAAAGAAATCGGCTACGAGCAGAAACAATTGAGTGAAATTATTATTGCTTCAAAGGCCTGCGAAATGTATGACTACATTTTATATTTAAAAAAAATTGATGAAAGAAGCAAAATCATATCACAAGATTCACCATTTACTTGTCACTTTTTTTATTAAATTATTACTAATGCTGCTGTTTTCTCTAGTGTCATATGTAAATTGAAATACAATAGTAATATTTACTTCTTTTTTTGTCCCGCTTTCGCTACAAATATCTGGCAACCATTCTAAATAAACCCGCCAAGTGCGTATCTGACCGCATACCGAGGGTTACCTTAATAACTTACAAAATACTTGAGATATCAAATTTGTTCTTATTTGTAGTTGATAAAGAGAGAATTTGTAGGTTGTCCTCTGGTTGATGCAAATATATATATCTTCTCATTCTTTCTTCATCCACTCCTGGATATAGGCCTCCCTTATCGATTGCCACTGCTTCTTATCTTGGATTAGTTGGCGCCATCTTCTGCCAGCTACAAGTTTGATTCCGTCCTCCCATCCCATGAGTGTCTTCCTATATTCCTCTCTTTCTGATCCTTGGTTTCCAATCTCCAATTTTAGAAGTCCATCTATCAGATTGTTTAGCAACATGTCCTGGCCAATTCCACTTAAGTCCGAAACATGCCTAATGATGTCAGTTAATTTGATCCTGACTCTTATCTCTTCATTATTTTTACGATCATGGAAACTTATTTCAAATGAATTCGCTCCATCGTCGAAAATAATTTCTAAACCATATGTCACATATATAGAAACAAATGTATTCATTGTTTTGATAAAAGTATAAATATATACAAATCTTTTATAATGTAAACTGCAACGGATCGTTGCTAGACTTTATCCATAGCCATTTTAAATATTATATTATTTTTTTATTATTAATCAGATAAAGACCAGATTGGTCTTTTTGTTAAGTACTTGCCTTACGGTAGGGTAAAGTACTTTAAAATATAATTTTCCTAAAAACTTTATATAACCTTTTTTGTGGTCCTCGAAGTACTTAAATAAAATATTAAATTTCATCAAAATTGATTCAAGTCATTTTTAAAATATTTAGAAAAAACTAAAAAAGTACTGGAATAAAGTACTAATGTTTGTAGGCCGATATGTACCAAAAACTAATCAGCGCTTCATTTTGTTAAAGTAATGGTAGGTTTTCAATTTCATTTCAATCGGTTGAACGGTGTGGAAAAAATCGTCGACGAAAAAAAGGAATCCATCTATCCATCCGCAAGGACTAAACGAAAAAATCGCACCTTTCGGCCTCTGGAACCGTTACGTGCTAAAATTCAACCTAAATGAATACTACAATTTGTGACTTTGATTGAGACCATGGGTTCTGTAGTCTTTACCTGAGGACCCATTGAAGTCGCGCTTTCCGCGAGACGGATTACAATACTTTATTTGCTTCGGATTGGATAAAGTAAAAACAATCGTCAAACGTTTATTAAAATACCAAACGTTTCAGGAGAATTTATTCTCTTATGAATGAAATTTAAATAAATTTGAAAAAATAAAAATAAAGTTGCTTTATGAAATGAATATATTCATTTCTTAAAGCAACTTTTTTCTTCTTCTACAAAACTCCATTTTGAAGGAGACAAACAAGGGTGTCTTCTGCTGGAATTAATAATTCCTAAGGGGCGAACCTCTCTGATATGCAATGTAAAAATATTTTCTCTAAAATCTATGATTGGTCCTTAAGTAAAAAAACTTTCAATTTAAACTCCATTTTGATAAATTCTCCCTAAACGTTTGGATTTTGAATAAACCTTTTAAGATTGTTTTATATAAAAGATGTGTATTTATTTAAGTATATTTAAAAAAAAACAATAGATAAACATTTTTCAATATGTATATACCCGAGATGTGAACCGCGACCTAATATGCTGTACACCTACTTCCACTTGAACTTCCAAATATTTCCAAGTACTTCCAAAGAGGTGTACACCTACTTCCAAACGCGGATCACCCCTCGTATATACCTATGTATAATTTATATCTTTATTTGCATCAAACAGAAGACAACCTCATTGATTCCTCCTTATGAATAATCAACTCTGCTACTCTCCCCTAATTCAATCTTTTCAATTAAAACATAGATTTCTAATAATTTATTCTATTCAATTTTATTACTAACTGATGATCGTACCGAGTCTTGAACTAGTTTATACTTTTTCCTCCAATTCTGAATTTCATATAACTTTTTTTCGGAGCCTTTAATCATTATCATTAGCCATTTCAAAAGATCCATTAGTGAAGGGCCATTGCCATCGTAAGAGGTGTCGGACCATGGACATCAATGAGTGTCCTAATAGGTCACAAGGCCTCTCACCTCACCCCCTCCCCAATTTCGTCATATAGTTCAAAGGTCAAAGTTTGTTACTTATGCAAAATTAATATAAAGTTCAATTAAAATAAAATATTTTGATTACAATTTTTTCAGATTTCTGAAACCATGTTAACGTCCTTATTAGTAAGAAGTATCTCAACAAAAAACTTCTGTAAAAAAAAGACCAAGTTCGATTAATAAAAACCGTTTGCCAAAAAAGTAGTTAGATCTAATGTGCTGCCAAGTTGAAAATAATCAATTTATTAAATGAGCCTCGAATATAGTAGCTTCAATTAAAACACGTGTTTTTGGCAGACAGTTTTTTTAATGGCCTTTTTTTACAGAAGTGTTTTTGCTGGAATTTCACAATTTGTAATTTAAAGTAAAGAAAATTTTTGAAATTTTTTTTAGAAATTTTTTAAAATTTAAAATATAAAATACTAGGTAGGTTTCACATAAATAAAAGATCAGATGCTTGTTTAGCACGACTCTATATATATTTCGGGGTATAAGCCCATCTTCAGGAGTTCACAAAGGACACTGTAATTTTGTAATTTAGATGCATATTTAGCCTGCAAGCTTCACGCCTTTATATTAAGGGCTGGTGAAGGAAAAGTTCTGTTTTTCGATTTCTGACTTTATTAATGTAGTTCTTCAAGCTATTACACTATACCAAATTTCAGCATTCTAGTTTCATTGTATTTTCACTATATGTTAATTAAGCCTATAGATTTCACCCATTAATTTTAGGCCCTGAAGAAAGAAAAGTTTCGTCTTTTCGATTTTTCCTTTAATTTTTTTTTTTTTTTTTAATGCAATCGAATGCAAGAAGGGGTGCGCCAGTAAAGATGCAGCTCCTATGGATCTCGAAAGACCCTTGCATTACCGAAGAGAAGGGAAATTTGATCAAGTGAGAGGGTGTAGACGTAGGTGTATGCACCCCGGTTTTGAAGGTTTAAAGATTATAGGTGCTGGGAGAGAGTTCCAGTTCCTTGAAGTCATGGGGATATATGTATTGGCGAATGAAGTGGTCCGGCACTTTTCCAATTTGACCGCGAAAGAGTGTTGGGAGTCGGCAAAACGCGTGCTACGTGCAAAGCATGCTTTGGGGGAATTATTGATTTTATCTCATCAGAGCACCTGCCGTGATAGTATCTATAGAAAAGGGAAAGGGCAGAGACATTTCTTCGATGAGCCAGCGAGTCGAGGGAGTCGGTGATGGTAGAATCGTTAATTAGCTTGAATTGCATCCAGGGTAGCAAGAGAATATTTTTAGGCTCCTCTCCATAGATGAGAGCCGTATTCGAGACAGGGGCGGATTTGGGCCTTGTAGATGGTGAGAAGTTGTGGGGGTTTGTAAAATCGTTTGGACCTGAATAAGAAGCCAATCTTCCTTGTTGCAGATTTCGCCACAGAGGAGATGTGTTCATTCCAAGACAGGTCAGATGTGACTGAGACGCCCAACATGGATAGGCTGTCACACATTTTTAGGGTATTCGAATCGAAGTGAATATCAGGGAAATCTTTATTTTCGCGCCTAGAAATTAGACAACATTGAGTCTTGTTTGAATTAAAGTTAACTAAATTTTGAGAGCCCCATTTATTCAGTTTGTCTAGGTCGAGAGTAATTGAGGAGGCAACATTGATTCGATTATTCGGGAGTGAGGGTTTGCTGTGTAGAGTGCTATCGTCGGCGTAACAATGAGTGGGGTTTGACGTTTGATCGATAACGTCGTTTATATAAATTAGGAAGAGTGTGGAGGAGATTACAGAGCCTTGGGGAACACCAGCGTTTGTGGAGAACGATTCAGATGATATTCCATCCACCACAACTTTTATACTTCGGTTTGTCAGAAAGCTTTCTATCCATTTGCGAAGTGTTGGTGTGAATCCAAAGGCTGGCAGTTTGGCAAGAAGATTTTTGTGCCAAACCTGGTCAAAAGCTTTGGTGATATCAAGGGCTACAGCGAGGGTTTCTTTTCCGGCCTCTAGAGTTTTGTTCAAGGTGTGGGTGACATAGGTTAAGATGTCGCCTGTGGAACGATTTTTTCTAAATCCATATTGCCTATCGTGAATTAATTTATTATTTTCTAAGTGATGAAGGACGTGTTGGTTTATAACCAATTCCATTATTTTGGAAAGAACAGAGGTGATTGAGATAGGTCTGTAATTAGAGATTTGTGAAGAGTCTCCTTTTTTAGGAATAGGTGTGACTCTGGCTATTTTCCAGCTTTTGGGGAATATGCCCGATTCGTAAGAGAGTTGGAATAGCTTGGATAAGATAGGGGCAAGTTCAGGGGCGCATTTTTTAATGAGAATTGGTGGGATGTCATCCGGGCCAGCGGCGGAGTTGAAATTTAATTTATTAATGGCTTTTATGATTATTTGGTGCCTGAAAATTATTTTGTCCATGAGGTTGGTTTGGGGGGTATAAGTGGGCGGGTTAAGCCCTTTGTCATCTAAAGTGGAGTTAGTTGCGAAATAGGAGGCTAGTGATTCAGCTTTTTCAGTGGGGGTCGTGGCTACTGAACCATTTGGGTGAAAGAGGGGCGGAAGTGAGGGAGACGCGAAATTTCTATTTATTGCCTTGTGTAATGAGAAAAAGGCCCGTTTTCCATTGGGGCAAGATGCGAGACGGTCAGCCGTCCTCTGGTCGAATGATTTTTTTGCCTCAGAGATGATTTTTTTGCATGAGCTTCGCGATTTGGTAAATGCAACTCGGTCACATTCTAGACGTGATTGTAATCCAAACTCTACCAGTATGCCAAATTTCAGCATTCTAGGATCAGTGGAAGTACTCTAGAATATTGATGACTCACTCATTTAGTCAGTCAGTGACGAAAAAGCCCATCTTTGGCTTCTTAAAACTTGGATGGCATAAGCAACAGAAATATGAAATTTCGTAATTTAGATAAGCTTATAGACCAGTATTAAAAAAAAATTCAGTCGTGTATAGGTTTCTAGTGCCAAGTTACAGAGGCGTCAAGAATTGCTTCTTGTAAAAGGTACTCTGTAAATGCACATCCGCTCGAATCGAACTTGGCTGGGGCACTGCTCCTCGTGTCCCTAGATTAAGGGTTATCTTAGTCCTTCTATTTTATCTTTTCATTAGTTATACTTGGTGAAAGGATAAATTAAAATGTTTAATTATATATATTCAAGGCTATTAGAAAAACCCTTGTACATATCTATATAAATATGTCGAACGGAAGTAACTTTATCACGAGAATAATTTTTTTCTATGATAAGAATGCAAAAAAGCGCAATACTTTAAAACTCCTAAGTCAATAGTAGAATCTTAAAAAAATAAAAAAATAGACAAAGTGCGACTCAAGACATTTTTACGGGGATACACCTCCTCACACACCATGATAAAAAAATAAAAATAAAAATTTGGCCTTCCCCAAAATAATCATTCGATTAATATTTTAATATCATTTTTTTATTTTGGGAAAAATGAATAAATATATATATGTAACCTGTAAATTTCAAGTTTGTTATCCAGTTTACCTGCTAAATTGCTCTGAATAGACGTACGGCCACCCATTATATCGACAAGAATAGTGTCTCCTTTTACTTTTGAACCGAATATGTACTAAAAAAGTGAAAGAAGGGTAACTTGGGAAAAAGGCTAAAATGTAGGGGTGTCCATAGTAATAGATCTACGAAATAGAGATATAAAATTAATCATACAGTAACTTTTAAGGAGTTAGGTGTTGGTTCTAGGTGAAACATTTTAATATAATAATAAAACTTGAGCAATATGCGAGGTAGGTTTCACAAAAAGAAATAAAACAAAATTGAGTTTGAATTCGATATATTTCGGGGTGAACCCATCATCAGGAGTCAAAGAAAAAGATGATGGGCTCACCCCCGAAATATATCGAATTCAAAACTCAATTTTGTTTTATTTCTTTTTGTGAAACCTACCTCGCATCTTGCTCAAGTTTTATTATTATATTAATCATACAGATATTTGGATATTAAGACACACGGAAGTGTGTCAGCCAAGTTCGGAAAAATGGGCGACGCACCTGCCATGTGTATATTTACACGAACCATTTCGAGCTACTTTCGATCCCCCATAACTCAAAAACTATTTGACCTACACATGTGCATGTCTATTAAGACTCACTGTAACACCTACAATCCCAAATTTCAAGAATAAACCTATTATAGTTCTTGAGTTATTAAGGTCTGAATAGTGCCATTTTTAACACTCACTAACTGACTAACTGACTGACTGACATATCCTAAAAATCTAGAGTACTTTCCCTGACCCTAGAATGCCATTCTGCTAGAGTTTCGGGCTACAATTAAAGGAAAAAATCGAAAAAGTGAAACTTTCACTTCTTCAGGACTTAAAATAAAGGGGTTAAATTTATAGACTTAATTAACATATAGTGAAAATACAATCAAGCTAGAAAGCTGAAATTTGGCATACTGGTAAAGCTTGTTATATTAATAAAGAAGGAAATTGAAAAACCAAAACTTTGCCTTCTTCGGGGGCCGAAATAAAGGAGTGAAATTTATAGGCTTAATTAACATATACTGGAAATACGATGACCCTAGAATGCTGAAATTCGGCATACTGATAGAGTTTGACACATTAATAAAAGGTGAAATCGAAAAACCGAAGCTCTCCCTTCTTCAGGACATAAAATGAAGAGGTGAAATTTAACTGCTATGTATTTATTTAGAAAAATAAAAGGATAAAACTTTTCAAAAATTAATGATATCTGATCAAAAACATAAATGTGAAAAAGGGGTCAAGTTCGGTACAAACGGCTTCGCCGACAAAAGAGTTGAGATCTAAACGGGTACCAAGTTCCATAGCAGAGTTGCTTAAATCATATCTATAGGGATGTACAACGTTCTCAATTGATTTAAAAGAAAATTTGTTACGTACTTTGATATTAAATTTATAACTTGGCAAGCTTTATATCCAACTAAATTGTTTTTAGTATAAAATAGAACAAATAACAAAGTTAATTTTAAGCTTCTATTAAATATCATCACATTAAACTTGCAAAGTTATAAATTCAATATCAAAAAACGTAACAAATTTTCTTTTAAATCAATTGAAGAACATTGTACATCCCTATAGCTATGATTTAAGCAACTACTATGGAATTTGGTATCCGTTTAGATTTCAACTCTTTTGTCGGCAAAGCCGACAACCTCGAACATCGTTTGTACCGAACTTGGCCCCTTTTTTACATTTATGTTTATGGTCAGATAGTACATATTAAGGTACCGTCCAGTGAAAATATCAGGCCATCAGGCGTGATACCAATTCAAAGTCATGCGTCCATGCGTGTCATTTATTTACCATCACGGGCCTAAAGCGAAGTTATGGCACGTATATAACACGTGGTACGTTATACTAATAAAATTTTTCTGGCACTAGAACGATTTACAAGTGACATCATTTTATAAGCTTATCATCATTATAGGGTAATTAATCAATTCTAATACTAGTTTGACGAGACTATTCTCCTTTATTTGACTCTTTCCCATCCCAATAATTTTATCCTATATCTTATTATATCCTATTATATTAAATGATCAATTCTTGTATAGGTATATATAGAATTAGTTCTCGAAAACGGCTTGTATAATTTCGAAATTAGAGGCTTTTGGGGGTAGATAAATCGATCTGTTTAGGTCTCATCTTCAGGTAATTTTAATTTGATTGAGGTTTTCTTGTCGGATTAGCGATTTTGCTGGATTATCGAACGTAAATATACATAGTTTGTTGCGTTTGGATTTCATTTTCAAAAATATCCCTAACGTAATATACACAAATTTATGAGTTCCGCATAGTTATAGATTTTATTGGATTTATTTAAAATCAGAAGCCTGTTTCCACGAGACTTTAGCTTCATCTCCCCCCCCTTCTTCTTCCAAACTCGAGTGGCCTTAATGATTGATGCTGCTGGATCGAGTCAAAATGTTGGCAAAAATATACATTTTAATTAATTCTCGCTCCAAATAAAAATCGATATTTTTACTTGAATTTAAAATTAAAAATAATATTAATATATCGCTTTTAACTAAATCAAAAAATTACCGAGCAACGTTCGGTCCTCCAGATACTCCTTTATTATTTCGGTAATATATTCTTATCTACTTATGTATTTCTCTTTCCATTTTCTTTTCTTTCCCACTCTTCCTGATCGTGAATCTGATCTCTTCTCTTTTCCAAATTCTTATATGAAGTTATCTTTTTTTTTTCAATTCTTTCTAAAACTTCCTCATTTGTAATTCCATTTACCAATATAATATATAATCTTCAGCATTCTTCTAGAGTACGAAATTTCAAAGAGCATATCTCCTCTCTGCTTTTCAAATCGTCCATGTTTCACATCCTTATAGTGCGATGTTCCATACACATGTCATTAACATTCAGACATTTTAAAACACAATCAGTAGAAAAAAATGAGTGATTTCAGGCTTCGCCTGCTTCCGGATAATTCAAAATTTTCAGTCGTGATTTTATTTCCAACACCTTCAAATATTTTCCAATTTTTTTTCTGATTTAGAATCTCTTCTAAGCATTTTACAGAAATATCAAATTTTATTTTCTATCTATTCACAAGTTCAGCATATAAACTTAATGTGGAGATTTTCCAATAAAACGGAAGATATAGAAATGCATTTAAATCAATATTCAATCTACTTCTAAATAGAAATAAAAGTTTGTTGATTTGAAAATGGCTTAAAAATAATTGAAATTGATCTGTTCTCTGCTCATTTAAAAATAATTCTCAAGTTTAAATTTGAGAACTGAGGATGCCATTCACGAAGCCTTTGGTTGTTTAAAAAACTAGAGACAGCTATCTTATCAATATTATTGTCTACATGTTTTGCTTATGAGTCATTATTTCCCCTAAATGAATTTTATAAAACTGTATATATTATAATAGGATATAGAATGAATGATTCAATGGCTTGTGTATTAATAAAAGTGATGAATATAAACGATCTAGCTCTAATGTACAACAGCAAAAAAAGTAAAAATCATCTTTTTATAAGAGAACATTAAAGAGAGTATACTATGCCTGATTTAAGATAAGTTTGCTCATTTGCCAGAAGTCCTGTCGGACTCTCTCCGAAATTTAACTCATGTGCCAAAAATGCTATCCGTGCCATTGGCAATCCTTTGAGTCGAAACATCTTTGACTTATACCAGATACTAAATTTCAGTCTGAGATCTATGCATCTTCATCGTAAAATTTCGATAATGAATTATTGAAAATTTAAACAATAGTATTTAGTTTTATGTTGCTATGACTATATATTTTATATTTAAAAACATCATAATGAAGATGTGCAGATCTTTGACTGAAACTGGCTAGCTGGTTATATAAATATCATATGGGGTTTGTCTCAAACCATTTGAATAGCCAGAATGGACACTTGGGTTCGATTTCCGAGGGGCGACAGCCATTGTGGGATATGAGCAAACTTATTTATAACATTTTGGCTCAGAAAAAGGGTTTTTTCTTATAAAACCATTAACTCTCGACAAAAATATAACAACTTTCTAAAAATGTCATTAATAAGTAATTAATATTAATTTTTATACGACAAAGTTGATGACTGAGTATGTCAATTTTTTTACACTTTTCTCAAGAAAATTATGCAATAATTAATTTTTTAATTTTTTTCCCTTTTAAAAACTGCCATTCAGCAACTTGATTAATATTATTTGAAGATTTTTAAAAAGGTTCCTCATCGCTAGCTAAGGATCAAGAGCGAGATTCTTATTTTTTATAGGAAATATAAAATATTTTATAGTGAAGGCATAAAAAATTAATTAAGAACTCATTTTTTAGCCGTCATTGGTGGGAGTGATGTCGTTATTTCGGTACAGTCAACTGGAATCCTTTTATCCATGGTTGCCTGCAACGAAGCCGTCTTAGCTTCCATGTCAATTCATTTTTCTTCTGAGCTGTACTTTGGTTGCCTAAGTCACAGGCGCGCGCCTCTAGATAACTATTCAAGTTGACAATACGTGAATAGAGTGCATAATTATTATTCTTATCATAGTTTTAATGATAAGTCACTAGACATCAGGTTTTATCAAGTCTTAGGCGTCTAAAATAGACCCTTTAAGATTATAAATTACGTTTTTAAAAAAAGATAAATAGGCTCTGATAAATACTAAACTGTATACAAGCAAAAAACTAAATTCAAAGAGAATTACTGTATTTTAGCTTTATTCACCGGCAAACCCACCCACAATAAATAACAACATCTTTTTTAAGTTTTCCTCTAATAAAATGTGGTATTATAATTTTAAATAATTTTCTTTTTTCGTTATATAATCTCTCAAATTAAGATTAATTAAATATTTTTATTAACAATCAAAATTTCTGCCCCAATTTCTCGAACTGTTTTAAACTTTGTAAAAAAGCTTTGGCTTGATAAATTCACAAAATATTTCATAGAAGTATTTTACTACCTATTATATTACATATGTAAATGTAGAAAAATGCCGAAACTTTTTTAAGACTCTCGTTGCGATCATGCATGTATTATAATGACCTTAAAATCTTAATAAAATTATTGTGTGTTTTATGTATTTTTCTAACCGAAGCCCTAAAGCTAGAGAGCCAACTCTAATTATTAGTTATCCGCAATTAAAATACTTTTTTCTCACGGGAACGAATTTTCTACTATATTTCATTCTCTAATTCTCTTGGGTATCGGAATCCAGACAAACACACAAACACACGAACCACAAACACAGAGAAAATATAAATCATGCTTGAAAATGATTTTTCTTCACTTTTCAGTTCAATGGGCAAAAAAATACATTAATTCTGCCTCCCAGGCTTACCGAGCAACTCATTTTTTATCACCCGGTAATGACTAGTGAATCCACTCAAAATCGTTCATTTTTTTGTTGCTTATTCGTGCTCAGAAATGTCTGAAACAAGGAGAAAAATTATTTTCAGACATCACTTTTTTTTGTCTGTTCTATTTTTCTGGATCCGATACACAATAACTTGATAAAGAAGTTTGCAGAAAGTTCGCTCTGGTGCTTTTTTTATTGGCATCGCATCATTTGAGCAGTTTGCTTAGATAATATAAAATATACAAATAAATATATAATTTAAAGAAATAACAAATGATTCAATATTTTTGTTCAATTTCGGTATATAATTTATCAATTTTCTTTTTGTAATTCTTACATCCCAAGATCAAATGTTTTAAATCGCAATGGGATTTTCATCACATTCATTTTTTGAATTTGCCCTTTATTTTAATTTATATAAGAGACATGGATTTTCTGTATGTTCTATTCTTAAACTTTTTTTTACCAAATTGTTTATATTTTCAAATCAAAGAATTGATCCCATTTTGAGTTTTTTAGCTTCAGAACTTGTAGATGAAAAATGTAGAAAATAATCTAATCGTTAATTAGCTGAAATTTGGCATACAAGTTTGAATTTGAATTAATAAGCTGCACCTCAAAACTATAGATACGTAGAAAAAAAATGAAAAAATAAAGGTGATTTTGTGTCAAAAGCTGTTGCATAAAAGTCCCGTTAATTTATGGAAATTAACCTCGCTTGTCTCTTTAATTTGAAAACTTTTTGATTATTTTGACTTTAAATCTAGCCTTTCGGGCGGATTTATAGATTTTGAAATCGAACAAAGTTCAGTGAAAATATTCCCCCTGGAAAGATTTTTTTATGATTTGTTTGAATAAATTATAAATTATACTTTTTTTTTATTTCAGGCTGATCATACTCTCCGTATTCCTTGGTATAGGCACTTTCGATCAGCAAGTACAATGTGTGTACCTCCTTGTTCAACACATCATTGGTTATATTGTGATTCTGGCTGCTGCCCTCATCCTCGAACTATGCATCAGTATAATTGCCATGCGTGGGACCATCCTCGATACCAAACCTCGTGCCGGAATGCGCCATTTGCTGTATATTCGATTAGGTACCTATATTTATTTTAATATTTTTATTATTGTTTTTATATTTGACATTAAATTATTTCATTAGATGAGGTCAAAAAAAAGAATAGTAATTAAATGTTTTAAAACTCTCTCATTTTTTCCCATTATGTATTTGGTTTATTAAAAGGAGTAGAATAAATCGATCTGCTTGATGTAAATAAATATACACATATAGACATATACAATAACCATATCAGCTACTACAGACTTGACTTAAACATGTCTTCACATTATCAAAGTGCTTTTCGTGCATTCTCGCTATTGTTGAGGCCTCTTACTGAAATCGATGACCTGGACAGCATCACCAATCAGCGCCTTATGATATAGTACTAGCTGCAAGGTCCCCTTCGGCGGCCCTCTTGCCTAGCCAGAGGGCCTCGCCCCCGGACCCCACCCACCCACCACCCCAATGTACAGACAAAACCTTAATTTTATATACATATATATAATTTCATTTAAATTGGTAACCATGACGACCCCTGGACCCCCCCTCTGAAATCCACCCACACCACCACCCCAATGTACAGACAAAACCTTAATTTTATATATAGAGATAATTTCATTTAAATTGGTAACCATGACGACTGTTTTTGTTGGGGGACGGACATAGGTACATACATACATAGATAGATAGGTGCATACAGAGGCAGGCACAAATGCGCTTTAGTAATATTAAGGCGCACCTGTACCTAGTACCTGTACAGGCCAAACTCTCGCAAAAACAGACTTTTGAATGCATGTCTATTCACATGAAGACTTATTTGCTACCTCCATATATGATCTCCTTTAATCTACTAACATGAAAATTAAATATGTTTTTAAGACTTATTTTATAATGAGTTTGACAAAATTTCAAGCTTTAATTTTAAATCATTTTGAAGATAGATCTCCCAGAAAAAAAAGTTGGCACTAACTCATTATCTAAACCTATAGGGATTTTTGGTTTACTTCAAGAAGAAGACACTTTCTTTGATTTATACTTATGAGTTTGATTTATATTATTATCATAGACTCAAGGACAGAATCATAGAAATAATTGTGGGAATTACCCCAGATGATCTTGATCGAATGAAGACAGAAATTGAATATGTGCCTCCCTCATAATAAAAATCTATTGAATAAGTGGTAATCAGGATTTCATTTAAAAATTTAATATCAATGATAATATATATAATTTAACATTTTTTACTTAAAAACATCGATTGAAACCCTCGGCTTCTACATAACAGACACAATCAAATAACGTCATTGAGGAGGAATTCATTTTAATGAGAATTCCAGAAAGCGTGTCGATTTTTTTTTATATCATCACCGTTGTTTATCTCTTCATTCTTATCATTTTTTTCTTCTTTTATTTTTTTCTAACTAGCTGCAACCCAGTGGGTTTTCTATGGGCGAGATAAATAACAATTTAATTAAGCATTTTCACGAAAATTCGATTTTTTTAAATATTTGGTCAATTTAAGAGTATACTAGTAAAAAATTCCGGGCTTAAGGATTATTTTTATTCGAATAAACAAATTAGATTATAAATTTAAGCATTTATCAAAATTTTAGCTTAAATGAGAAAACTAGCAGATGGAATATTTATTTATTTAAATATTGTATCTGAAGGACCATCTAGCTCCTTTAAGGTAGTTGTTTCTTGTTTCGCGACAATACTAGCAAAAAGTTAATGCTAGAGTATATAGAACAGACAATAAGGATTCATAATTCATAAGCCCAAAACTTTTTGCTGTTTATGTACCTATTCTAGCCAATTCCGTGGTCGTTTGACAAATCTGGCACCATTGTAAGAGATTGAATATTCTTATATTAAAATGACAGATAAAATACATTTTAAAAGTTAAAAAATTTCTATAAAAATCGTTTTGTTATTTTTTAACAAATGTAATCCACTCCTACGTTACACCTTATGAAAATTATAATTTTTTTTAAAAAATCTAATGCATGCGCGCTTTATACATCTTTCGCTGGTTAAATAAATGCGCTGTTGCCAAATTGTTTTTAGTGTAAATTTTTTTTATACATTTTTCATTATTTATTCATTATCTCAGAAACTGTGTTGTAACTATAAATCAAAATTGTCTTAAAATATGTATTGGTTATTGTTTAATGTTGGTTTAGTTTTTTATACCAATGGTAAGAATAGTTTCTTAATTATAATTAAATATGTATGTAAATTTTCCGATATCCCGTATAGTGCAATGTATAAGAGTCTGAAAAACTCTATTTTTGAAATTTAATATCTCCGGAACTATATTGTTCATAAATTCCTTTTTGCCACCAATCGATGCAGAAGTATTTAAATAATAATCTGTCTAAATTTCAAAAAAATCCTAAGAAAACCCATTTGGCGGAACACCTACCTTAATGTACAATTTTAGACCATTAAAGTAATATGGTCTTTGTAGAAATTTGAACTTTGGATTTGAAAAAATTTATAAGATAGCCATTTGGGCCATGAAAATATAAAGATTATTTTTAATTTGGCTAAATTAACAGAGATCCTTATGAGCAGCAGCTGCTACCCTTCATAAGACCCCATCTTTATTTACTCCCTTGAAAAATTTTATATCTTCTAAGTATTTATAGCATTGCCCATATATACGTAAAAGTTTCCCCATGAAATAAAAATCGGTTCTTTTTGTGAAATCTATCAAGACTCGGCTCGGGTCAAGGCCAGGGAACGCGCTCGTCGTCAGTGTCCTTTAATTCTCCTTCTCTCCACTTCCATAAGGCTTCACAGCTCACTGATTAAAACTAATTAATAATTTTTCTGGTTTCTGACAACCATTATTAGTCACATTATTTTTTTACGTCTACTTTATTCAGCTTTCAAAGCTTCGCCATTTATAAGATAAAGTCCTGAAATTTAATTTTAGACCATTTTTTTTTAAAGCTGACGTGATTAGCTCTTTGTTTTATCAACCCAAATATCCTTAAGTGAGGCGTCTACTAGACTATGTACGCAGAAAGAAAGTTAAAAATTACCGACAGTAAACAAATATAGTGAGACATAAACCAGGCTCCTTCTAATCTCTATCCAAAACCAAACTTAATTTATTTTCTTTGAAACAAATTTTTTCAGAGGCAAAAAGTATATAGAACTTGGATACTATACCATTAATAAATATATAAATATATTTTAAAACTACTATACATAGTACTATTTAGATATATATTTTAATAATAAAGATTCAAGAATGTGTTTCACCAATTTGGTGCAACATCTCTAATTCAAGGTGGACTCTATATCATTGAAAGAAGTGGGGAAATTTCAGGAGCCGAGTATTGAACAAGTGAGATTGTATCTAGGTCGCAGGAAAAAAACGTCAAGGGAGTTCCATTCACTCTCTAGAAGTCATAGGGAATAATGAGTTGGAGAATATGTTTGTTAGATTTGTATCTAATATGACCAAGAGAAGGTGTTGAATCTTTGAAGATCACTTACTTTGAGCTAATATCTTTAGAGAAGATTACTGACTCATCTCGTCAGAACATATCTATTTTTTCTCATTTTTGAATTAATTATTTATTCGAAGGCTGTTATTAATTTAATGAAATAATAAAATTCAAGCCAGCCTAAATTTATGGGTTATCTTTAATTAAATTTTCCCCACACATGCGGTCTTTTTCGTTCTTTTTCTTCGTTATTAATATGATCATATATTTTATTAATTTATATCTGAATATAATTATTTGTTATATTCAGTCCTTTACTTGAAAATAAAATAAATTTATAGCACCCATATAATGCTTTCTTTGCATAAAATAGTTTCTTATCTATGTATTTATTTTTCTAGTAATCATGCTGGCGGAACTCGTTTGGCTGATATTAGGCTCAATTTGGCTTGCTCACCATTATGAATTGTGCCCTGGACAGCGACTCAAAGATGCCCTTCTAGGTATAATATTTTCATTCAAAGAGTGTGCATGTGTGTGTTCGGTATTTTGAATAAAATTAATATATTATATCATATCTAACTATCGACTATCGGGAAAGTGTACTTCCTTACGATCCCGGTGGAGGAAAGATCTTCATCAGGAATTTAGCGGCCTTGCCCAAGTGACCGTTTCACCTAAAATTACCTGCCAAATTATGTCCCAACTGAAATAAAAATTTTCAAACTTGATTTTTTCATAAAGAGAAACAAAGAGGTTGTCCTCTGCTTTATGCAAATAAACATACACACATTATATATCAAATATATATACCGGGTGAGTTTTTTATCTTGAGATCGTATAAAAAAATAGTTCTTATGAAAGTTGTTCAGTTTTTTTTGTTGATTAAGTAGACGTATAGAAAAATATAGGGTTCTATTTAAAAAACAGAACTTGACATTGAAATACCCTTGAAAGCTTGTTCTACGACGAGAAACAATAGCGTAGTTTAGTTTCCCACTCGATATAAACAATCTTTTATTTGAAACTTTTTTCCATATAATGCACTGTTTCTGAGTTATAAGACTGTCTCAAGATAAAAAACTCACCGGGTATATGAACTATTTTTTATACGACATCAAATAAACAAAATACATGAATCAATTAGATCTCAAAAAAAAATTCTTAATAATTATTTTTAACAATTATTTAATTTGATAATCAAATAATAATGATTAAATACTTAATTATTAAATAAATAATTTAATAATAATTAATAATTTTTCGACACTGTATTGCAAGTCTCCTGGATGAATTCCAGTTCCAATTTCCTTATTTTGGCCTGTTCTTCCAGTTTCTTCGTAGCCTTTAAATTTCCTGATTTTTTTTTTAAACAGATTTTACAACACAATAAAATGAAGCTTGTGAGGGTGTATTCCTATTAGGAAATCGCTCGGAATTCATTTCAATGGCAGCCCTATAACACTTCTTCCACATTCACCGTATAAATTAAGACCATTTTAATTCTGTCTTAAACAAAAAAATCCTCTATTTATATTATGGTAATACAATATAACTATCTACTGGATTGACACGAGGAATAAACTTTTTTAAGCGCAAGAATTTCAACTAGTTCTATTAAGTAGAAAATAATCTCTTAAATCTGAGTATAATGAAATTTTAATATCATTATAAACACTTATTTTCTTTGTTGTGACTTTTCGATTTAATGATTATTTATTTAATAATTAATTTTTTAATCATTATTATTTGATAATTAAGTTAAATAATTGTTAAAAATAATTATTAAGATTTTTTGATTCATGTATTTTGTTTATTTGATGTCATATAAAAAAATAGTTCTTATGAAAGTTGTTCAGTTTTTTTTGTGGTTTAAGTAGACGTATAGAAAAATATAGGGTTCCATTTAAAAAACAGAACTTGACATTGAAATACCCTTGAATGCTTGTTCTAGGTCGACAAACAATAGCGTAGTTTAGTTTCCCCCTCGATATAAACAATCCTTTATTTGAAACTTATTTCCATATAATGCACTGTTTTTGAGTTATAAGACTGTCTCAAGATAAAAAACTCACCCGGTATATATATAATATTTATTTGTTTGATACATATATATATTTGATATATATGTGTGTATGTTTATTTGCATAAAGCAGAGGACAACCTCTTTGTTTCTCTTTATTAATCAGCAACTCAGCTAATTTCGGCAAAATAAAAACTTTTCATTTGATTTTTTTAGCTTATATGTAATAAAAAATCCATAATAAAAAAAATCAAATCTTAATTAAAAATATTTTTTTGTCGAGAGTAGTAGAGACTTTGATTCATAAAAAGAAATCATTGAGATTGTTCTCTGCCTGATGCAAATAAACATATACATATTTATAACGAACGAATATAAATATGTATATATAATTTATTTGTTAGAGATTATAATTTCAAAGGTTTGACCATCATCAGCCCTTTAATTAGAAATATTTTATCTGTTATTTCTTATGGGTTCAAATACCCGATTGGATGTCGATAATTCGCTTTTTAACCGACTTCAAAAAAGGAGGAGGTTCTCTATTCGATTGAATTTTTTTTTTTTTTTTTTTTTTTTTTTTTTTTTTTTTTTTTTTTTTTTTTTGTGCCTATGTTACCTCATATCTCCGCCAATTGTCAACCGATTTTGAAAATTTTTTTTGCATTGGGTCCAGTCTAGCTTCCGATTGGTCCCATTTTTTTTTCGATTTTTTTTTCATAGGTATTAGACCTTTTTTATTAGGTTTGTTTAGGTTTGTTTAGACCTAACCTCTTTGTTTATGAACCGATTTCGATGGTTCTTTTTTTATCCGAAAGGGGTGTCTTAGGGATGGTGTCATATTAATTTGGTCAAGTTCTGATGATATAATCACTATTAATAACATCACTAAAGAGAAAAATAAAAATTTTTAAGAAAAAAATAAAAACCGACTTCAAAAAATTAAGTGCAACAAATATAAAAATACACTAAAAGGTATAAAATAATTATTATCTTATTTAGTTACAACTAAACGACGAAATATTAACACGAAATTACTTTTTGAAGTTGGTGCCAAACATATACCTTTTATGAATCGCACTCGACGGATCTTACTTAGTACGTTTGGCGGGTACGCTCGCTTATAGGTATAGTTTGTTTGGCACCGACTTTAAAAAGTAATTTCGTGTTAATATTTCGTCGTTTAGTTGTAACTAAATAAGATAATAATTATTTTATACCTTTTAGTGTATTTTTATATTTGTTGCACTTAATTTTTGAAGTCGGTTTTTATTTTTCTTAAAAATTTTTCGTAATAGCAAGCAGTTTACATATATATATTTTGTTCAGGGAGAATAGTGTAGGTTAAAGGTGAAACATATTTAATAAAATTTAAATTTAAAAAATATAAATTACTAGATAGGTTTCACAAATAAAAGAAATATTGCGTATCCCGAAATATATATAGTCTTGCTCATAAGCAATATTTCTTTTATTTGTGAAATCTACATAAAATTTTGATGTTTAATTTTATTATATATATATCCATATTTTCATCAATTATAAGACAATCTCATTGATTTCTCATTATAAATCAAATCTTGGTAGGCTAGGCATAGAGGATTTTTATATCAGTAGCAATATAGCTTCAAATTTTGGTCCTTTCACTAAAATTAAAACAGGTCCTTACAATTTTTTTTCTTTAAAAATTATTTAATTTACATCAATTAAACAGAATAATATTATAATTAAATAAACAAATTTAACCATCTCTCATAAAATCCCACCACTACAGATTGGATAATAATTCCTGAAAAAGTAATTTTAATATTTGATTTGTAAATTTCATCAATAGAATATTCGAATTAAAAAATAATTTTTAAGAAAAAAATAAAAACCGACTTCAAAAAATTCAATGCAACAAATAAAATACACTAAAAGGTATAAAATAATTATTATCTTATTTAGTTACAACTAAACGACGAAATATTAACATGAAATTACTTTTTGAAGTCGGTGCCAAACAAACTATACCTATAAGCGAGCATACCCTCCAAACGTACTAAGAAAGATCCGTCGAGTGCGATTCATAAAAGGTATATGTTGGGCACCAACTTCAAAAAGTATTTTCATGTTAATATTTCGTCGTTTAGTTGTAACTAAATAAGATAATAATTATTTTATACCTTTTAGTGTATTTTATTTGTTGCATTGAATTTTTGAAGTCGGTTTTTATTTTTTTCTTAAAAATTATTTTTATTTTTCTCTTTTTAGTGAGGTTATTAATAGTGATCCTATCATCAGAACTTGACCAAATTAATATGACACAATCCCTAAGACACCCCTTTCGGATAAAAAAGAACCATCGAAATCGGTTCATAAACAAAGAGGTTAGGTCTAAACAAACCTAATAAAAAAGGTCTAATACCAATGAAAAAAATTCGAAAAAAAAATGGGACCAATCGGAAGCTAGACTGGACCCAATGCAAAAAAAAATTCAAAATCGGTTGGGAATTGGCGGAGATATGAGGTAACATAGGCACAAAAAAAAAAAAAAAAAAAAAAAAATTCAATCGAATAGAGAACCTCCTCCTTTTTTGAAGTCGGTTAAAAATGACAATTTCTTTGATTCACATTTCAATTTAAAATAGGTACATTCAGTAATAACTTATATTAACATTATTCTTCACTTTTACCCATATTAATAAGCTAATTGAAATTAACTTTACTTAAATAAATTAAATATTGCATATATTAAGAAACTGTCAAGTGTCTCGTAACTCATAAAAGCTCATGTTTTCCATGGCTCACTTTCGGGACAAAATCCTTCAACATTTATAGAAAATATTTACTCAAGGGATTAGCCACTCGTGGGTAAAATTTCATGTACGTCTGAAAATTCTACTATAAGCCTTATTTTTTTAACCGACTTCCAAAAAGGAGGAGGTTCTCTATTCGACTGATTTTTTTGTGTTACCTCATATCTCCGTCAATTGTGAACCGATTTTGAAAAAAATTTGCATTGGGTTCAGTCTACCTTCCGATTGGTCCCATTTTTTTTTTAACCGACTTCAAAAAGGAGGAGGTTCTCTATTCGATTGAATTTTTTTTTTTTTTTTTTGTGCCTATGTTACCTCATATCTCCGCCAATTGTGAACCGATTTTGAAAATTTTTTTTGCATTGTGATCCAGTCTAGCTTCCGATTGGTCCCATTTTTTTTTCGATTTTTTTCATAGGTATTAGACCTTTTTTATTAGGTTTGTTTAGGTTTGTTTAGACCTAACCTCTTTGTTTATGAACCGATTTCGATGGTTCTTTTTTTATCCGAAAGGGGTTTCTTAGGGATGGTGTCATATTAATTTGGTCAAGTTCTGATGATATAATCACTATTAATAACATCACTAAAAAGAGAAAAATAAAAATTTTTAAGAAAAAATAAAAACCGACTTCAAAAAATTAAGTGCAACAAATATAAAAATACACTAAAAGGTATAAAATAATTATTATCTTATTTGGTTACAACTAAACGACGAAATATTAACACGAAATTACTTTTTGAAGTTGGTGCCAAACATATACCTTTTATGAATCGCACTCGACGGATCTTACTTAGTACGTTTGGCGGGTACGCTCGCTTATAGGTATAGTTTGTTTGGCACCGACTTTAAAAAGTAATTTCGTGTTAATATTTCGTCGTTTAGTTGTAACTAAATAAGATAATAATTATTTTATACCTTTTAGTGTATTTTTATATTTGTTGCACTTAATTTTTGAAGTCGGTTTTTATTTTTTCTTAAAAATTTTTATTCATAGGTATTATACCTTTTTTAACCGTCTTCAAAAAAGGAGGAGGTTCTCTATTTGACTGAATTTTTTTTTTTTTTGTGCCTATGTTACCTCATATCTCCGCCAATTGTCAACCGATTTTGAAAAAAAATTTTGCATTGGATCCAGTCTAGCTTCCGATTGGTCCCATTTTTTTTTTCGTTTTTTTTCATAGGTATTAGACCTTTTTTATTAGGTTTGTTTAGACCTAACCTCTTTGTTTATGAACCGATTTCGATGGTTCTTTTTTTATCCGAAAGGGGTGTCTTAGGGATGGTGTCATATTAATTTGGTCAAGTTCTGATGATATGATCACTATTAATAACATCACTAAAAAGAGAAAAATAAAAATAATTTTTAAGAAAAAAATAAAAACCGACTTCAAAAAATTAAATTCAACAAATAAAATACACTAAAAGGTATAAAATAATTATTATCTTATTTAGTTACAACTAAACGACGAAATATTAACATGAAAATACTTTTTGAAGTTGGTGCCAAACATATACCTTTTATGAATCGCACTCGACGGATCTTACTTAGTACGTTTGGTGGGTACGCTCGCTTATAGGTATAGTTTGTTTGGCACCGACTACAAAAAGTAATTTCATGTTAATATTTCGTCGTTTAGTTGTAACTAAATAAGATAATAATTATTTTATACCTTTTAGTGTATTTTATTTGTTGCATTTAATTTTTTGAAGTCGGTTTTTATTTTTTTCTTAAAAATTATTTTTGTTAGGTTTGTTTAGGCCTAACTTCTTTGTTTATGAACCGATTTCGATGATTCTTTTTTTATTGGAAAGGGGGTATCTTAGGGATGGTATCATATTAATTTGGTCAAGTTCTGATGATATGATCACTATTAATAACATCACTAAAAAGAGAAAAATAAAAATAATTTTTAAGAAAAAATAAAACCGACTTCAAAAAATTAAATGCAGCAAAATAAAATACACTAAAAGGCATAAAATAATTATTGTCTTATTTAGTTACAACTAAACGACGAAATATTAACATGAAATTACATTTTGAAGTCGGTGCCAAACATATACCTTTTATGAATCGCACTCGGCGGATCTTACTTAGTACGTTTGGAGGGTATGCTCGCTTATAGGTATTGTTTGTTTGGTACCGACTTCAAAAAGTAATTTCATGTTAATATTTCGTCGTTTAGTTGTAACAATATAAGATAATAGTTATTTTATACCTTTTAGTGTATTTTGTTTGCTGCATTTAATTTTTTGAGGTAGGTTTTATTTTTTCTTAAAAATTATTTTTATAACTTTTAAGGAGTTAGGTGTTGGTTCTAGGTGAAACATTTTAATATAATAATAAAACTTGAGCAAGATGCGAGGTAGGTTTCACTTATTTTTTATACAATGTCTCGAATTTCAAAAAATCTTTTCTATGAAGAACTTCAGAAATTGAAAATAACTAAAGCGGCCGATTATGCTACACGCTTTAAATTTAAATTTAACGGAAAAGAAAAAGCCAGTGTCAAGAATCTAGTTAGATATATTTAATTGTTTGTTGAAGGAACCATTCATTGTCCACTAGGGAATCGAACCAAAGTGTCAGCTTGCTGGGCTAGATTCCAGAGGGGACGGTTCGTTGGCTCCTTCAAAATTCATTTAAACATATTATCTAACTAGATCCTTGATACCGCCTTCTTGTATTTCGTTAAATTATAATAAATATTGCATAAGTATATGAGTTTAATTTTCAGGTATGGTTATATGTAATGCTATTATCCTTCTAAGCGTTGCTATGACGGTGTGGTGTACTTATGATGCGGCTGGCCGATCATGGGTTAAGATGAAAAAATTCCAGAGATCAATGCGGGAAGGTGAATCGCGATTTCAATATCGACGTAGTACTACGGCACATAGAAACTGGCGACAGAGGTGCTCATTTTTCTCATTTCTTTAAGAATCGATAAAATATAATTATAATTATAACTTGTCCTGTTTAGTTATTTGTTTTCATATTTGTTTTTATTATAATATTATAAATAATGATTTAATTTAGAAAATATTAAGTTTTTCGAATTTTGAAAACTCTACTCTAGGTATAAGTACTTTCCCAAACTAAATTAACTTTAAACTTTAATATTAAAAACTTTCTAATAACAGTGTGTTGGTTCTGGGTGAAACATTTTAATATAACAAGAAAACTTGATCAAGATGCAAGGTAGGTTTCACAAAAAAAGAAATAAAACAAAATTGAGTTTGTTTTATTTCTTTTTATTGAAACTACCTCGCATCTTGATCAAGTTTTATTAAAACTTTCTAAGTTTATCTAAGATGTTATAAAATAAGTTTCGTTAAGTTTAATCTTCTTTCTATCAGAAGGATTGTTTTCCCTTGGGAATCGTACCTAAGTGTCAAAAAATTATAGTTCTTCTCAAAGGTTTGCCGATAGCATTTTTGGCACTTGATTTCGATTTCCGAAAGAGGACAACCCTTCTGACATAGATATTATAGATATTTAATAACATCTTAGATAACGTTCGAAAGTTTTATTTTAAATTATATAATTTAATTAAATTGTAGTCTTTGACAAAAAACTAAAACTACTTACTAATCACCTTCCTATCTAAGGTTTTTTAACTGAGTTTTATTTTATTTTGACTAAATTGTATAAATTGTCTTTGATAAGGCCTCTAAAAGAATTTCTTATTTTTTTTTTAATCTAATTAAAATAAAGTTATTATACATCATATAATATAATAAATTGTCTGATTTTTTTGCTACCAGATATTTAAAATTTCATTTTATTGATCAAAAGATCAATAGGAATTGTTTGCACAAAGTTTCTGAGGTTTTATGTATTTGATTATTTTTCTGAAAATTATTATCATGATTTAAAGGCCAAATCTAGTAAAACTGAGAAATTTTAATTTATTTTATGTATTACAATTAAAATTAAATATTATACAGAGTCATCACATATTACTTTTTTTCATATTTATATAAAAATTATTTATAAAATAAAAATTTAATTGTAAATATTTTTTTTTGTTTTATTTTTAGAAAAGTATTACGTGCATATCAAAATAGTTGGGATCATCGATGCAGATTACTTTTCTGTTGTATGCCTAATTCAGATCGGAACCGGGTAGGTTTTTGTTATATATTCGAAACTATAGTACTTTAGTACATATATCATCTATCGACTTTTGTATTATATTTAATTTTGAATTTTAAATATTTTAATTGTTGGTTTTTTAAATAAAAGAGCAGACCTTTTTATATTACTTTATTAATTATAACATCATTACCTACACGTGACTAAATCATACATTCTCTACAAGAGCGTCATAACGCCTCTCTCTTCATGTTAACAATTTACAAACCTAAGCAGGGGTATTCACCGCGGTGCACAATGTGTACCGGGGAGAACTTTCAAGTGTACCGCGACGATGTGGTCACTTTATTAAAAAATGTTACACCTTCAAAATAAATAAATAAAAAAAGCTATATAATAAAAAAATCATTAGAATCTAATCTAATGATTAGATAATTAAGCACTATTACAGGTATTATGTAC
Organism: Forficula auricularia; assembly: GCA_024734495.1. NCBI lineage: Eukaryota > Metazoa > Arthropoda > Insecta > Dermaptera > Forficulidae > Forficula > Forficula auricularia. The sequence goes on from JALMQS010000128.1 coordinate 21,243,514, forward strand.
CTAAATTGAGAATATAAAGTTGTTATTTTCTACATTTTGAGAGATGTGCACCGCGGAACTTTTACTGAAAATTTGGTGCACCGATCGTGAAAAAGTATGAAGACCCCTGGCTTAGGCGATTCTATTTTAAACTAAATAAAGAGGGCGTTATATTTAAATAGATTTATAATTTCAACATGAATTTTATACCTTACATTAATTATTGCTTTATCAAAGTAATTGCACTTTCAATCGTAATATAGTTATTAGGTTGGTATATTTAGAGGTTCCTCTGAAGGAGGCCTGGGGCTCTCCAAATAAAATCGTAATTTCTGGCTTCCTGCATGACGTGCTTGAGTACGATCTTTTTCAGCAATTTGTGTCCAGACCTTAAAACTTATAAAAAATACCTAACATTAAACATTAACAAATAGATAACACATAAAATAATAACATTAAACTAAAAATATATTTTATTTTTAATTGTTTATTTATTTTTTGAATTTTTTTTACAGAATAGTTTTGCAGACATCGCTCGGATTTTATCCGATTTTTTTCGAGATCTCGATGTAGTACCATCCGATGTTGTTGCTGGTCTTGTTCTTCTACGTCAATATCAAAAGTTTGAAAGAGAGACCATCGTTAGTCAGGTATTATTTGATCTCATAATATATTATATATATTTATAAAACTTTGCTTAAAACGATTGTTAAAAAGTTTATTTGTCGTTTGTTTTTTAAATAAAAATACTAAGGAAGACTTTATTTCGTCCTTTTAGGTTTCTTTTCTTTTTTTTTTTTTTTTTTACTTAATTTTGAAAAAATCTTATTTTACACGTTCACCACTCTTTCAAAATATTTTCTTCATATTTTTGTTTTCAAGTTATATCTACCAATCTTATATATATATGTGTATGTTTACGTTAATTTTCTTCTTTACTTATACTTAACCTCTTCTACTACAGAATTTTTTATAGTTTAGAAGTTATAATTTCGAACCTATATTTAATCATACATCGTATGTTTTTAAGAGGTCAAGTAGATTAACTTCAAATACAAGTAGAGTCCAAAATGGGGGAAAGGAATTTAAAAAATTAGAAGTATTTATTCTTAATATTATCATTTATTCTTCAAATTAAGAAATAAAAAAAAAAATCAGAAAGGAAGGACTCTTTAGAACCCTGTGGAACTAAAGGACTGAATATCAACTACCTAAATTAGAGGGAAGTCAAATGAATTTAGTTTACTCGTGAATCTCGTTTCAATCAGAAAAATTTTCAACTCTAGCAAAAATTCAAGCCGCCTCAATAAATCCAGGAGAAGGCAACGGGAAACCACAACTGTGAACAATTTCCCCAGGAAAATTACCATGGTGAAAATGCTCTCCTAGTAATCTTCAGAGCTCGAAATCGAGTATGCCACTTAAAGAAGAAGAACTATTGGTCCATATATTAACTGCCCGAAATTATTGGAGAAAATCGGGAAGGAGAGGGGGAGGGTGCAAAAATTGAAATTATAGGCCATTTTTTCGATCTATACCAAATTTTGCACAGTTACTCTTTAGGAACTAAGGTGCTAACGACACGAGGTCCATTGGATGCGGAGAAAGATAAATTAGGAATAATAGGTTAACAAAATAATATCAGGGAAATCGAACCTGGGATATGGGAGGGGGCGAAGACTACTCACGGGGAGTAAAAATATAATTTACAGCTTTCTCATATTACATCATAAGTACTTGAATGAAAATCTATATTAGTGGGTGCCTAATCCTCGAGGAGGGGATCGAAGGGGCGGAGTCTAATCCGGGCTTCTCTTCTAGTATTAAATTAATTTTAATTTTAAAAAGTTATCAAATGAATTAATATCACAAGGAAATCAAGAGAGGTTCTCATCTACTAGAACCGAAATGGAATGGATAATTTTAATTATATGTCATAAAGATTTAAGAAACTAGTCTTTTAAATTCAAAAATATAATAGCTATTATAAAATATACTTAAATAAGCTAAGAGGATATAGGAGCTAAGGCTCTTATGACAAAGCATCGCAGCGCACATGCGAAGATCCCGGGTTCGAACCCCGGCTGATCCTTTTGTCTATAATAAAAATAATCTTTTCTTCGTCCCCTAAATTTAAATACTTAAATATATTTAACATGGGAAACTGATTATCTTGAAGAAATTTTTCTCAGATTAATATTTGTTTATTTACCACACTTAATTTATCATGTACATTATTTAATTTCAATAATAACTAGAAATAATGGAAAATCTATATTATCTATAATTTAATTAATTTTTTAATTTAATATTCTTAATATCTAAATTAAATCTATTCTAATTTTTTCATTAAATAATTCATTCCAACATTCAGCACACGAAATTTTCTTCTCACTGCCATTGACTTTTTCTTAGCACGCAAATCTTTTTCTTTTCGATTTGTTTCACTGCATGCTTGATTTTATTTTTGCACTCTAGCCTACCAACGATACTTTTCAATACCTTTCTGGCGTACCTGTCACTTCGCAAACCCGGTTCCTCGCGCTCAATCAACCGTCCAATCTCGAGCATTTCCGCAGTGTCATCTATTACATGCACTACGCTTTGGGAGCTTATGGCTGGCCCATGTACCTCATGACCCATTCTTCAACAGGAATTTGCCATGTCTGTTCACGACTTAGGTAAGTTTCATGAAGGAATTTTGTCCTAGAAATTCCTAGGTTATTTACGAGAAAGTAGAAAATTGAATAACAATTTTTATTTTATTTAGTCGTCTATTACTTTCTAATTAAAAAAGTGTTTAATGTAAAAGAAACTTACGCTAGTCTGGGGACTGGAACTCTCTCTCACTCCATCTTTCCCAATTCTTACGATCTTCTGTCCTTGGAAACCCGGGTGCACAGACACCTTCGTCTGCACCCTCTCGCTTGGTCACTCTCTTCTCTTCGGCAATACTAGGCTCTGTTAAGATCTATAAGAGCTACATCTTCTCGGTGCGCCCCTTCTTTCATTAAAAAACAAAACAAAATACTTTTACATGGAACAAAAAAAAAACTACAACATAAGTAGAACGAATTTTGATACAATAATTTTTCTGCTGTCTGCCGCCCTCTGAATGGGCCGAAGTATTGGATTTACGGATCAACGGGTCATTCAGCTACTAACAATATATATATATATATATATATATATATATTGAGGTAATTGTTAAAAAAACAAAAAAAAATGCAGCTCCAATCGATAGGAAATGACATAAAATTGATGGAGATTTTTTTTCATGCGATTTAGATCGTGCTTAGGCTTAAAATTGAATAAATTCAAAAAAACAGTTCTTTTTTCTGGGATTTTAACGTATATCTTTTAACGAGGGTTTTTTTCTCGAAAAACAGGGTTATATAACAAATGAAAGATTATAAAATTCTCTATGATGTCCCTTGCGTTTATTCCATAAAATATAGTTATTCCATTACAGTGATGCAATCTGCAAATTTCATCAATTAAGACTGTCATTGGGTTACTTGAATGATGATTTCTTTAATTCTATTTTTATTCAGGGGAGCATGGTGTTGGTTCAAGATGAAACACATTCAGTAAAATTAAAATTAGACTACTAGCTAGTAGTTCCATAAATTATATTCCATAAATAAAAGAAACATTGCTTATATATTGAGTCTTGCTCATTAGCAATATTTCTTTTATTTGTGAAATCTACTTAGCAGTCTAATTTTATTTAATTCTATTCATCAGATCAACACGATTTTTTTGGTTTATTATATTAATTTTAATTTAATGAAATAAATCATTTGCATTTATTGGCCAAATATTCATTCAAAAACTTTACAAACAGAAAAATTCAAATAAAAAAAAACTGATGACAATATAATTTGTTCCAGTGTGTATAAATGTGTAGTGTACACGAGTCTGCATATATAATTTATTTTTCAAATTTCCTAACCATTATTCAAACCATAAACCTCTTCATATGAAAAAAATTATTCCTACTAAACTATTTGAGTTAAAATTAATGTCCAGTAGACGTTTTTGAAGGAAATATTATACTCTACAAAATAAACCTAAATAAAATCCGATAGAGTAATACGAATAATTTAAAGAAAAAAATTCACAATTCCTGTCTTATTCAAATGGAAAAACTTATTGTCCATTGAGCTACCTCTTAAAATTAAAATTAAGAGCTCTTTTTGGGTCCGAAATTCTTTTTTCGACATATACTAGAAGATTCTTGAAAATAAATGAAAAAAAAATAGTTGCTTCAAAAAATAAAAACACCTAATATACGTGTACATCTATATTAGTTACGGAACACTCGGTATGCGAGTCAAACCCTCATTTCGCCGACTTGCTGTTTATTTCCCTATGTAAATAAATTCTCAATGAAAACCTCTGATGTCACGCTATAAAAAAAAATTATTATATTATCGATGAATATTTAAATCTTTATGCAGACAGCCTATTTTATTATCCAAATAAAATTCATTTTATATTATCTTGTCCAAAATTTTGCACATTTCAAAGAAATAATATTTTTGTATATTATGATTATTAATTAAGGATTACTGGGAGCCAGTTGTAAAAATCTAAAATTGATGTTATTCACTCTAAAATTTATATATAGAGATTTTAAACTTAATCTTATTGTTACAAAATTTCGTTACTTTTATTCATTGAACATTTTATTTATTTTTTTACTTGTTTTTAATTATTTTATTTTTGTTATTCAGATTTGGCTGCCTTCCCTGTCTTTGTGCAAAGAATACTGCTGTAATTGTCGAAGACAATTGCTGTCAATGTAATTACGCCGCTTTACAAAAGATGGTTGAACACGGTGAAATTCGTATAGTATATGCTACTTATCATGTAGATGTAGGAAAAACGCCTTTCTTCGTTGCTGTTGATTATACAAAACAGAAAATTGTTATAAGCATTCGCGGCACTCTTTCGATGAAGGTTTCCTCTAAATTTCATTGATCATTTATATCTTTAAAATCTTTCAATAATACATTCGTTCATTATTTTTTAGGATGTAGTGACGGATTTAAATGCTGAAAGTGAAGTTCTTCCTTTAAATCCACCGAAGGATGATTGGTTAGGGCATAAGGGAATTTTGTTCTTCTTGTTTTAAAAATAAATAAGGTGATGTGCCATCCAGATGACTTTACTAAAAACTTATCCATCCTATTGAATATTAAAATAAAATATAAATTAATCCCTTGCCTATTTTGGGTCATTATCAATTTCACGTAGACAGTTATAGATCTATCAAAGGGGATTATACTTATAGCGATAATTATATTTTTTGAACCCCCCCCCCCTCGAAAGAAATATTTACATCCAAATGACTTTACTAAAAACTTATCCAATATTAAAATAAAATATAAATTAATCCCTTCCCCATTTCGGGTCATTATCAATTTCAGTAAGATCTTAAAGGAATACGAAATTCAGCACAGATCTATCAAAGGAATTATACTTATAGCGATAATTATATTTTTTTGAACCCCCCCCCTTAAAGAAATATTTACATCCTATTTCAAATATAGGATCCTTGCAAAACAAATTTCTGTTTTCTTGGTGTCTTGACATGAAAATTCTTTAATTTTAATTTTTTTAACCTCTTACTCCATTTTGAGTCACTATTACATTCATAGAAGGAGTCTTAAAGGAAAAATATTCAAAATTGATCAAAAATCGATTAAGGGTCTTTGTAACTTATACCGATAATTTTATTTTTTTCTTCCGAAAGATATATTAACAACTTTTTTTAAATATAAGATCTTTTCATAGTAACTTTCAACTTTCTTCCTTGGTTTGAAAATTTATTAATTGTTTAAAAACCTCTCCTCTAATTTTGGGTCCGATTTCAACAAAAGCCAAATAAGTTCTTAATCTCAAAATAAAAAAACTAAATATGAAATTCCGTTATGATATTCTCATTAGTTTTTGATCTAGAGGCTATACAACATATGCTAACTAACATACTATCTCACCTTCATTTTGATAAAATAACTAATATCTCTTAAAATATCATTATTTCTATGTTAAATGGTTTCTGGTAGACCAAAACGCCGTGATTTCGCTCAATTTTTTTTTATCAAAATAGTTTTAGATATTTTTGAGATATTTCGAAAAAATTAAGCAAAAAAACAACGCTTTTTTCATGCACAATTACAATACTTCCCCTACAACATATAGTAAAGTAAACAAATTTCATTAATTGATTAAATCTATGTTATTAATTATTTTTAAACTTATATTTTTTTTGTTTTAGGGAATGGTTCATGCTGCAGAATATATTCGAATAAAACTTAATGATGAAGGAATCCTTTCTCAGGCATTTAATGCAGATCTAGAAAGGGGTACTAGCAATTTTGAACTTGTTCTAGTGGGTCATTCTCTTGGGGCTGGCACTGCTGCGATTCTTGCTATACTCATGAAACACCAATATCCCACACTTGAATGTTATTCATATTCACCTCCAGGAGGTTTATTAAGGTATGTATATTTCAGTGTTAATTTCATTTCTTATTTATTTGTGGTACATTTATATATAATATTATAGATAATGGCTTTGATATTTTTAAAGCACCTATTGATTTCTAGTCAAGAATCATGAGATGCAGTGATTTTTTTAAATCTATATCCACTTAAGGAGGTTCTTTCGCGACAATCCACACAAAAAGTTTTAGCCTCGTAACCACTCTATAAATATGAACGGAACTAAAATTTTAGGTTATGTTTTTTTTACTTGACTGTCCACTCACACTACGAAATCTCTCTACGGATACACACATACTTGCCGGACCGTTTCCAAGCCATTGTGCTTATATCCCCTCCACTAAAAATAATCGCCAAAATATGTTGTTTTTTTTTGTTTTTTTATCAAAACTACGTGGTAAATAATTTCAATTTTTTTTTTTTTAAGATACTCCGAATATATTATTCTAACAAATCTTAGTTTTTCTTCAAGATGGTGAAAGTCCTTCAATGAAAAAATAAAATAATGATCATATCCCCACCCTTTCCCTATCTACCTTATATAAAAAATGTCATTTTTAATTGCAATTATTTAATGTTTGGTGTGGTAAATCGTCTTCAAATTTTAACAGTATTTGTATTATGCTTTTAATGACTTATATTCCAAGTTTCAAAGACTTCTTGAATTTTTGCATTTGTGAAAGAACTACCTTAAGGCCATTTCTCTGTTATCGGCACCTTAGATTCTTAGAGTAATGTCATTTCGAGTCGTTTTTCTTAGATCTCTCTAGAATTGATTATTAAGGCCTAAAGAGAGATAAAAAGCTGCGACTCTCAAACTCTCCACCACAATTTTAACTGCACTAGCCCTTAAAGCTTATTTCTTAATACAATCAGACGGTAGTCATTGCAGCTAGTCGTGCGCATGCGCATACTACTGTTTTTCAATAAAATAACTAGTGTCACCATGGCATAAAAAACAGCACGACTTACTGCTAAGAGTACCGTTTGATTGTAGAACACAAATTTTGGCCAATAAAACACTTATGATTTAAATAATTATTCTTTTAGAAAAAATATTAGAAAATATCAAAAAATATTTTTGAACATTTTTTTAATTTTTTCAGCATGCCAGCTGTAGAATATACTAAAAGTTTTATCACTTCAGTTGTACTTGGAAAAGATGTTGTTCCTCGAATTGGTCTTCATCAAATGGAGTCTCTTCGTGCTGATTTAATAAATACAATAAAACGGAGTACAGATCCAAAGGTACTTTTCTAAATGCAATCTTACTTCTTAAATAGGGACTATTTATCATTTGGTTCGTTTTCAGTCAGAAAACACAATATTATGTTTTCACTCATTTCTTTCTTTGCCAAAAAGTTAAACATATTTATTTCGCCTTAAATAGAAAATCGAATTAAAATTTTTGCTTTTTTTTTATTTGGGCTCAAAAATAAAAAATGAAAAATTTATTTATTTATAATGTGAGCTTTCGCTATAATCAATTCTTTAAGTACAATTAGGGTTTTTTTTATTTAAAATCAGCCTGTTAGAAATGTCCAAAATGGCTGTTTTTAAGTGATTTTTATACCTTCACTATTTCCTCGTTTTTTGTTCACTCGTATGGTTGGATTTTTGAAAAAGCCATTTTTTTTTCTTTCTTTCAGAATACATTATTTACAACAAATAATCATTTAAATATTTCTCAAAATTTTTATTTATTTTTTTTTCTCAAATATTCACTGATAATAATTATAATATTAATTCAATATTTTACCAAAAGAAGCATTTCAAAAAATATACCTAAACTAAACTTCAATGAGAATTCGAGTAAAAAGTGGTACTTTTTCAAGACTCGCTACGCTGTTTGCAGTTTCGGTGAATTAATAATTTCAAATGATAAATATCTAAATCAGATTTTAATTTCGATTTAATATTTTCTCAATTAGAGTCAAAAGACCATTCTAAAATATTATGAAACAGGTCTGGACTTGTATTTGGCATCCTTGCAATTCCCTAGCTCTAAATCAAGAGAGATCATTCTATCCACACCCTTTTTAGTCACTTTTCTCGATTAGATTATAATGGAAAAATCCCTTACCCGCACATTTATTAAATAATAAAAAAAAGTGAAAACTTATCTACGCTAGAGACCTCCTTATAAGTAATTAATAATAAACTTTAAATATAAATTGTTCATTTTTGCCTATTTTATAAATACTTCGTCTTAAAATCTCAATAAAATCATTCAAAAAAAAAAATATGTTTTCTGCCTTTCTGAACCAGAAGTAAAACTAGAAATCTCAAAATCTAATCAGTTCTCCGCAATGGAAATACAAATATTTTAACACAAGAAAAAACTTTCTACAGCTTTTCGTTCTTAAGTTATCGAGGGTATCTGAATCCAGACAGAAAAATAAATAATGATTTTTCTCCAGGTTTCAGACATTAAACAACTTCAGTAAAAAAAAAAATGCCTTCAATTCAATACTAGGCCCGCCCAACCGGCAGGCTTCGCTCCTTATCATTTATACATAATCTATTTATTAGTTACAGAAACCTCAGTATGGCAGCCCGACTCGCACTTGTCCGGTTTATTTGATATGATGTGCCTTGGGCTGTGCTTGAGTTCTCAAGTCTCTTTGTTTCTTTTACTCGATACGTCCATGAATCAGGGGAAGACCTGACATTTGTCCCTGAGATAATCCTCCGGAGCTCGTTTCACTACAATTTAAAAGTTCAAACTCGATTACCTTAAATGCTCATCTTTTTAAAAATAATCAATGTTTAATACAGGAACCCAGCCTAAGAGTCCACTATAATTATTATCTTATATTAGCTTAATTTTTAAAAATAAAATAAAATATAGTACTAAAGATTTGATCATCTTCTTTTTGAAAATAGTTGGAATTTTTTCAAAAATAAATTGTATTTATTTATCTATTTTATATTTATATCTCATATACAAATTTCACATGTGTTTTATTTATTCTTTCTTTTTTTCCTTAAATAGTGGAAGACTATAATGTGCAGTGTTGTCTGTTGTGGTTGTTCCCGAGGATTAAAACCTGACCAAGACACTGCACTCAGTGAATATTTAAGAGATAAGCATGAAGCTCGAAGAGGGGCTCCTGTTCAACATCCAACTGAGCATGGAATCGCACTCTCTTTACATCAACCCTTATACCCTCCTGGACGCATTATTCATATTGTGCGGCATCATCGAATTAATAGAGAGTAAATTTTTTATTTTTATAAATTAAAAAAAAAGGTTGATTAGTTATATAGACAGATTTTTTTTCTTTTGAAATTGACACTTGAGGGCAACGGGAAAGGTTCCCATCTCTTCTAAATGCTGTATCCTTCTCTTTTTTCTTTCTTTCTTTGAGAACCCGGTCCTTCTGAAATCGGTCCGAAGTAGATATAACAAAACCGAACCGATATGGCTTCTAGTTAAGGTAGTTGTTTCGCGACAATACTAGCAAAAAGTTAATGCTAGAGTATATAGAACAGACAATAAGGATTCATAAGCCCAAAACTTTTTGCTGTTTATGTACCGATTCTAGCCAATCCCGTACTCGTTTGACAAATCTGGCACCATTGTAAGAGATTGAATATTTTTATATTAAAATGACAGATAAAATATTTTAAATTTCTATAAAAATCGTTTTGTTATTTTTTTAACCAATGTAATCAACGCCTACGTTACACCTTATGAAAATTATAATTTTGAAAAAATCTAGCGCATGCGCGCTTTCTACATCTTTCGCTGATTAAATAAATGCGCTGTTACCAAATTGTTTTTAGTGTAAAATTTTTTTATACATTTTTCATTATTTATTTATTATTATCTCAGAAACTGTGTTGTAACTATGAATCAAAATTGTCTTAAAATATGTATTGGTTATTGTTTAATGTTGGTTTAGTTTTTTATAAAAATGGTAAGAAGGGTTTATTAATTATAATTAAATATGTATCTAAACTTTCCGATATCCCTTATAGTGCAATGTATAAGAGTCTGAAAAACTTTATCTTTGAAATTTAATATCTCCGGAACTATATTGTTCATAAATTTCGTTTTGCCACCAATCGATGCAGAAGTATTTAAATAATAATCTGTCTAAATTTCAAAAAATCCTAAGAAAACCCATTTGGCGGAACAACTACCTCTATATACTTGCAATGAACACGTTTTTTTTATCTAATCAAACTGTAATTGGGGTTAGAGCTGGGCTCGCCCACCACCTAGTATTAAGTTAGTTAAAAAAAATATAAGGATAAAAATAAAATAAAAAATAAACCTACATTTTAAGAAGGATCATCTTTTTCTTGAGGGGCATAAATCTGTTTAACGGATTCATGGAAATCCTCAAAGAATATCTCTAGCTCTGCCAAGTGTCAATTTCAAGAAAAATATCTCTGGAGGCTATATAACTAATCAGCCAAAAAATAAAAATGAATTGAATTTTAAATATATTAAAATATTATTTTCTTCCTTTTAATAGTAAAATGATTTCTAAAAGAGAGCCCGTTTATCAAGCCGTATGGGCAAATAATACGGATTTTGATGAGGTTCTTATTTCGCCTGTGATGATCCAAGATCATATGCCTGATAATGTACTGAAGGCGCTATATAAGGTTTGCTCTCAATTTTTTTTTTTATTCATACCTTTTATGTTCCTCAATATCCTAATTATGCAATGCCTTACCACGCTCAATTTTATTTATTTATTTTCTTTTTGTTAATTTTTATTATTTTTAATTAATTTTTGGCCTGATAAGTATTTAGATTTGCAAGTATGTTTATTAAAATTTTTTTTAATTCAAATTCTTAATATGGATGTAATTAATCGTGAAATTATTTTTATTATGTAGCATTGAATATAGAGAATTAGAATTTATTTTTTAGAAAATTTTATTTTTTTACCATACTAGAGTCGAATTAAACTATTAAACCTAAAATTCCGACTATATATATATATTGTTAGATGATGAAAATAACCACCCTTAAATATAAAAATATCCTCCGTCTTTAAAATATTTAATTGCTTATTTCTAAAATTTTTTTTGATCAATATCATATTCGAATGTACAGAATTAGTTACCCCCTACTTTTCCCTTCTTGTATTTATTTATTTCTTAACTTTGAAAATTTAAGAATTGGTTTTTAATTTCTTTTAGATTTTTCTATATCCCACTATGTGATAATTTTTTAAAAATTATAAATTTATTTTGAATTTTTATATAAACTTCTAAATGTAGAGCTTATATAATTTATTTCATTCATTAAGTTTTCCATTCTTTTATTTATATTAATTTTTTTTTCAATATAACAAATATAACCAGTCATACTTTATATCTTTACTTTACTTGGAGAATCTTTTTTAAAAAACTAAACCTAACTCAAAAAAAAATGACAAAACAAATAAATAAATAATTCTAAATAAAATCAAATCAAAGAGATTGCATTGAAAAGATTTTGTTTTGCCGAGAGTAAGAAAGACAAATCATTGAGATTGTCTGTCTTCTGCTTGATGTAAATAAACATATATATAACAAATATGTAGTGTATATCTAATTTATTTTCTTTACAAAGAGATTGCCCTCTGGTAGATCTGAGATATTAGATAATTTTGTTCTTATGTCAGAAGGGTTTTACTGCCAAAACCCGGATAAATGCGAAACATGTTTGAGAGAGTTCAAGTTGCCGATTGAAATGTGTCGTTTATTATAATAGTGGTGTAACTCCATGAAAGTGTATTCGGAGATATTTTTTTTTTTTTTTTTTATATTGATATTGATACAAGAAGAAGTTGCACCAAGAAGGTACAACCTCTCTAGTCCGCGGTGGACCCTTGTATCGTGAAGATAAGAAGAGATTTAGGGAATTAATTAATAAAAAAGCATAAATGTTTATTTATTTGTCAATTCTATTAAAATTTTATATTCCCTCATTAATATATCATTTATATTCCCTCATTAAAAAGGGTCATAATTTTGATTTTGAAAATTTTAATATAATTGACTATGAAAAAAATAAAACAAAACGTTTTTTCAAGGAATCGTGTTTCATCCAACAAAGCCTACAAAACACAGTAAATTACAAGGTAGACACGGGCTTTTTAATGAGGGAATATAAAATTTTAATAGAATTGACAAATAAATAAACATTTATGCTTTTTTATTGATTAATTGCGCGTGCCAGAAAGCGTAGACAATTTTGTGGTCGTTGACCTTCCCTCGACTGGTCATTAACAGTAATTAGTTAGTTAAATTTAAACCAGCTCGTGTACTGATCATTTTTCAATTTTTAAATTTCATTGGACTTCATTATAAAGAGATGTAAATAATTATATATTCGTATGTTATCTCATTTTAAATTTGTATATATATGTATGTGTGTGTTGTGTGATCGAGCTTTTTTCAATGTTCTGTACAAACTGATGGGGTCGGCACATTGGTGGGGGAGTGGGTGAGTACTTTTTGACACCTGTAATTATAATAACTCACTGACTTGCCTATTGTGTGGTCCCACAGTTTCCACTGAGGAAGAGATGCTGAGAACGCTCTCCAAATATTTGGAATAACCATTTGAAGAACAAAATAAATTACTGGAAAGAAGCAAATTCAGTTTATTTATCCTTAACAATAAAAAAAAAAATAATATATATTTACAGATATATCATTTCGATATATAGGTGTGTATGTTTATTTGCATCAAGCAGAAGACAACCTCTTTGTTTCTCTTTGTGATACCTCTATACATTTATACTACTTATATTTAAGTATATGTTAATTTGCATTAAGAAAAAACAACTTCTTTGATTTATCTTTCTAATTCATGGCATATTAGTAATTTATTCTATTTTTTATCATAAACCAATTCTTAATTTCAATTTATTTAAAATATCTTTTTTTTTTTTATTTAATAAAGAAATTATGATCGATTAAGAATATTTCTTTCTCACGATTCATTTCCTAATCTTTGAATTTTTTCTTTCTTCTCTTTTTTATTGTGTGCATCTTTTAGGTGCTTAAGCACGCAAATCGCGCGCCAGTGGTTGCCTCTTCAGCTGGCGCAGAAGCGCCTCCGGAACCACCAATCTCCGCTGACACCAGGTATCCACTAGCGCGGTGGCTCGAAAGAATCTCCCCCAGCAACCACGTCGATTACAATAGGATAGACACAGAACCTGAGCTCGGATCAACCTGATTGGTTTCCCCTCAGAGGACACTATAATCTATAATATTTAAAAAAAAAATGCGTGAACAGAGAATTTTATTTTGAAAAGGAAAAAAAATATAATTTTTTTATATTACCTTAATTAATAATGGACCATCTTAGTTTTTTTTTTTTGTTAATTTATTTTCTACTTACATGTTTTTATCAACTTTTATGTTGTGATATTTATTGTTCATCCTTTGTGCATCGACTCACCAAGCTAGGTAGTATTTAATTTTTTAAAGCTTGCATCTTTTGAAAGGAATGCTCTTAGAATTGCACACGCACGCATTTTAGTTATTTGCACTAACTTTTAAATTTCAATAATTTGAATGCTAATTTTTTTTTGCTCTTTATAATAATAATAAATTAATATACTTTTAATATAAAATAAATATAAGTTTTTAAACTAATATCACTAATTGCATGAATCAGAAATTTTAAAAACTTCATTAAATTATTTCGATTTTAATATTTTTCAAATTTAACCAAAAATTTTCCAATCTATAATGCATACAAAAATACTATAACTTTTCCTATTTATTTCTTTACAAGCAGAACTCAAAAAATTAATTTTCCAACGTTTTGTTTTCCAATTTTTAATAAACAGAGTGATTCAAACAACCACTGACACTCCTTTACTTCCTTATTGGAACTAGATTGGAAGATACAAAAAAAAAAATTAATTATCAAAGCTTGGTTAAACTAGCCTTTGAACTCATTTTCCATTTCTGGAACAGACCCGAAGTATGTCCATTTGGACACAAGTTAAAAATTTCAAAAGGGGATTTTTATCAAGTGGGGGTATCGTTGGATAGATATTTCAAAAAGAAACTTTCACTGGAAAAGAATTTGAATGTACTTATTGTTGCTTAATAAAAAATTAAGCTTAGGATCACAAAAACAACATTACTTCAATGAAATAATAAATAATATAAATGTTCCTGTAAAAACCCGTTTTTAGTAAAAATTGTTCTTACTAGTTAAAACGAGTTTCACTGAATACCTTTGTGGCAACTAGAATTTACTGATGTTGGTTGAGTTTGGTTCAAGGGTCTAGAATCTTCGTTTTTAACCTTCGGCCTCATTTTAGGGTGTTTATTTTCGGGAAGTTTTAAACGAAAATGTAAAAAATTAGAAGCAAAGTTGTAGAGGATGTAATTTTTGACATTTTCGTTTAAAATTCTTCGAAAATAAGCACCCAAAATGAGGCCGGAAGGTTAAAAATGAAGTTTCTAGACCTTTTGAACCAAACTCAACCAACATCAGTAAATTCTAGCTGCCACAAAAAATATTCAATAAAACGCGTTTTAACTAGTAAGAACCCATTTTTAATAATAATCGATTAAAATAATTTCATTTTGAGGCCCCAGGTTGACAATTTGTGTATAACATTTTCTGGTTAGACTACCAATGGTGAAATTAGAAATTAAGTTGAAATTTTCTAGTTTATTCGCACTGTTTCGGCATATAATTTTAAAGCCTCTAGAAACCGGTCTCGTGGTAGTGTAGTTCGTGGTTGACGGGCGTTTGGGTGATGCCGTGTGTGTAGACCAGTGCGAAGCCCACCTCCGCGTTTTACTTTACTTTGTTGTTGTATGGTGTTGTGGTGATTCTTTTAAGGGCCAGTTGTATGTCGGTTGGTAAGCTCTTTTTAACCATTGACAAAGGGTAAATCATAGAATTCACCTTGTGCCCGAAAGCGAATTCAAAGGATTTACCCTTTGCCAACGGTTAAAAAGAGTTTACCAACTGACATACAACTGGCCCTAAGAGAGTCGGAAAGGATGGGATGGGTCAGGAGAGAAGAGAAGTGAAAAGAGGGTTGACTAGAGCCTTTGCGATACCCTACTGTTCGGAATAACGTTCATTACTCCACTCAGGAGAGAAGCGCGGCACTAAACCCACCTTAGAGGGTGATGCAGGCGAAAAATGAATGAGAAGAAGCCCTCAATGACAACAAAAACAATGTTGCATGATACCGTAGATGGTAAATCACGTCAGGGCCACCAATATAAAAGCAGGCGTGGTCGTGTGTGTAGACCAGTCCCACGCCCACTTCGTTATACTTTGCTTTGTTGTTGTGGTGACTCTTTTAGGGCCGGTTGTATGTCGCAAAGTAAATGCTTTTTACCACTAACTTACGGGGCAGATGGTAAGTGGAGGAACTGGGATGGCCAATCAGATGACAGGCACTGTCAGTGCCTGGTATCTGATTGGCCATCCCCCTCCATTACCATCTACCCTGTGTTAGTGGTAAATTACTTTATTTGCGACGCTGTCTAACCGGCCCTTAGAGTGCCGAACGGGGTTGGATGGGTGAGGAGACATGAGTAGAGTTAAATAGAGCCTTCACGATAGCCTGATGTTAGGGATAATGTTCACTGCTTCACTCGGATTGTGATTATAGATGTAGGTGGTTAAAGTTAATTCAATTTCAATTTCTTTTCTAATTTCACCATGATTAGCCCAATCTAAAAAAAATTTCTTTTTAAGAGATTAATAATAATAAAATATTTAAAAAATAATAATTATTACATTGTTTAATTGAAGTAAGATCTTTTCTCATCAAAAGCCTTATTTTTTACTAAAAGACGATATGAACAATTATTTTTTTATTCCTATAAAAGTTTTTTTTTTAAGATCTATTCAACATTAATCCAGTTGATACATATATCTATTCAAAATTTTGGAATTGTGTTCAATTGGATTTACTTCGGGTTTGTTCCTGAAATCGAAAATCTTATCAAAAGATTGTTTAGCTGAGCTTGGGTAATTAAATTTTTTTCGCCATCATCCAATCACGTTCTAATAAGAAAATAAAGGAGTCGCACGGGTGGTGTGATTCACTCTGTATTTTGAACATTTAGTACACTTTAGAACAGAGATCTATTTTAATTTAAATCACCTATTTGTATTTCGTGTTTTTTGCAACATTATTAGTTCCTATTTAATGCACCAAAAAATAAATATTGTTATTAAAATTTTTCCCTATTAGTATAAAAATGCAAATAGTTAATCCGTACTGATGTCAAGCAACGTTTGGCGCGGTTTGTACTAGGGACGATAAACATTAAAAAAACGCATGTTAATTGGCATTTACAGCCGAAACAGTTCCGAGTTTTGGCACTGCTTTATCTGTTCAGACTTAACCAAGATTAATATTCTCTATAAAATTAAAATTGCTAAATTTTTTAATAGTCTTTAATTAAAACAATTATTTAAATTTTTTATTAAATATGAGACATTAATTAAATTAATATGCAATAATTGATATATTAATCTTAATATAAACCCTAATAGAATCTACTTCAATCAATTTTCTATCTATCCCATTCTGGCTTTCACCAAAAAAATATTAATTCTTCAATAATCACCTAATTTTCAACATTTTTCTATTATCTCTAATTCAATTTATTATCTTACATTAAACACTAAATATACCAGGTGCTTTTTATTTTGTTTTTCTCGAAAATACAATAATAAAATTTTCATTTGACGGTAGACTTTTCCCTATTAATTTTTGAAAAAAAGTCTAAATACAAAAGTTATCCAGAATTAAAAACTGCATCGAATTTAATGATACTTTCCTGCGGAAATATTATGAAAAGAGAAAAAGAGCCAAAAACTCAAAAATTATACTCAATCAATTATTACTAAGTAGTTCAAAATTGTTGTCTATTTTCCAGCCATGATTCTCCAACACATGAAATCAAAATATTTAGTTTTATTAATTGAAAAAAAGCTTCACTTATCATTTCCACTTTACCGAATGTGTTTACCTCAATGACAATTCGATTTATAGTAAAAAAAAAAAAAACTACATTTTCATCTGTTGTTTTCATTCAATCTAGTTTTAGTTTGTTTGTTTTTACTATAAATCTAATTCTGATTGAACTAAAAACACTAAGTAAATTGAAAATAAAGGTTTATTCAATTAATAAAAATATTTTGATTCCAGGTAATGCTGTACTGAATCAATACATCACAAAAATGGGCAAAAATCGCCTTTTTCTAAGATTTAACCAAATGTATTTCAAAGCTGTTGCAGTCTATTCAATGGATTTTTTAGACAACCCCAAAAAACCTCTGAAAAATCCCTAAAAACCAAGACAACAAAATTTTTGTTGGGTTTTGTTATAATCATTAATAAAGTAAAAAATTTTATCATATCGAAATAGCTAGATATTGACACTATTGAGTATAGTCTCCAAATGAAAATTTTACCATTGTATTTCCTATATAACAAAAAAAGACCCGTATATTTATATAATCCTTTCATTTATATTATTTATTTATTAATACACATACTTACTAATGATTTTTAATTGCCAGGTTGTAACCAGCTATGGCCCGAACAAGCCACAAAGGGCTTCGTCTACATGTAATGCTCAGCGGAATTGTATTGGTGTTGGAGAACTCACCTTTACTGATTTATCTCCGGGATCCCCTAAAATGGTCACGCCTCCCCATCGCCTTTGCTTTGAAACAAGTTTTACTTCCTTGAAGAGTCCAAGCGACAAACCAAATCCTCCTAGTCTTCCTTCTTCATCTGGAAGTGAAAATATTTCATCTCTTAATTTTCGAGCAAGTTATCCAGCACTTTTTTGGGAGTGTCCTTCGATTCTTGAAGAGCTGGATGTATATGAATTAAATAATCGATTGGTCAGTAATACCTGGCTTAGTGCCGCTCCATTAGCTTCGCCAGAATCTTTTTCTGATTTATCCGATTCCAGTACAAAAGATCTTATGGAAATTCCAAGAGCAGTCACACGTTTTTCAGATGCCTCAACGTTAAGTGTCTCTTATGCCAAATCATTCGAAACACTTGGCGTCGAGGCTTCTGAAAGAGGCAGACATGTTTCTTTCGAAGCTTCCCCTCTTTTGGGAAATTTCGATCAAAATCCAAACACCCATTTATTTCCTATTAGGACAATTTCTACTGGCGAAAGCAGTGTTTAAGAGGTTTTACGCGATAAGAAGATATAGTATTGTCCCCAGATATAAATAACAAAAGTTATTTTCTTATCAATATTTATAAAAAAATTATGTACATTTAAAATATTCAAAATATTTGAATTACAATGAGCACAATGTTCCGAAAAAAGCCAACAATTGGCTTTAATTATTTGTATGTAAATACAGAAAATTTTATTTATGCAACATATATTGGATATTTTCACATTATATGCTTTCACTTAAATAGAATAGAAAATAATTGTATAAAAAATTTTAAATTAATAAAATATATAAGTATGCATTTTTTTTTCATGAGTGCATATGAATATTAAGATTCCATTGAAAAGATTTTGTTTTGCCGAGAGTAGCAGAATTGTTGATTCAAAAAAAGAAATCATTGAGTTTGTCCTCTGCTTGATGCAAATAAACATATACTTACATATAATATATATAGGTATATATATTAATTAAGTTTTGGGCACTTATATATATATACCTAATATATAATATACTTTTATATATATATATACCTAATATAAATATGTATGTATATAATTTATTTATTTGAGACTATAATTTCGAACGTTTGACCTTCATCATCTGTCTTTTTAATTATAAATATTTTATCTGTTATTTCTCATGGGGTCAATTACCGATGAGATATAGAAAATAAGTTTTGTTGTCATACCAAGCTAGCCACATAAACGATAGTCTCAAACAAATAAATTATAATATATTTATGTATACCTTGTTATATTTGGTATATCTATATATATAAAATTCTTTGCCCGATACACTCACTCACTCATCATCAAAACAGCCAGAACCACTGGACATAGAAACATGAAATTTGAACAGGATATTACATCTATGACATAGGGGCTCAATAAGAAAGGATTTTTCGAAATTCGGCCCCTAAGGGGGGCAAAGTGTGTTTTCACTGATTATGCGATATCTCTTAAGGACGATAAAATATCTACTTGCTTTTTACTTATAAAAATACTAAATTAAAATATCTAAAAACTAATTTCAGGATTTTTTGAAATTCGACCCCTAAAGGGGTCAAAAGGGGCAAAATATCAAAAACGGTCTTGAAGTTCAAATAAGTAGATAAAAATTAATAAATTAATATTAATAAATAAAGATGAAAAACCGCTTTTTAGCAACCAACTGTTTTCAAGATTTTCAAATTCAAATCATGTCGATTTTAGATTGCGTCATGAACAATGCCTTCGTGCCAAAGAAAAGCTGCAAAAACAGCTCGAATACATTCGGCTACTGAAGGACTAACAGCTTGTTTAACTTGCGCTCTTCCGATTGCTGGAGTTGATATTTGTGAGGTAGTTTGTTGCAAAGTTACTGGAAATTGCACGCTTTGAACTTCCTTCTGGACCTCCTTCGCGAGATCCTCCACTGTTTGTTGCCAAATAATTATTTCCTCCTAGACGAGATTTCCTACCGCCAAGTTTTGGAGAAATTCTATGATCATCTCGTCCGCTTGAACCTATGTTGAAATCTTAGACCATGAAATATATAGACACGCCCTCTGCTACTCTCCACACAGAGTGAAGTGAGGCCAACATCGCCTACAGATGACGTCACGTTCTCGCATAAATATTTTGGTTATATTAATTTAATATTAATTTGCGATTATTGGAATCCAAAATAAATAATCTAAACTACGATAAATTTATCTCAATGTATAATAGGTAATTCCTATAGTAGCCATGCTATTTCTGGGTGTCCCTACCTACAGATGAAAAAACACGTTTTGTTGTTACATTAGATGGTTTAGACCCTGATTATAATATGGATGATCACAAGAATTAAGAATAAGAAGAATAATAATATAAATGATCTCAGAGAAGGAGAATACAAACGATAAATCACGTAAAAAAAAGACCTGTATCTCCGATTGTATTTGATCAGGATAAAGATACAATAACCAATAAGTTACAAAATATTGTCTGTTCTATATATTCTAGCATTAACTTTTTGATAGTAATGTCGTGAAACAACTACCATAACCGGGTTTTGTTTTCACCCTGTAAAAGCCAAAAAATTCAATCGGGTTGTATTCTGGATAAAATGAATAAAAAAGATTGAGAAGAATACAAACCATTGAACTAAAATTTGAATTGAAAATTTGCAAATGAAAAAACACGTTTTGTTGTTACATTAGATGGTTTAGACCCTGATTATAATATGGATGATCACAAGAATTAAGAATAAGAAGAAGAATAATATAAATGATCTCAGAGAAGGAGAATACAAACGATAAATCACGTAAAAAAAGACCTGTATCTCCGATTGTATTTGATCAGGATAAAGATACAATAACCAATAAGTTACAAAATATTGTCTGTTCTATATATTCTAGCATTAACTTTTTGATAGTTATGTCGTGAAACACCTACCATAACCGGGTTTTGTTTTCACCCTGTAAAAGCCAAAAAATTCAATCGGGTTGTATTCTGGATAAAATGAATAAAAAAGATTGAGAAGAATACAAACCATTGAACTAAAATTTTTTCGAACAGAGTCATAGCGCCATTCAATGATGCATAGTGTCATTGTTCGAAAATTGAGATTGGCTGAAATATTCAGCCAGGTGTCTCTTCTAAGAAATTTAAAAGGGGTGTCGGAAAAAAGTATTTTTATGCTAATTACAATAAAATGTATATTGAGCTCAAAAGAAAAACGTTGATGTTAAAAATAAATCATAATGGAGATCCTCCAGGAACTGTACTACTTAATCTACTTCATAAATATTGTCTTGAATGCCTTAAGCCTCCCTTATCTTAGGGATACGCCGATGCATTATTTTTTGTATTGAATAGATAAAGGTTATTGCTGCAGAAGAAAACATTAATTATTTTTTATAAGATTTAAGTTTTAAAATTTTGAAATCGGATTCAATGATTAATTACCCGATAAGATATAGGCTTGTGGACCTCCTGTATATCAGAAAGCGCGAAGGCTTCGTCCTGAAAATTTAAAAAAAGCTAAAATAGAATTTGAAATGCTGCTTTAAAATAACATTATATATAAAATTCTTTGCCCGATACACTCACTCACTCATCATTAAAACAGCCAGAACCACTGGACATAGAAACATGAAATTTGAACAGGATATTACATCTATGACATAGGGGCTCAATAATAAAGGATTTTTCGAAATTCGACCCCTAAGGGGTCAAAGGCAAAGTGTGTTTTCACTGATTATGCGATATCTCTTAAGGACGATAAAATATCTACTTGCTTTTTACTTATAAAAATACTAAATTAAAATATCTAAAAACTAATTTCAGGATTTTTTGAAATTCGACCCCTAAAGGGGTCAAAAGGGGCAAAATATCTTTGCAATGTGTTTACACTAATTATTCATTTTCAATTAAGAACGATAAGATATCTACTTGATTTTTACTTAATAAAATTCTAAATACAAATATCTAAAAAGCAATTTCAGGATTTTTTGAAATTCGACTCCCAACTATCTAAAATGTGAGTGGGGGCAAAAATTAAAACTCTCTCCTATCTTGATCAAATTTTGTAGAGTTATTCTTTATTACTTTAAGAAATTATTCCTCTAAAAATCAACTATCAAAATTGACTGTATGGGGGCGAAAGGGGGGGGGGGGCAAAATATAGAAATTTTTGGCTTTTTTGTACATTTACTCTTTAGAAAACTGAGAGTTATTTATTTGCAAATATCTAAATATTTGCAAATATCTAAACAATAATTTCAACCTCCCAAAATGTGAGTGGGGGCAAAAAATTAATACTCTCTCCGATATAAATCAAATTTTGTAATGTTAGTTTTTAAGACTATATAAAATGTATGGTGTAAAAATCAATAGCCAAAATGAGTGCGTGGGGGCGGAAGAAGGGGCAAAATATTACAAATATATATTACAGACCTAATAATCACATGCCGAGACGCCGCCCGCCAAGACCGCCTGCCCGGAGGGCCGAGCTGTAGAGGGCGTGTCGAAGGCACGCCTGGAGCAGCTCGTATATGTTTATGTTTATTTGCATCAACTGAGGACAACCCCATTAGTTTTCCTTTATATGAAGATTCACTAGAAGCGAATATAATTTCTTCTGCTAAGCATTCATTAATAAATAATTTTATGGTTTCCGAAAACCGTTTCTCGCATTCCACTCCATAAGAAATAACCTGATTGAATCAATAAAATAGAGATACAAAAACACTGCCTCTTTTAAGGATTCTTCTTCCTCGGTTATTTACAATGGAATCAGTCCTGGGCACACAATTTATTAATCTTTATAAGGTTCCTTATCGAAATTTGTGCATTCAGAAGATGGAATATTTCAAATGCATTTTTAACAATAGACACGACCTTGCATTTTCAAACCATAAAATTGTTTCTTGAAGAACAAAGCCCGAAACACCAAAAAAAGGTCATAAGAATTGTCAAAGATGCATTTGAGATTATTCATATTCTGACTGGGAGGGGGATCTTCTCCAAACCTTGTGTTGTGTCCTGGATATTACACCTTGGTAACGAGATTAATAAATTTGGTGCTGGAGCTGATAGGATTGTAAATAGTCGAGGAATAAGAATCCTTAAAATTTTATGTATACACTATATTAAATAAATACATTCCTTTATAAAAAAAAACTATCTCAAAAAGTTTATTAAATGTCTAAACTTTTTAATATTATTTTTTTATAAATAACTGTATTTATTTAATAAATTGAAACAATCAATTTATTTCAATATATATTTATCTATTATCTAATTTTAAAAATTACAACTACCGTATTTGCTTCTACGCGTATTTTGGGAGTCCTCATTTTTAAAGAATAACTTTGTATTTTATATTTTATTCGGCATATTGTATGCTTTTGCTTTCTTTTAACTATTGAGTTTTAGGTATTTCATGGTAATTTGCAGTTCCAATAAATTGTGTTGTACACTTCATTATTAATCTATAATAATATTACTAAAATCAAAATCAAATTTTGATCAAACGTATCCTTTTTATTCCCAGTCATAGAAGAAATAAACTTTTTTCGAAACCTCTACTATAAAAATCCTAATATTCTAGGCTATTCCTATTTCTATTTTAAACGATGAAATTAGCCTGATTACGCGAACAAATACGGAATAATAAATAGATCAAGTCAACAGAAATATCATTCAAAATTTAAGAAAAAGATTCTTGAATCCCCAATTTATCAAAAATAAAATTCCTAAGAATGTGTATAATGTGAAAACAAATCTATATATAAAATGTTACACACTTTAAAGTGAAATCTATATAATTTGAATAAAATGATAATTGTTTAAATAAACTTACTTTTATAATATTTTATGTGACTTTTATTTAGTAAAGAAATAGTATTTTATATGATGAATTTGGTTTAATCACTTCATTTTATTAATTTCTTTAATTATTGTTTTATTTTATTTTTTTTAATCAATTTTATTATATTCTCCCTATTTTTTACTAATTTCACATTTTTTTTTTATTATACTTTTTGTTAATTTTATTTGGATTTAACGATTTTCAATTATTATCTAACCAATTTTGTAAAAAAAAAATATAATTGAGAAATCAAATTTTTATTTTGTACAACCACTATGGAGAAATTTAACTATTTCTTACTTTTTGGTTTCCTTTTCACTCTTACTAAACTATTTAAAATTTAATTTGAAAGTGATATTAAAAAAATAAAAATGAAATAGCATTATTTTTAATTGTCATTATACATCTATAAATAAGAAAATAACTATAAAATAGGGGTGATACTATTAATAATATTTACATAATAAATACTCTTTAAGGACTTTTGTTCACTTGCCTGCCAATGTAACATTCTAGTCAAGAAAGAATTACGCTTATTAAGAATAAATATTTTCTCTAAATGAGTCAATTATATGGAATATATATAAATTAATATAATCGTTATTTTTGAAAATTTAGATGATTATAATTTAATGTATAATTTACATTCCCTTAAATAAATATTGTTTATCATTTTTCATATCTTTATTTAAATTTTTTAATTAC
Source organism: Forficula auricularia (assembly GCA_024734495.1). Taxonomy (NCBI): domain Eukaryota; kingdom Metazoa; phylum Arthropoda; class Insecta; order Dermaptera; family Forficulidae; genus Forficula; species Forficula auricularia. The sequence continues at coordinate 21,268,211 of JALMQS010000128.1, forward strand.
AAGCATTCCTTTGTTTATTAATAATATTGACGCAAGAAAGTAGATTCCTGTAACGGGAAAAAAAGAAGAGAAATAATTTCCAGAGATTGGGTTGCATTTCAAGTGGCCTGTAACTATAGGGATCTTGAAAGACAAGCTCACGAGGAAGATAGAGGCGGAAAGGGAGTTCTAGATTTTAATAGTCATAGGGATATAGTTGGCGATTGCGTTAATTCCACTTTTATCTAATATAATCGCGAAGGGGTGTCGAATATTAGAAAATCGTATGTTTCGCTTAAATGAGGCTTTTGGGGAGATTATTGATTTAATCTCGTCAAAAGAAAGGCCATGATAGTATCTATCAAGAAGGGAAAGGACGGAGATGATTCTACAATGGCCCAGGGAATTAAATGAGCTAGATAAGGCGGAGGCGAGTCAGGGGCGAATTTGAGCCTTGTATAGGGCAACAAGTTGATTGAGTGTGAAAAAGCATCTGGTCATAGAAAGCTAAGCTTACATATAGCAGCTTTTGCTAGAGAAGTTATGTGGTCATTCCAAGAAAGGTCAGAGCTCAAAGTGACTCTCAACATAGATATTTTATCGCAAAATTCCAATGAGTTCGAATCAAAGTTCAAAGTGTCGAGAAGGTTCCTATCTATGCTCCTAGATATTAGAAAGCACTGCGTTACTATTGTATAACTACTAGTGTACAAGGTATGTATGTATCATAATAGTCCTCCTTGGTCGATGAGATGGACGAAATCGCTTTGCACTTATTACTTGTTTAGGCTAATTTTTAACCTTGAGAGAGACTAGGTAGAGAAAAAGAAAATAAGTATGAATTTAAAACAACTGAAGACGAGAAATCGCCAACTAGATAAAGACTTCTCTGAATTTATTTTATGTTATTTCGCCAATCGCTGTGGCGTTGTTATTTTAATAAAAATAAACTGATGTGGCCACATGACTTTACCATACAACTGCCCCTCTCTTAAGCGGCCCCTACACGATCATTCTGGCTGTCAGTCTTGTCTAGGATTGACATTCCGATTGAGTGTGTAGGGGTAGGACAGATGGACTGATGAACGCTTGAGATTGACGGATTTCCAGAAATCAGAGCTTCAATCATGTAAAACGGAGGGGAGATTGAAAGTCTGAATGAAGCGTGTAATGGTACCGTCATTCTTTTCATCAGTCGAGAACATATACAATCTTAAGAATTCAAATATTTAATGAATTTGATAATTATGTAATATGATCATTATTGAGGCGACTGTGGGTCAGTGGATAGAGTGTCGGGTCGCTGACTCGAAGTTCGCTGGTTCGAGGCTGAGTCTCGGCAGATCAGATATTCTCTCTTGGAAAGCAATGGCAACCTACCAAGAGTATAATTGTCTAGTAACCTCTCCAAACTAGCCGTTCGGAACAGGTGTTAAAAAGTAGGTTCCGTATATCTGTGTAAAAACAGCTAAACACACTCAGCACAGGTATATGTGGAGAAGAGCCAAAACGTCAGGGAGAACTGATATGGCACTTAAAGAAGATAAGAAGATTATTATTTGTTAGATTTTCATTTTATTATTTGAAAATGGAATCAAATTTCATCAAAAAATCAATAATAATTTAAAATTAATTATTTACTTGAATACATTAAGTGTGAAGAGGACCTTATTAGTATTTATATTATCATTTTACTAAGCATCCATGGAAGAACATTTAGATGAAGATATCATAGATGTATTTGTTAATACGGGCAACCAGTTTACTGCTAAGGATTGATTTTAAAACGTTTGACTCTGTAGAATGAGCTAAAAAAAACTTCAATCTGACTGTCAGTCGGAATGATCGTGTAGGGTTCTGCTTGATTGAAGTAACGAATGACAGTCAAATTGATTCAATCTGACTGAAAGTCAGAATGATAGTGTAGGGGACGCTTTATATTTATAATTTAATAAAATCATTTATAATTAGATTATTATTATTATTATTTATTAGATGTGACAAATCAGAGGAAAAAAAGGAACAATTAAACACCGTGTTAAAACATGCGACCAATTGCAACGGTTCGCTAATTTATTGTGGCTTCATCAGGCTCTATACAAAAAATAAATACAAATGAATCATTCATAATCATCAAAATCAACCCAGACATAATATAATATAATTACCTTGATCAAATTTTTAAAACACTTCGTCATTCAATTCTTTTCTTGCTAATTAGAATACATATATTATATAACAATATGAACACATTTATTTTATACAACACCATTGATTGTTTAGAGTAGCAATGGATTCAAACAGACCAACTGTACACCTTCGACTGATTCAAAAGGATTTAAAAAATACAAAAATAACTCTTATCAATACATTATAATATTTAATTTAAAATTAAACTCATTTATATGGATTCAACAGAATATATCAAATTAAAATCAACATCTCATTAGGCTATTTTTAAAAAACATTCCATTCTATTTTCAATTGACAATCACCTGTTTCTCTCACCCCCTCCATTCCAATATTTTTTATTATTTTTATGGACCTTAAATTTATTCAATAAATTATATATTCGTGTCTGTTCCGAAGTTAATAGTCATTTAGATATATATGTATCATTTCACTGAGTTCTCTTTTAAATAAATTCCCTTCAAAATCTAGTATTTCTACTTCATTGAAATTAAACACATGATTGTCCTCGAATCGATGGTTAGCTTACGCCGTTGGGAAAACCACCTTATCCTTATTCCGTTCTTTACAATCCTTTTTGCTCTGATAAATTCGTGTTCCCAACTTTTGTTTTGTTTGCCCAATATAGACTTTATCTGAATATTTCAATGTTTCTGTTTTATCTATTAATTTAGTATATACCTACTTGGCTAATAGTTTTTATGTTGTAGAAAGCAGGTTTTATAGGTGTTTTTTGAGCTTCTGACATGCCCTTTATATATGGGAATTTAAAAAATACCTTAAATTTTCTTCATTCTCAACTTTTTTAGTTTTATGCATTCCATTAAAGCATTCAATGCAATTGGAGATCCCTCTTCTACTTCTTTGATTTTACTAATTTATTCTGTTGTATATTTATTAAATAGCCCCTTTACAACTTTTGTTGTTATTTTATATAGTTTATCTTTGTTGTTATATTGTATAGCTCTATTTTGTTATTTTATATACTTAGTACTATCTTTGTTGTTATTTTGTATAGGTCTATTTTGTTGTTATTTTATAAAATTTATCTTATTATTCTATTTGTCCTTAGACGGTGATACTATATTTATTTAAGACATTTCTAGGTTCTTATATTTTTCTGTTTATTAATAGTGATTGGATGGTGTCTGAATCCTCTTCTGTATCCAAAAATAAAAGAACTCTTCTCCCGAATCGAATATACTAATATTATAGTATTATCTTTGTTGTTATTTTGTATAGGTCTATTTTGTTGTTATTTTGTATAGGTCTATTTTGTTGTTATTTTATAAAATGTATCTTATTATTCTATTATTTCTATTTGTCCTTAGACGGTGATACTATATTTATTTAAGACGTTTCTAGGTTGTCTTGTATTTTTATGTTTATTAATAGTGATTGGATGGTGTCTCTCTGGAATCCTTTTCTGTATCCAAAAAATAAAAGAACTCTTCTCCCGAAAAATGTGTTCTTTCTGTAGAAGCTTTGGTAAAAGCAAAGTTGTTTTTAACCGCCAATTTCGCTGTCAAAAGGATTCCCCCACTCTGCTCACCTCTCCCAACCCTATCTTAGTTAATCGACCGCTCCCAGGGTGCAGCACTCAACGAATATTGACCCGGGGATTTAAAAATATAATATTTGATTCCGTCTAATCGGTTTTTAATTAAAAGTGCAGTAGATCAATTTTAATGTAATTGTGGAACACCCTGTAGACTCTAGAGGCAATTAAAGATATGTTTTCAAAAAATTGAATTAACTATTAAAATTCAGAAGTTAAATATGTGAAGTGTGACTGCAAAATTGACCCGATTACCTTTTCAAAGGAAATTTCTAACTCACTCTAATAAAGTATTAGATCTAAACCATTCAGTTGTTTGTCGGCCCATATAAACTAAATTAACAAGGGGATTTTCATATATTCTCATTCTTAGAAAATCATAAGATGGTGTCATCTATTTTAAATCCGATGGAATGGAATATTTTTAATTATAATAATATTTATTTTGAATAGACTCAATACAAATACAGTATACAAAACGTTTTTAGAATCACAAAATTGTGATTCTAATGGATTAGAAATACATAAAAGAATAAACATAGTCAAAAGCAAACAAATATATCTGAAGCTTATAAATTACGCCAAAAATTCTTCCAATGTATAAAGATTCAAAGTTAAAAATTAACATTTCATTTTTCTTCTCGACAGATAGAGCTTTGGCAAACAAAGGTACATTATTATAAAAATATATAGATACAAAACTAAAATTGTGATCAAGCATCAGTTACATCCATCAATCACCAAACAGTAAATAAAAAACATTAAAAAGAAAAAACAAAAGAACAACACACAAATACAAAAATATATCTTAGCTCGCAAATTATAAATTATGCCTACAACTCGTCCAATCTATAGAGATTTAAAGTTAGCAAGTAGCATTTTAGTTTTCTCTTCATAAGAAAGAGCGTTGGCAAACTCTTAATTTCCAAAGGTACTTTATTATAAATTTTTATAACGTTATTAACTGGACTTTTTAATGTCATAGACAAACAACTTGCATTTTTCCTTGGATCATTCTTGCATCTAGTATTATATCCACCCGTTATTAACTGGACTTTTTAATGTCATAGACAAACAACTGGCATTTATCCTTAAATGGCAGATAGATAAAAGATACTATAGATATTGAACTCACACCCTCACACGATCTGACAGGCAATTCAAAGTTTACAAAACGACCGCCAAGGGCGCTAGTTTGACACATGGCACTCATGCGCAAGCTCATTTAAATGGGGGCAGGAAATTTAAAATTATTTTTTTCCTCACTAAATAATTAAAGTTAATAATAGAAATTAAGACTGAAGCCAAGATTAGAAATTATTAATGAGATAATCTCATAAAAAACTCCCGATCTAGATATCGGATATAAATAATAGTGAAAAAAGAACCTTGGACTCTTGTATTTCAGTGAAAATGAGGGCATCTGATTTTCGGTTCAGCCAAAAGTATTGCTGTACCTATATCTTATAAAAAACAGCGTCAATTGAAAAAGTATGTTTAATGAGACTCCTTTTATATGAACTATATATTTTCAAATGAGCGATTTGAATTCCCGCTCTCTTTTATTATAATATATATTAAAATAATGATTTATCGGCAAGTTCACATTCATTAGTTCAGCGCGACAAGGGGTAACTGTGCGCCACTGGTGGGGGAACACTGATGACAGCGAACCTGGCGTTGAGAAAACATAACACCACTCGGACCCACAGCTTTGTCTGAGCCGAGAAGGAGTTACACCAAAAAGGTGTATCCCTAAAGGCCTGGGTTGGCCCCTCCATCGTGAAAAGAAAGAAGAAGAAATAATTTTATGGGCTGGGCAGGGGACGAAGGTATCTGTGGATGCGGGTCTTAAACAGCTGAAGGTTATAAGTCGCGGGAAAGATGGTGGCAGGGAGCGAATTCGTCTCTGGAGGTCATAGGGATAAAATAATTGGCGAAAGCGCTTGTTCGATTTTTATCCAATTTGACAGACAGGGAAAGGGCAGAAACGTTTCTTCGGTGAGCCAGGGAGTCGAGTGAGTGAAAAGAGGAAGGATTCCAATAAATTACACCTTATTTGATATGTGTTAAATTTTTCTTTCCTCACTACCTCTGGGCTGTCTTCCATTACATTCAATTAAAATTTCTACCAGTCCGTCTCTCTCCAGAGAAAATTTCATTGCAAAAAATATATTAATAATATTTATTTTATTATTATAATATTAATAATTACATTAATTATGATCTACTGCACTTTTAATTAAAAACCTATTAGACGGGATCAAATTATATTTTAAAATCCCCGGGTCAATATTCGTTGAGTGCTGCACCCTAGGAGCGATCAAATAACTAAATAGGGGAGGAAGAGGTGAGCAGACTGGGAGAACCCATAGAGTATATCATAGATAAAAGATATATACTCTATGGGAGAACCCATTTGACAGCGAAATTGGCGCTTAAAAAAAGGGACCCACAAGATTGCTTTTACCAAGTAGTTGCACTCCTGCTGATAGCGAGCCTCTGTTCCCCGGCTATAAACAGCGCTGGTTCCCAGGAAACCATGATCTAAGAGGAGGGTATTTAATATTTAATCACACTCTTGATTAGTTCTGTTCCCCCATTAGAAGGAGAGAATTTTGCAAGGGAAACCATATTCAAAAGGAGGTTGTTATTATCCACACTCCTGTGGGTTCTATTCTCCAGTAAGTTAAGTTAAATAAGAATTTTGAACAGGAAAACATAATTTATCAAGAGGGTGTTTATTCACACTTCTGGTTAGTTCTATTTGAGCGGGCATATGAATTACGAAACCGCATTCTGACTGTCAGCTTTCATCGAATATACATATAAAAAAAACTTGAGGCTTAATCATTTTCAGTTAAGATTATAACCAAATATTTGGTCATTTAAAATACGGTTAGTAATTTTTTCTTTTTATAATTAAATTCATTAAATTAGATAATATTTTTCTCAAAAAATTTAATAATTTTTCATTTTAACAAAGGTTTCAAATCTAAAACTTTAGAAGAAATATAGTTTATAATTTCTGTTTTTTTATTGTTTTTATAGATTCTCTGCATTTTTACAGGCTAAATAAAATGAGGATTTTAAAAATATCTAGGGTAAGTAATGCATTTTCATTTATTTTTAATTTCCATTAGTACAAGTAGAAAATTTCCCGGAGCATTTTTCTTTTTAACGAATTTTGTGTAAAAGATTTTATTTTTATTTTAAACATATTTGAATAAATATAATTATTTTTATAAAACAAATAAAATTTGTAATTATTCGTTTTTCACTCGATTATTTATTATAATGCATATATCTTTAATTCAATATTTTATTTCACTCATATATATTACTAATAAAATGCAATTTTTTCTAATTACTATGATCATTCTAATTTCAATTTGCAATTTAGATGGAAAAGTTTGTTAATTTTTTGGATAACATATTGTTTTTTAATTTCTAATATTTTTATTTTTTTAGGTTAACAATAATATTTTCATATTTAATTTAGACGGAACGAAAAAATGGATTTCAGGTATAGATCTAGTAATTTTTTTATTTTAATTTCAATTCTCTTTTCACTTATTGCCTTGGTAATAAAGTTTTTATTATTTCCTTTTATTAATTTGACATTTTATAAAGTGTCACATTTAAATGGGGGTGAAAAAATTCCTCTCTATCCAAAGATCTGTGAATTTTGTACAAAAGCTTTAGAAATCGTAGTAGTTTTTCTAGACATGTTTTATATATTATTCTTGTATATGTAATATTTATCAGATCGCATCATGGTTATCTTGTGAAAGATAAATCAGAGGTTTATTTTTTTTTTAAAGCAATCGAATGCAAGAAGGGGCGCACCAGTAAAGAAGCAGCCCCTATGGATCTCGAAAGACCCTTGCATTACTGAAGAAAAGGGAAAGTTGATTAAGTGAGGGGGTGGAGACGTAGGTGTTTATGCACTCGGGTTTTGAAGGTTTGAAGATTATAAGTGGTGGGAAAGATGGAGGCTGGGAGAGAGTTCCAGTTCTTTGAAGTCATGGGGATATACGTATTGGCGAATTAAGTGGTCCGGCACTTTTCTAATTTGACCACGAAAGAGTGTTGGGAGTCGGCAAAACTCGTGCTACGTGCAAAGCATGCTTTGGGGGGAATTATTGATTTTATCTCATCAGAGCACCTGCCGTAATAGTATCTATAGAAAAGGGAAAGGGCAGAGACATTTCTTCGATGAGCTAGCGAGTCGAGGGAGTCGGTGAGGGTAGAATCGTCAATTAGCCTGACGGCTCGTTTCTGAATCGCATCCAGGGTAGCAAGAGAATATTTAGAGGCTGCTTTCCATAGATGAGAGCCAATTCAATTCTCTTTTTCCTTGTTGCCTTGGTAATAAAGTTTTTATTATTTCCTTTTATTAATTTGACATTTTATAAAGTGTCACATTTAAATGGGGGTGAAAAAATTCCTCTCTATCCAAGGATCTGTGAATTTTGTACAAAAACTTTAGAAATCATAGTAGTTTTTCTAGACATGTTTTATATATCATTTCTTGTATATGTAATATTTCTCAGATCGCATCATGGTTATCTTGTGAAAGATAAATCAGAGAAGGTGTTTTATGATTTGTTCAAATGTAAATAATATATACTAATATATATTCATTTATAAATATATTAGATTATATAGCACACCTCTGATTTATCTTGAAAAATCAACAACTCTGCTATTCTCAGCAAGAAAAATCCCACATCCCTTTCCAACCAATGTTATAATAAAGTTTATGGAAAGCGGTGCTGGTTTATAGTGAAACATATTAAATACAGGAATTATTTAACTGATTATAGTGGTGTTTCACAAAGTGGAAATAAAATTCAAAAAATTCAAAACTCTTTTAAATTATTTTAATTTTATTTCCACTTTGTAAAACACCACTATAATCCGTTAAATAATTCCTGTGCAATGTTATAATTTTCCTTTCCAATTTTTTTTTGAGGGAAAAGGGTGGTTTAATGTTAAAGTTTTGTACTTGCTGCTCTGCTATGGCATAACTCGCCAAGTTCGTTTGGCGTCCTACCAGAATTTATTATTTTGCTGTGAATTGGATATAAAAGAATTTTTATGAAAATTTTATATTGTAGTTTTTCATTATGCCGAGAATAGATAGTTTGCCTTGGGCTTAAGAATATTAATTATCCTATTTCAACGGCTCGCGATTTTCTGTTGTCTACAAATTTGAAATTTTCGCACATATCGTAGATAATAAAGCTAAACCCGTATTAGGGCCATTTGTCAAAGAATGGAAACATTTTTGAATTGGTAAAATAAATCCATTGTATGTAATGTAAATATAGATATCGTTAATAATTAGACATAGATCTAATGCTTGTCTGTCGGTGTGTAGCACAGCTAGGACAACAGTTATAAATTAAATAATTTATAGGGCGGTAATTTTTTTTTATAATGATATTGATACAAGAAGAAGTTGCACCAAGAAGGTACAACCTCTGTAGTCCGTGGTGGACCCTTATAACGAGAAGATAAGGGGAGATTTAGGGATTGGGTAGCAGTCGAAGGTATCTGTCTGTGGATGCTGGTCTTGAAAGATTGAAGGTTATAAGTTGCTGGAAAGACGGTCGGGGGAAGAGAGTTCCAGTCTCTAGATGTCATAGGGATAAATGAATTGGCGAATGCGTTTGTTCGATTAGTATCTAGTTTAAGCGCGTAGGGGTGTTGAATTTTAGAAAATCGTGTATTTCGCGCAAATGAAGCCCTTGGTGGGATTATCGATTTTATCTCGTCAGAACAAAAGCCATGGTAATATCTATAAAAAAGGGAAAGGGCGGAGACAGATCTACGATGGGCTAGGGAGTCGAGAGTGTCAGTTAATGTAGGATCGCCTATCAGTCTGATAGCTCGCCTCTGAATTGCATCTAAGGTATTTAGAGAATACTTGGAGGCCCCTCTCCACAAATGCGAGCAATATTCAAGACAGTTAGTTAGTCTTATTATCCCACTAGGTTATCCTATCAAATATTATCCTATTCCTTCATTTCCTTTCCCGACGAGAAAGTTCATCGCCTTCCCGATAGGCTCTCGTTGACCTATGATATATATACATACACAGGGACGGCGGAACCGAGGGGTCAGCTGCCCCCCCCTGGGAATTTGTCTTTTTATTCCAGACCCCCCAGGCCTACATCACTTTCCAAATTTTGACCCCTGGCCCAAGATCGTTCCTCCGTGCTTGTATATTATATATATATATATACTATATATAGACCAAGAATTGTTATATATCGTAGACTAAGAATTAACAAATAATATTTATTTTATCATTTAAAATAATTTATTTTTTATTGCTTAAATAATACAACCAATGGCTATTTTAAATTATTTTTATTTAAATCCATGTTCAATTTTGTTAATATTGTAAAAAATAAATTAATAAGTTTTAATAAATACGTTTTAACCAAATATACATTTTTTTCCTTATTTTTTCTTTTCACCTTCATAGATTAAACAGACCTCAAGACAGCTTCGCGGACTTTAGCACCATATTGGCACAGTATTTTTTTATACTATTTTTTTTAATATCTCTTACAATTTAAATCATTTTTATAATCTAACTTTAATGAAATAATAGCAACTGTCTATCTTCATAAAATAAAACCTTACTATGCTGAACAGTATAAAATTGTTATTTCTGGAATAGAAATTGTACATTCTTAATTTAATGGATAAAATTAGATGGTTTTTAAATTAATTATGACAAAACAATAAATTTTAAAAAGAATACTCTGATAATATTTGTTTATTGAGATCTATGTATACTACTATTTATAAATCTACATATTGGTTAAAATTATGCTTGCTAATACATCAAAAATATATTATGCGCATTTGAAATGAGATTCAAATGATGCTGATAGAGTAATATAATTTTACTACTGGTTTTAAAGATATTAAATAAATTAACAGTAATAATTCAATTAAAATTCTGTAGTCACAATTTTATTATTATTACATTAATAGATGAAAAAAAATATTGTAAGCACAAAAGTGTGTTCTTCACCAACCCAGAATTCAAGTCGTACTTCATTATCTACAAGGAAAACATCTCACTAATAATTATAAAATAATTTATTAAAAAGAAAAATGAAATGTTAAAACTAAGGTGACCATTCGTCCCGTAATTAATGTGACAGTTCCGTATTTAGATGCTGTGTCCCGTATATTTTAAAACAATAAAATTGTCCCCTTTTTAAACTAGTGTCCCGAAAATGTCCCGGTTTCCAGTAATACTTATAATCTAAATTTCTTTCGGTCTTTAGGCTACAGTAAAGCTTTACTGCCTCCGGTAGAGAGAATTTTAAAAATGTTTATTCCATTTAAATCATATTTTGAATCTCAAGATTCCATAAATGTATTCTTGAAATGGAAGCTCAAAATGTGTCAATGATTAAGTATCGTCTATTTTGCGAAATCTTAAAATAAAATTAACAGAAATAAGAAATGAGTCTTTTTTACAGCTAATAGTTAAAAACATGGTATCAAAGTTGGAGGGGTTCAACATCGAATTAACAGTAATTTTATGAAATCTGAGGTATCTTTCTATAGCACGTGTATAGAATATTTGGAACAATGGACAGGGCAGTTTGAAGATATATATAATAAGTTTGACATAAACTTTTGCACATTTTACAACTGCAAACATTTCCCATGGGAACATGAGTAAAATGGTCGAATTTTGCTTTTGTTCGCCTTCATCAAATGCCCCCACAGAAAGAATATTTTCTTGGATGAATAAGCTTATGGTCCTGTGAAAAAACTTTCCATAGAAACTCTAAAGGCAATTATGATTTGACGTGTTCTGAATTTTATGAATATATACAATGAGCTGCTTAAAAAAATTCATTCTCTAGAAAAATATGAAAAATCATAATAATGTTGTTTTCCTTTTTCAGTACACTATGGTCAAAATATTTTAAGTTTATAAAGGTACATTTACCTATGTATTCTTTAAAATGAATTTTTTTTTTTTTTGGTTAATTAAATTTTAAAAATGTTCTGGCTAAAAAAATTAATTATTAATCTTACCCCTGTCACCACTTCTATTTATATCCTTGAAACCAATAAGCGAATATGACACATGTCAAAAATAGAATTTTCAAGTTCATTCAAAGAATACGTTGGTTAAATAGTAAAAAATAAATTTGAAAGAGAACCTAAAGTGATTAGATCGAATCGAGGAGGCGAGAAGGAGAATATTTAAATAAAATACTTTTCTATTTTTGAAATCACAAGGAATTCAATCCTAGTTAACTGCTCCCTAATCTCCCCAGCAGAACGAAAAATTTGAACATTAGTTGAAATATTTTTTTAAAATATACTTAAGAAAAGAGAAGGAAATTATAGAATAGGCCTATAGAAATGATATTTGTTGGATATGACCAAAAATATAAAGCATATAGGTACTATCTTTTTTGCACTGTCATAATCCTCTTTCCAAGGGAGCGTGACCCTCATCTCCTCCATATTCTAACACCCCTAGTCTTATTGATCGCAGCCTTCCAGCGTGGTCTGTTTCTGGCCATCGCCGTAGCAGCATGAAGTATAATACCAAGTTGGGTCTTTATTTGATTTGTCCATCTTGCTGGTGATCTGCCTTTTCTCCTTTTGCCCTCTAGCTTGCCCTGCACGATGATCTCCTCCAAGCCGATGTCTGAGCGGGTGAGGTGGCCGAAGTACATGATCACTTTCTCGTCTACCATCCCAGAGAGACGGCGATCCATGTGGACTTCCTCTATAATTGACTTATTAGTGGGCCGTCCACGGGACTCTCAACATTCTCCTCTAACACATCTCAAAGGCGTCTATCCGATCGCAGTTATTCTGCTTTAAAGTCCATGTCTCAGATGCATAGAGTGCGACGGGGAAAACGATAGTCTTGACAATAATGACTTTTGTATTGGTTGTTATATTTTTGTCCTGCCAGATCTTGGTTAGTCTATCCATTGCAAGCCTTCCCAGTTGCAGCCGATGGTCAATGTCTCCATCAGATCCTCCTTTGTTGAAAATCATGGATCCCAAGTATCCGAAGTGATCGACCACCTCATAATCGGTTACTTGTTTAGTGTCCGGCCTGTTGTTGCTTGTCCTGTCTATGATCATCAATATTGTCTTCTTCTTGTTGAGAATGACCCCATATTCTTTGCTTACTCTTGCTAGGCGTTCCAAGAGTTGGACTATTTCTACCTCTAATGAGGCCAACAGGGTTGTATCATCCGCATAGCCCAAGTTGGACACTTTTAGACCGCCGATAGAATAGGTACCCGCCATCCCATTTTTCTAACACCTTTCTCGTCATGTTGAATAGAATTGGCGAGAGGATACATCCCTGTCGCACTTCACAGGAAGGTTTTAAAGGCTCTAAAGTGTGTTTGTCGACCCTAACAACGTCAGAGCCGTCTCTATAAGACTTCTATCTATAAGGTCTATTAGGTGTTGTGGGACGCCCATCTCCCTAAGCACCATCCATAGTCTCGGAACTGCACACTGTCTGAGGCTTTCTTGTAATTGATAAAGAATAGGTACACAGGAGTGAGTGTGGTATTCCCTGGCCTTCTCAATGATTTGCCGGATGTTAAAAATTTAACTAACAAATTCAAGGGGATATAAAAAACTGAGTTGAGATGTTTTTTGGCAAATATTTTTCATTAATCGAAAGTCAACATGAGAATATATGAAAATCCACTTGCTGATTTAGTTTATATGGGACGACAAACAACTGAATGGTTTAGATCTAATACTTCATTAGAGTGAGTTAAAAATTCCCTTTGCAAATGAAATCGGGTCACTTTTGCAGTCACACTTCACAAGGATATTTAACTTCTGAATTTTAATAGTTAATTTAATTTTTTGAAAACATATCTTTAATTGCCTCTCTATCTAGATGTCTAAGACTCTCTTCGATTAAAAAATACAATTTTCATTATGAGTTTTATTTGAATTAACTAAATTTGCTTCATTAATTTGACACAATTTAAACAAATTTGAAGAAGCATCATAGAAAGCTATCGATTTATTTCACATCGATTAAACTCAACTGTAAACCCTTTGTGAAATAACTTTTTACTGAAATTATATTTCCTTTAATATAAGGTACAGAGTATCTGTGAGTAGTGATGTGGATAAGACTCTTTTTCTATTTAAAGTTTGTTAAATCTGCTTCTGGTCATGTTTCAAGTGCTGTGAGCCCATATTGTCCTAGCTCCTTGTAAAACTATTCACCAGTCCAATTGGTAATTTCAGTCATCTCATTAAACTGAAGTGATTACTGCTGTGCCTTTTTTGCTGGAATCTTTTCGAGGTTTGTCTTTTTTTCGGGTCATTACATAATTGATTGTCTTATACGAGTAATCCATTCAACGCCCTGGCTTAATCCTTAGTATTGTCTTGGTGTACAACATTTCATATATTTTCTTTAATATCTTAATTAGCTCTAACTTATATACATACAAAATAATTTCAATTATTTAGCTGTGTAATTTGTACCTTTATATTTTCAGCCATAAACATAAAACAAACTTAATAAAATACCTTTCTTCAATATTTGCAATATTTGCTAAATTTTCTTATTCGTTAATTATTTTATAGGTTCAATTCTGGCCCCACAAGTTGTTAGAAAAAACTTTTATATAGAACCAAAAAAGTTAATATGCTTTTAAAACATGAACAAGAAAAAACAATTCGATACAATAAGAATATAATAATTATGGTTTGCTCGATTGAACCTGCAAATTTTAGGGGTATTTAATAAATTAGCATAACTACTTCAATTCGATTATTTTAATAAGCACAGTCGAAATTTTATTAATATTAAATTAATAGATAAAAAAAATTATTGTAAGCAGAAATCTGTATAAATTTTGTTCTTCGTCTAAATGAATAATTCAAATCCTAAATTACCTACAAGCAAAACACCTAATTAACGAATAATAATAAAATATACTTCGCATTGGATAAAGTAAAAAAAAATGAAATGACATTTCAATGAGAAAATGACAGGTGTCACCTGTCAAAACTAAAGAACATTCCACAAGGGAATTTTATCATTTTCTTATTATTTTCTTTAATTGCTTTAGTCACTCTATTAGGATGCGAAGCCAAATCTATTACACTAATTCTTAAGGAAAGAGCGTTATAGAAAACACAGAGTCTATAGATTGGATTGTTCTCAGCGTGACGCGTGATTGGTACTTTAGGGTAGAAAGGCTGGTTTTTTCTAAGTACATATGTAGGATTATTTAAAGGATTAAAGGAAAAAGAGACTTTAGTTCTGGACAATGAACTCTGTTCGAGATAGAATTGGTTGGTTTCGCGGACGATGTAGCTATATGGTTGTGGTGGCAGAGAGTGAGTAACCTTCTGATGAGTAAGGCTAATTTAGGTTTACTGCGTGTTGCAAACTGGATAGAGACGAGACAGTTAAAGCTGACACCTGAAAAAACGGAAGCTATACTTCTGACCCCAAAAAGAAAAATCCTACCCACACAATTCGACGTGAAGGGAACTCTGATCTTCCCAACTAAGGCCCTAAAGTACTTGGGGGTGTGGCTCGATACGAAATTAACTTTTAGTAAGCGTGATTACTGGTGTGCCTTTTTTGCTGGAATCTTTTCGAGGTTTGTCTTTTTTTTCGGGTCATTACATAATTGATTGTCTTATACGTGTAATCCAATCAACGCCCCAGCTTAATCCTTAGTATTGTCTTGGTGTACAACATTTCATATATTTTCTTTAATTTCTTAATTAGCTCTAACTTATATACATACAAAATAATTTCAATTATTTAGCTGTGTAATTTGTACCTTTATATTTTCAGCCATAAACATAAAACAAACTTAATAAAATACCTTTCTTCAATATTTGCTAAATTTTCTTATTCGTTAATTATTATTATTTTATAGGTTCAATTCTGGCCCCTTAAGTTGTTAGAAAAAACTTTTATATAGAACCAAAAAAGTTAATACTTATGCTTTTAAAACATGAACAAGAAAAAACAATTCGATACAATAAGAATATAATAATTATGGTTTGCTCGAATGAACCTGCAAATTTTAGGGGTATTTAATAAATTAGCATAACTGCTTCAATTGGATTATTTTAATAAGCACAGTCGAAATTTTATTAATATTAAATTAATAGATAAAAAAAATTATTGTAAGCAGAAATCTGTATATAATTTTGTTCTTCATCTAAATGAATAATTCAAGTCCTAAATTACCTACAAGCAAAACATCTAATTAACTAATAATAATAAAATATACTTCGCATTGGATAAAGTAAAAAACAAATGAAATGACATTTCAATGAGAAAATGACAGATGTCACCTGTCAAAACCAAAGAACATTCCTAAAGGGAATTTTATCATTTCTGTCAATTAATTTTATTAAAAATAACTTTGGGATTTAGTTTGTTAAATCGATGCTACTTTGTATATACAAATATAACCATTATAAATTAGCCGTCAGGCTAATTGTCGATTCTACCCTCACCGACTCCCTCGACTCGCTAGCTCATCGAAGAAATGTCTCTGCCCTTTCCCTTTTCTATAGATACTATCACGGCAGGTGCTCTGATGAGATGAAATCAGTAATTCCGCCCAAAACCATGCTTTGCGCGTAGCACACGTTTTGCCGACTCCCAACACTCTTTCGCTGTCAAATTAGAAAAGTGCCGGACCACTTCATTCGCCAATACGTATATCCCCATGACTTCAAGGAACTGGAACTCTCTTCCAGCCTCCATCTTTCCCACCACTTATAATCTTCAAACCTTCAAAACCCGAGTGCATAAACACCTACGTCTACACCCTCTCACTTAATCAACTTTCCCTTCTCTTCGGTAATGCAAGGGTCTTTCGAGATCCATAGGGCCTGCATCTTTACTGGTGCGCCCCATTCTTGCATTTGATTGCATTAAAAAAAAAATAAAAAAAAATAATAATATATAGCAAAATTTCAATATTTCACGTTAATTGTTGAAAGATGCTCCAAACAAAAGAAAAATAATAAATCGAAATTAAATTAATTTCTGCATTGAATGAATACATATTAATAAATTTTAATTTCTTTTATTTAGAACACGGTTCAATATATACAATAATAAAATTAACCAAAAATTTAATCAACTATAATTTTTTGTTATCTTTGTCTTTGTTTAATAGGTATATTATATGTTACGGCTAATATGCAAATTTGGATAGTTTATAAACTAGCTGGATAGTTTATAAACTAACCAAACCATTGGCTATTTTGATAGAAAAAGCAATTTCCACAAGGGCTATCCAACAACTTTCTTAATCTCCAATAGAAAGAATACCGGACTCTTATACAAGAAGTATTTCTGAGAGAAGTGAAAAATATAATTGATGAAATAATTACAAAACATTTTATGACAGATTATACAGCAATTTATTATAATGCATGGAACAATGTCATGGGCCCTTTACAACAAAGGTTGCTTTGTACATGGCTTGTTAAAAAAAATTGGATTATTTCAACTTCTAAAAAGATTTCAGATCCAGAGATTAGAAAAATATCTCAAGAAGACTTAAATGCCATGTTAAAAGAAACAGAAATTTCTGAATTTCTAAGATTTAAAAATATTTTAATAAAGTTCTTGAAAGCGAAAAATGAGAATTCATTTTCAAATTATCTAAATAAATAATATCTTCAAATTGATGAACGTATAATGTCACAAAGAGAAACAAAGAGGTTGTCCTCTGCTTGATGCAAATAAACATACACACATATATATCGAAATTATATATCTGTATATACCTATATATTATTTATTTGTTTGAGACTATAGTTTCGAAGACTTGGTCTTCATCATCAGTCTTTTTAAATTATAAATATTGTTTTTCATGGAGTCAATACCGTATGGATATTGAAAATTTTTGATCTTTACTTAGCTGGGAGCCAGTTTGAATTAAAATAAATCATCTTTCGGTTCACATTCAAATTTAAACACATGTATCCCTCTTCTTGTGACAAAGAACATGTGTTTAAATATGAACGTGAACCGAAAGATGATTTTAATTCTAACTGGCTCCCAACAAGTAAAGATCAAAAATTTTCAATATCCATACGGTATTGACTCCATGAAAAACAATATTTATAATTAAAAAAGACTGATGATGAGACCAAGTCTTCGAAACTATAGTCTCAAACAAATAAATATATATAGATATATACAGATACATATAATTTCGATATATATGTGTGTATGTTTATTTGCATCAAGCAGAGGACAACCTCTTTGTTTCTCTTTGTGAATCAAGAACTCTGCTACTCTCGGCAAAACAAAAACTTTTCAATTAAGCCAATAGAATGACTTTTCCTAATTGAATATGAAAGATTTCAATTTGCCGATGGTAATAGATTGAAATTTTCTTAGAAAATCATAAGATGGTGTCATCTATTACATGACATACTTAAAAATATTCCATTCCATCGAATTTCATAGATGACACCAGTTTCTATGGAAAGTTTTTTCACAGGACCATAGATTATTCATCTAAGAAAATATTCTTTCTGTGAGAGCATTTGATGAAGACAAACAAAAGCAAAATTCGACTATTTTACTTATGTTCCCATGGGAAATGTTTGCAGTTGTAAAATGTGCAAAAGTTTATGGCAAACTTATTATATATATCTTCAAACTGCCCTGTCCATTGTTCCAAATATTCTATACACGTGCTATAGAAAGATACCTCAGATTTCATAAAATTACTGGTGATTCGAGGTTGAACCCCTCCAACTTTGATACCATGTTTTCAACTATTACCTGTAAAAAACTCATTTCTTATTTCTGTCAATTTTATTTTAAGATTTCGAAAAATAGACGCTACTTCAATCATTGACACATTTTGAGCTTCCATTTCAAGAATACCTTCGACCCCTGCCCAGCCCATAAAATTATTTCTTCTTCTTCTTTTCACGATGGAGGGGCCAACCCAGGCCTTTAGGGGATACACCTTTTTGGTGTAACTCCTTCTCGGCTTAGGCAAAGCTGTGGGTCCGAGTGGTGTTATGTTTTCTCAACGCCAGGTTCGCTGTCATCAGTGTTCCCCCACTAGTGGCGCACAGTTACCCCTTGTTGCGCTGAACTAATGAATGTCAACTTGGCGCTAAATCATTATTTTTAAATATATTATAATAAAAGGGAGCGGGAATTAAAATCGCTCATTTGAAAATATATAGTTCATATAAAAGGAGTCTCATTAAACATACTTTTTCAATTGACACTGTTTTTATACAGCAATACTTTTGGCTGAACCGAAAATCAGATGCCCTCATTTTTTTCTTCACTGAAATACAAGAGACCAAGGTTCTTTTTTCACTATTATTTTTATCCGACGATTGGCGGTTCGGTTTTCAATGTGTTTGATTAGAAAAAAAAATGGGAGTCCTAAACACACCCCGTCCGGACTTAACATTCGGAGGTTCGGTTAATATATATTCAGCTGGGCTGGTTTAATGCCAGCCCGAAAAGAGCTATACGAACCCAACCGAGCCGAACTGAATATATATTAACCGAACCGGAGTCGTTTACACATATTCGGTTCTATTACGTGGTTTGATTTAATAAAAATATTGTAAATAATATTAATAATATTTATTATATTATTATAATATTAATAATTACATTATTATTCATCTACTGCACTTTTAATTAAAAACCGATAATTATATTTTTAAATCCCCGGGTCAATATTCGTTGAGTGCTGCTCCCTGGGACCGGTCAAATAACTAAGATAGGGGAGGAAGGAGTTGGCAGAGTGGGAGAACCGTTTTGACAACGGAATTGGCGCTTGAAATAACAGACGTTCAGCTTTGCTTTTACCTCTTTTTTATTAATTTTTTTTTTCAATTAGTCAAGATGTAGTTCAGGTGTATATTGTGCGTAATCTACTTTCATGTTAATTAAGACTAAATCCTGTTTTCTTTTGTTTTAATTTTTAGATCTTTATTAATATAGCCATAATTTTAGGCCGTTTTTTTTTCAATTTTTTTGCTTTTAATAGCAAAATATAGATTTTTTTATCTACTAAAACTAAGAGTCCTGATTATGCAATTTATACACCTAGCTCATATTTTTGAAACCTTGATTAGTATTAATTAAATAATTGAAGATCTATTGCTGGCTGACATATGGCCAAGTTCACACACATTTCAAATATTTGAAAATAGCAACTAATTTAAGACCTTAACGAGACAAGTCTTTAGAAGAAATTAAACAAATTTTTCGAGATAAACAACAAAAAAATGAAAATTTAAACAGGACAGAATAGTGAGATATATGGAAATCAAGAAGCCTTTAAGGTAATCGATAAATATAAATATAAACAATGAAAGTGTGAAAGATTTCAATTTGCCGATGGTAATAGATTCAAATCTTTTTAGATAGTCATAAGATGGTGTCATCTATTAAATCCGAAAGAATGGATTATTTTTAATTATATGTCAAGATGGATTGTTATTCACCCCCTCGGGAATCGAACCCGCCGGATTGCTGTTACTGGCACTCGGGTTCGATTCCCGAGGAGGTGAAAAACAATCCATCTTGACATATAATTAAAAATAATCCATTCTGTCGGATTTAATAGATAACACCATCTTATGATTAAAAAAAATAAGTAGATATTATACCTACCTTTTGCAAACGAAATCTTATATCGAAAAATTGTTCGTTTAGAGAAGGAAATAAAATTAATAAACCAAGACAATTTGAACTTCATTAAGGGGAAAATATGAAAAAATTTAACAAAACTTTATATATAAAGAGAAACAAAGAGATTGTCCTCTGCTTGATGCAAATAAACATCATCATCATTGAGTATACAGTCCTAAGACTGGTTTGATGCAACAATCCGTCTCCACTCGACTCTGGCCCCCGCCAGCTGTTTGACCTCTAAATGCCTGGCATCCCATATCCCCAATTATTTGGTTGAAATATTCTAATCTGGGCCTTCCCCTTTTCTTTCCCACCTCCCCCTCCAAGATATCCCAAAGCAGTCTCCCATGTCTCAGAGTGTGCCCCATCATCTGACATAAAATAAACATACACACATACATATCAAAATTATATATCTGTATATACCGGGTGAATTTTTTTATCTGAGACAGTCTAATAACTCAAAAACTGCATTAAATGGAAAAATGTTTCAAATAAAAGTTTATTTATATCAAGGGGAAACTAAACCACGCTATTATTTGTTGACGTAGAACAAGCTTTCAAGGGTATTTCTAGGTCAAGTTCTGTTTTTTAAAAAAAACCCATATTTTTCTATACTTCTCCTTAATCTACAAAAAAAAACTGAACAACTTTTATAAGAACTATTTTTTTATACGACATCAAATAAACAAAATACATGAATCAATTAGATATCAAAAAAATCTTAATAATTATTTTTAACAATTATTCAACTTAATTATCAAATAATAATGAATAAATAATTCATTATTAAATAAATAATTATTAAATCGAAAAGTCACATCAATGAAAATAAGTGTTTATAATGATATTAAAACTTAGTTATACTCAGATTTAAGAGATTATTTTCTACTTAATAGAACTACTTAAAATTCTAGAGTTTAGAAAAGTTTATTTCTCCTGTCCTTCCAGTAGATAGATATATTGTATTAGCATAATAAAAATGGAGCATTTTTTGTTGAAGACAGAATTGAAATGGTCTTAATTTTTATGCGGTAATTGTGGGAGAAGTATTATTATGGGGGTGCCATTGAAATGGATGCCGAGGGTTTTCCTGAAAGGAATACACCCTCACAAGCTTCATTTTAAATCTGTTTTAAAAAAAAAACTGAAACAGGCCAAAATAATGAAATTGGAACTGGAATTCATCCAGAAGACTTGCGATACACTCTGGAATGACAGGGACCAGTGTCGCAAAATTATTAATTATTATTAAATTATTTATTTAATTATTAATTATTTGATCATTATTAATTGATAATTAAGTTAAATAATTGCTAAAAATAATTATTAAGATTTTTTTGAGATCTAATTGATTTATGTATTTTCTTTATTTGGTGTCGTATAAAAAAATAGTTGTTATGAAAGTTGTTCAGTTTTTTTGATAAATTAAACAGACGTAAAGAAAAATATAGGTTTCCATTTAAAAAACAGAACTTGACTTTGAAATGCCCTTGAAAGCTTGTTCTAGGTCGACAAACAATAGCGTAGCTTAGTTTCTCCCTTGGTATAAATAAACTTTTATTTGAAACTTTTTTCCATAAAATGCACTGTTTTTGAGTTTAATTAGACTGTCTCAAGATAAAAAAACTCACCCGGTAGATTATTTATTTGTTTGAGACTATAGTTTCGAAGACTTGGCCTTCATCATCAGTCTGTTTTAATTATAAATATTATTTTTCATAGGGTCAGTATCTTATGGATATTGAAATTTTTTTTATCTTTACTTAGCCGAGAGCCAGTTAAAATTAAAATTTATAATATAAATTCCTCCTTTCCTTTCATGAAAAATAATATTTATAATTAAAACAGACTGATGATGAAGGCCAAGTCTTCGAAACTATACAGAATATATATACCAGTGGTTCCCAAACTGTGGGTCGCGACCCACTGATGGCTCCTGAAACTGATAGGACGATATTCGCAAGATGATTCTGACAATATCTCAAGCGCGGTTCAATTTATTGACAAATTCCGGCTACTTTTTGATAAATAGTAGTATATAGTTATTGTATAAGGTGGGTAGCGAACATTGAAATATTTTTTAGATGGGTTGCGGTCCAGACAACTTTGGGAACCACTGGCATAGACGATTAGTTCATATTAATAGAAATTATTTAAAAGAAATGGCTGAAAGATAGATTACAAATTTTAAAATTAATTTTAAATTTATTTGCACGAAATTTTCTCTGTAGAGAGACGGACTGGTAGAAATCTCAATTGAAAGTAATGGAAGGCAGCCCGGGGCTAGCGAGGAAAGAAAAAATTAACACATATCAAATAAGGTGTAATTTATTGGATTCCTTATTTGGATATATGTTAATTTTTTCTTTCCTCACTACCCCTGGGTTACTTTCCTTACTTTCAATTAATTTTAAATGTTTAAAATTATGTGATGCATGCATAAGAGAAAAACTAACACAAAAACCTTTTAAGCAGGTCACAGATGAATTACATGTTAAAGAACCACTGGAATTGATACATATGGACATATGTGGACCATTGAAAAAAACTTTCACTTGGAGGAGCGAGATATTTTTTCATTTTAATAGATGATTTTACAAGAAGATATTTTGTATATATTTTAAAAACAAAAGATTAAGTGATTGAATATTTTATGGAATTTAAATTAAGGTATGAAAACACTACTGGATTTACATCTCCAGCTGTTTTAACCGTATTCACATTTTTAAGTTCATATTTCTTGAGAATTTTAGTTATGTATGACCAGTGGCGCAACCAGGATTTTTTCCTGGGAAGGGCTAACACACACACACACACACACACATACACACACACACACACACACACACACACACACACATATATATATATATATATATATATATATAATATACCTTGTTCGATTTTTTTGATTTTCTGATATGTTATTATATATATATGGTGGGCCATCTAACGTTTGGAATTTGAATCTGCTATAAAAAAAACTAATGAATATTTTTTCAAAATTATGAGTTTGGACATTTTCATTTAAGAATGAAAAACAACATTTTTGCTTCCAAAAATTGAAAACGATGACATGGGTGACATTTGGTTTCATCAGGACGGGGGAGCCACACAGCCAACGTAACAATCGATCTTTTGCGCACTGTTTTTGGAAATCGAAAAATGATTTTGTGTTTCATTCATAAATGAAAATGTCCAATCTTTCTAATAAACTCATAATTTTGAAAAAATATTAATTAGTTTTTTTTATAGCCGATTCAAATTCCAAAAGTTAAATGGCCCACCCAGTATATATGTAGAAAGAAATATCCACGTAAATTTTTAGCTTTCTATCTTAACCCATAAAGAAATTTCGATTTTTGAAGAAAATAGTTTAAAGTTAAAATATTCATAACTTTAACAAGAATAAAGATATTCTCACTTAATAGGGGCTCATTTTTTTCGTTTTTTAATGTACTTTTTGAAAAAAATATCAAAAATAGAGAAAAAAAATTTGTAATGCTTTTTATCTCAAAAAATTGGATTTTATTTAAATGGGACACCTTCAATTTTATTCAAAAAAAAATTCACAAAATTCATGGTTAAAAAACAAAATTTTTGAGCTATTAAATTAGATAGAATTCAAATAATTTCCAATTAAAAAAAATTTTTGATTTTTTTTTTCAAATTTCTTTTTTCTTTTTGTTCTGAGATAACGATGGTTGATTTAAATAACGTAAAAATAAAGAATTTTATCCCTTTGAACTACTTACACTGTAAAATATAATAATTTACACCAAAATTGATATGAAATGATTCAATAAATTGCAAAAACTACTTGAATGAAAAATTTTATTTCGAATGGATAAAATTCTTTATTTTTACGTTATTTAAATCAAATATCGTGATCTCAGAACAAAAAAAAACCGAAGTTACAAAAAAAAAACTGTTAATAAATCTATGAAATAAATAGAGTTATTTAACTGAAATTACTCCATTTGTTTAATTTGTATTACTAAATAAGCCATAAAATTTATAAAATTAAATTCTACATAAGTCACTTAAGATTTGGAAGAATCTTACAAAGAAAAAAAATAATTTTTTTTTTTAATTGGAAGTTATTTGAATCCTATCTTCGTTAATAGCTCAAAAATTTTGTTTTTTAACCATGAATTTTGTGAATTTTTTTGAAAAAAATCGAAGGTGTCCGGTCGAATAAAAATCCAATTTTTGAGTAAAAAAATTCAAAAAAATCATTTTTTTTCTCTATGTTTGAAATTGTTTTCGTAAAATACCAAAAATAATATTTTAACAATTTCAAAGTTAAGTAATTTAATTTAATATTATATTTCAAAGTCTTATCTTTAAATTATTAACCTTATCATTTTTACTTTTAGTTTCATTTTATTCCTTGTTCTGGGGGGCTTCAGCCCCCTTAGCCCCCCCCCACCCCGTGGTTGCGCCACTGTGTATGACTCATTTCATATCCCCATTTCTCTTCTTTTATCATTATATTCAAGGTTCATCTACAGCAAAACCTCGTTTATCCAGCCCTCGTTTATCCGGATCGGATTTGTAGACATTTTTATTTTAATAAATGTTCACATAGATAATAATTTTTAACTGATAGCAAGAAAATATGTATTTTTTAAATAATTATATGTAATTTTGATATAAACATGTTTTTTATCGTAATAAATTCAAATTCGCCTATTTGAGGATTTGTTTTGTTTTTATTACCCATATATCCGGATTTTCGATTATCCGGTTTGCTTTGCTCCCAGTTAGTCCGGATAAACGAGGTTCTACTGTACTTCTTTCATTCTCAATTCTATATATTTTGATAATTCAATTGAGATTTCTTTTATAAATTTTTCATTTGTTCCTGCTATGATAATATCATTAACGTATAAGACAATTATAGCAAATCATTATTTTTTTCAATTTTATACCCACAAGGATCCCAATTCATTCTTTTAAAAATTTGATTTCTTTTAATATTTGATCTATTTTCCTTTACTAGCATCTTCCTGATTGTGGTAATTCCTATAAAGACTCTTCAACAATTTACAAACCATATTTTCTTTTCCTTTCTCCATGAATCCTTTAGGTTGTTCCATATAAGTTATTTCTTCTAAGGCCCGGTTGTATGTCGCAAAGTAAATGCTTTTACCACTAACCAAGGTAGATGGTAAATGGAGCCACTGGGATGGCCAATCAGATGACAGGCACATTCAGTGGCTGTCATCTGATTGGCCATCCCAGTGGCTCCATTTACCATCTACCTTGGTTAGTGTAAAAGCATTTACTTTGCGACATACAACCTGGCGCTAAGTCTCCATACAAATAAGCAGTTTTCACATCAAAAGTTCTTATTTTTAATTTCAATTGTGCTGCTAATGCTATTATAATGCGTAAACTTTCTATTCCTATAACAGGTGAAAAAGATTCCTCATAATCAACTCCTAGTTCAACCTCCCAAGAAAAGACTGGATGTCTCTCATTCGAATTCGGACCAGCCATGGCAGATGTCAATTTTGGAAATAAAAATGGGGCGTTGCAAACGATCCTAGTGGCGACTGTGGTAATGGTCTTCAATCACTGCACCATATGAAACCGAGTGTCCTCTCAGAAGGTATCCTGGCTCTTTCCAAGAACTAAATCAGCTCGAGGGAACCGCCGTGCACTGGCTGTCCGAGTTGGGCATCTCCCCATAGATCTATCTGCTCGTTTAGATCTTCTGATAATATATTAAATGTTTTAAATTATTTGTTTATATTACATGTTTATATTAAATGTTTTAAATTATTTGTTTATATTAAATGTTTTAAATTATTTGATTATATTACATGTTTATATTAAATGTTTTAAATTATTTGTTTATATTACATGTTTATATTAAATGTTTTAAATTATTTGTTTATATTAAATGTTTTAAATTATTTGATTATATTACATGTTTTAAATTATTTGTATATATTAAATGTTTTAAATTATTTGTTTATATTACATGTTTATATAAGTTTTATATTTGTTTATATTAAATGTTTTAAATTATTTGATTATATTACATGTTTATATTAAATGTTTTAAATTATTTGTTTATATTACATGTTTTAAATTAATTGTTTATATTAAATGTTTTAAAATATTTGTTTATATTTTAATATAAATTTTGTACTTTGTTTTATATCTTATCCTTTGTATTTAATATTGTTGGACTTGTGTATCTTTTCCCATACGAAATAAATAAATTAACTCCTAGATTTTGGTTACAACCCATTGCTACTAATCTTTCTTTCTTTCTATATTTTCCATCTGTAATTTCTTTTAAATTGAAAACCCATTTTTTTTATTACTTTCATCTTATTATTTCTTTCAACTAGTTCCTATACTCTTTGTTGCTCCAAAGATTCATTTCTTCCTTCATAGCTTGAAGCCATTCTTCTTTCCTTTCAATTTTCATTGTATCTTCATAATTTTCCGGCACTATTATTTCATTTAAAATTACTGTTTCTGCCTGATTTTTTTTCTTTTATGCAATTTGACCTTCTTACTTCTTCCCTTTGCAACTTTTCTTCTTGTTCTTCTAAATGTCTTATATGCCTTTCCTTTAAAATTTATTTTGTTTCTCATCTTTTCCGATCCCTAATTGTAAATTGATTTTCACCTTGATGTAGTAAATTTTCTTCTTCAAATTCTTGATTTGTAATAAAATTTTCTGTATTTTTTTCTCCATCTACCTAAAAGGTCATTCAATAAGTCCGTAGGATAAGTAAGAAAAAAAGAAAATTTGCGTCTTTGCTCGCTTTGGATTCGGTTCGTCGACTACTGTCCACTCAGCAGACTGTCTTTTGGATTCTGGTGTGTAATAGTGAAGCCATGTCTAATCCATTGTCACATATCGACGATAGAATTCCATTTGATTGCGGTTTAACAGCGCCAAACACTCCTCTGAAGTATCGATTCGTTGTTGTTTTTGGTCGACTATGAGCTCACGCGGCACCCACTTTCCACAGAGCTTTCGCATACCCAAATGTTCGTGTAAAATGGTAAAAACACTACTATCTGATATCTTTACAATGTCAGCTAGCTCGTGCACCTTCAATTTGCGATCGTTCATAACCTGGACTGCGGCCTGGCGGGCAGCGTCTCGGTCCAAAAATTTTATTTCTCTTAAAAAACCACACTCCAAATGTATACCAGTAAACTACCGAAAATACATCGTCTCTTAAAAGTTTCGCCTCATTTTCGTCCTGACACAGCTACAGAAATGAGGCTCTAGATATGAACGACTTAAGACACGCATGCCCGAATTTCTCATGGCAATACTGGAGCAGCCTGTCATACAAAAAACACCTGATCTCTTTTAAATATTTGGAGCCTTATATCGATTATCGTCCCAAATTAAAAAAAAAATGATATAATATAATTCTCCTCCTCACACGATCTCACTTATTTAAATAAATCTATTTCCACACAGAAAATATCACAATGCTGTAGATTATAGAAAAAAAAAATATTTCTAGATATATCAAAAATGCTATTTATTTTGCCAAAGGTCAAATATAAAGAAAAACAAAAAATGACAAACATAATATATCTTTGAATATAAATTAATAATTCAAAAGGAAAAAAATTATAATAAATATTTAAATAACAACATTTCGTCTTTAAAAATCCAAAAAATCTTAATAACAATGACCTTAAAAAAACTTATATAAGTAAAAACTTATCGACAATTTAAATAAATAGATATAAAAAAAAAAAAATTAAACAAATAAAAACAATTACCTAATATTATATACCTACTATATACAAACTTTCTTAATAAAAAAATATCTATAAATAAATGAAAAATGAATATAAAAATAATCTTATTAAAAACAAAAAATATATATAGAATAGAATAGAATTTTTATTGTTACTTTGTACAAGGTACACAAACAAGTACATCATTATTTATACAGATCCAAAACACCAATCACAATCCACTTTCACTTCACTCCAAAATCACATTTCTAATCGAATTAATGCCCCTTATAAAATTTAAGATCTTATATATAATGTTTGTATGTCACAACCCCCAGAACTCCATCCCTACATTCTTTGTACATCGGACACTCGGTCAGCACGTGGAACAGGTCCTCCTCCACCCTCAGGTTGCAGAGCGTGCATTCCTCTTCTGTATTGAATTTTACCCCCCCCCCCCCCCACACACACACTGAGCACAAGTCTTCCGTTCCCAGCCACCCTCAGTTGACCCATCAGCCTCCTCGCAGCCCAACTGCACTTCGTCTCCTGATAGGGAACTGGTGTCGAGGATGCCAGTCTCCTGTATACATCGCTGTAACTTGATCTCTCGATCCTCGCGACGTCTCTCCCTCGGCACAACTGGTTCCACTTTTCCAATACCACCGGCATGAATTCCCCTATGTTCTTCCTCTCCAGGAGTCGTTCTTCGCCTACCTCTGCAAGCATCTTCGCAAGTTGAGTCAGCCAGCTCCATTCGTCGTTCCTTGAGTCCAATCGTCTGAGCCCATCTCGGCAGAGCCAAGGAATACGGTCCTCCCGCATGTTTGAGACTTTATCCCACCAGCCCAGTGCACGCTTCAAAATGAACAAACTCAGATGAGGTCTTCCCAGCTCCACACGAACAATGTAATTGGGAGTAGTTCTCGGCCACCCCAGTAGTCTCTTAAAGAACTCCATGTGTACCTTTTCTATGACTTCCATGTAGCGTAATCCCCAGATTTCTGAACCATATAGGGCGGTGGCCATTACCACATAGTCAAACCGCTTTGTTATTCCCTCCCATGTAATTTTCTTGTTCCTCCAGATCACCCCAAGCACCCTCCCCAAAGCAAGCCGACCCTTCCTGACTGAAGCCTTAGACTCAAGTCTAAACTTTCCCGAGTTCTAAAACACCACCCCAAGGTATTTGTATTGTGGTACGAAATCTATTTTATCTGCGCCCCAGCACAGCAGATTCAATCTCCTTCCTCTTCCATGTCTACGGAACTGGACAATCTTTGTCTTGGCTATATTAAGTGTCAAGCCGTTTACCATGGTGTAGTCTCTCAAAATGCCCAATTTCTTTTTTATGTCACTGTACGACCATCCCAATATCACCAAATCATCCGCAAAAAGCAGCATTGAGATGTCTCTTCCCGCAACAATTTCAACCCCCTCAGCACCTCTCTCCTTGAAAAATTCAACTATATCACTGATGTATAGTGAGAACAACAATGGGCTCAAAGACTCTCCCTGCAAGACACCACTTGAAACCTCATAATAGTTGGTATACCTATCTTCGACCCTTGCCCTCAACCTTGCTCCATCATAGATGGACTTAATGACTCTCAACAATTTGGCGCTCAGTCCTAAACCCAACAGCTTCGTCCACAGTTTCACGTGTATTATAGAGTCAAAAGCTCTCTCAAAATCCACAAAGAGACCGAAAACAGTTCTACCCGGTAATCTGGTGTTTATTGCCAACACCGAGGACAAACAGAAGACTTGATCAATACAGCTGTATCCCCTACGAAAACCCGCCTGCTCCTCTGGGATCAATTCGCACTCGGTAGTCCACAGCTCCAACCTCCTGCCAATCATAGAAGTAAACAACTTGAGCATAGAATTCATTAGGGCGATTCCTCGGTAGTTCCTTGGGTCTGACTTCAGACCATTTTTAAAAACAAAGAAGAGCTCGGTTTCCGTGAAATTTCTGGGCACCTTTTCCTTATCCAGAACATTATTGAATAAGTTTAAAAGGTAGTGGTCCCACTCGGGTGTCAAGTGTTTCAAAACCTCATTCGGAATAGCATCAGGCCCGGGAGCCTTGCCACTCTTCAATTGGCTTGTTGCCACGTGTAGTTCATCCAGGTCAAATGGCGCATCCAAGAAAGGGTGTCCAACCCCTAACATTAACAAGCTGTCCACAGGTCTGGTCTTGTAGATCCCCTCCAAGAAAACATTCCAAGTCCCAAGGTCTACCTCGTTCAGTCCTCCTGACCCCCTCATCGATGCTTTTATGGCCGACCAAAAGCCGTCAGGTCTCTTGACATTTTGAAGTTTCAAGATAAATTCATCCCAGTATGTTTCTTTTTTGTTCCTTGTAAGGAGTCTGTAGGCTTTTCTAATCTCCAAATATTCTTGCAAATACAGTCTGTCCTTTTTTAGCTTTCTGTATGCAGAGTTAACTCTCCTCTTAGCCGCTCTGCAAGACACATCGAACCACGGTTTTGTGACAGTTGTCTTCACACCTCCCACCAGCTTACTCATTCCATTGCGAGTTCTAGCCGTATCCATCATTACCTCTACAAAGTTGTTATAAAGGTTTTCACTGTCCTCGTCATTATAATATATTCTAGCATCATTCGCCAGATCCTGGTTGAAAAGCTGCATATCGTCCGCGGTGGTCTTGATCTTATTTTTAATAACACGTAATGAGTCATTTTCGCCAATTCTCCGCTCAGTCGCCAAACAACTAAGCACCTACGTCTACACCCTCTCACTTAATCAACTTTCCCTTCTCTTCGGTAATGCAAGGGTCTTTCGAGATCCATAGGGGCTACATCTTTACTGGTGCACCCCTTCTTGCATTCGATTGCATTAAAAAAAAAAAAAAAAAATAAGCAGACACAATCTATGATCTGCTTAGGCCGAACCATGCAAGATTTCGAAATCATTCACAATCTGTAACATCTCCTGATTTACTAAGGCTAAGTCAATTACACTGTAGGCCAGCTGTGAGACGTATGTATAATCACCAAAGCAGTCCGAAACCGAACGTTCATTGCAGATTAGCCCTGCTCTTCAATTCTTTCAACAAACAATCTGCCTCTTTTGTTCACAAATTCATCTCTTGAGGCTCTTGTAAAACTCAGCCTTGTGCTTTCAAAAATCTCCGCGTTTAGATTATTTAAACCAGAAATTCGGCAGTTGAAATCCCCAAACAACAATAAAGGGCAGTCCAAGGGCAGTTCCTCAAGCATCTCGGCAAGCCGATTCAAACAAGTGATCACCTCGTATTTAGGGAGCCAATATACACCCACAATAATAATTTGTGTGATGCCACACGTTAATCGCACTGAAATCCACAATCGATCCAACGACAAGACCTCCACACAATGTGCAGATCTAACTAAGAGAAGAATGCCACTACTCGGCCTCCCCTTCGTAAACTCTTTTAAAGCCGGCGAGTGAATCACCCGGTAGTCCGTCCAGCACAGTGGCAGTGTGGCCACCGAGGTGCACCATGTTTCCTGCAGACAGATCACATCGCATTCCAACAGTCGTCCAGCCTCTTCCCGGCACAGACTCAGAAAATTCTTGAATCCACTGATGTTCCAACTAGCAAACTTCAGACTAGCTCCGTGATTCCATGAACCATTTAATGATTTTCCAATATTACATATGTTGCCACAGCCATCATCACTTCGAAAGCTTCCATACTGAGACCCCAAAGGAGTGACGGGAATTCCGACCTCCGCAGTTTTGACTGGCAAGAGAAGCGGACTCCTTGGTTGCTATACCAGGTCCTGATGTGTAGGGCAGTCATTTTAATTCTCCACGTGGTTGTGATTTAACATCCTTCTTTTAAATGTCTGAATAGCTTCTTTATATGCGCTGCATGTTGGGTCCCAGACTGCGTGGTTTGTTGTGATATCTTTATAGATTTGGTTGTTTTTCTTCAAATTTACACAGTTAATGCAGTTTAGATTTGTTGACCTATGGTTGCCTGAGCAACGGGGACAGACATCAGCTTCAGCTTCGCAATTTCTAATTAGGTGGTGGTAGCTGCTGCACTTGTAGCATCTCTGAATATCAAATGCATCATAGACTTTACAACGGTCGTATCCTATAAGAATTCTCTCCTGCTTCATCAATCTCTCGTATACCTTTGTGGTTATCTCGACCGTTGCTTGGAAGCAGTTATTGTTCTTTTTCAGCGCATCCATCGATATGACTTTCAACACTTGATCTCCATGAAAAATATCACCATTTTGGGAGGATAATAAACTGACTAATGCCTCATCTTCCATTTTCTCAGACAATCCAACAATTTTGACTCTTCCTTCGGTACTGTTAAGGTGTATCTTTCTCCAAGTCTCTCAGCTGCTAATTTTCTAAAAATGTCCAAATCAGATTTGTTCGGGCAGGTGACCGCCACGCTTCCGTCTTTTCTACTTGTGATGTTGGAAAAATTGAGCTTCGAAGTTACCGGATTTATGTTTATCAGCATATCGGCTCGGGTGGTGAGACTTTCCTGTTGTGATTTTATTTATTTATTTATTTATTAATGATGTTATGTACATAGGTCAGAGTAGACCCTTAGTAGTGTACAATCAAAAAAGAGAAAAAAGAAACTGACAAATATAGAGATTAACAATATAAAGAAAAATGAAATATAAATTAGATACAAAAATACAAGAAACAGAACAAAACGTAAAAAAATACAAAATATAAAATACAAAATAGAAATACAAAGTATAAGTATATTACAAAATATAAATTACACAATATAAAATATAAGTTAGAATATAAGTTAGAGGCTATAGCATTAGCATGATAGGGCTTCAGTGAGTCCACGCAGAAAGCGGGCAGCAGAGGATGGTTGTCTTAGGGCAGAGGGCATTGAGTTCCACAGTCGTGGGGCTGTGATCTCAAATGACCTTGGATCTGAGGGCAGTCTGGTGTCGCGGGCATAGCCAGGGCTCTTGATCTTATTGAAGGACCAGGGGTGGATTTTGGTCTCACTATCAGTGTCTGCTTTCTTGACCTTGCCTTTTCTACATAGGAAATGGCCGGTATATTCTTAGTAGGTGTAAGGTTCCGTGAAACATGGGAAACAGTGCGCGCAAGAGGCAAGGGGCGAGAAAGCATGTTTTGTTTTTTTAAATCCTCAAATTCTGCTCTAATCGACCCCACCTCGCCTCGCACCGTCTCTCTTATAAAACTTATCAGGGCTTCATTGGTCAGTGACTCATCCTGTCTTCCCTTCGCCGCCTCCTTGCTTGTATTTTCATCAAAAGTTATTGGACTGGATAAAGCCCTTCTTTTAATTCCCTTTCTCGCTTCATCAATCCACCCAGTTTCTCCCTCGAGCTCTTCTTCATCAGTGAAATACATCAGTTCACCCCGCGGCTGATTCGACGATGAAGCATTATTGGAATCCATCATCAACATTTTCTCTTCCAAATCTTTAATGTGCTGCTTCATATCATGTATAGTTTTTCGAGGGCCATCCTTACTTTAACTTCCCTCTGCCACTCATTATAAAAATCTACATCTTGCTTTTCACCCTCCTTTGCTTGGATTGGTAGTGCCTCGATCTCAATCAATTCATCGACCCCTGATGACCTTCCAGAATTCGGTGGAGTTCTCAATATTCTGCGACTCCTTTCAAAACCCCCGGCGCTCTCCCCAGCAAAAAACAGTTGACCTCTCCCAGTCACAGTCCCCCTGGAAGGCGGATCTTCCAGGCCTGAATCCAGACCGTCAGTCTGGCCACTCCCCTCATCCTCCACCCTCTTCATCTCACGATCAAAAGTTTTTAAAAAAATGCAAAGGTTATCTGCAGAGTCACAGAATAGACATATATACACATACAAAAGTTAGAAACAAAATGAGAAATGTAGAAAGAGCAAAGTTAAAAATTGAGAATATACAATTAACACAATAAACAGTTCAATATGATAAATCAACTCGTTAATATATGTACCGGTCAATGTTATAAAATAAATAATTATATATGCAGAGAATAAAATAAATAATAAATAAATAACAATATATGTACAGAATAAAATAAATATAAATAAAAAAATAAATTACAATATATATACAGAATAAAATAAATAACAATATATGTACAGGATAAAATAAATATAAATAAATAAAATAAACAAAAACCAATAATAATAATAATAAAAACATCTACATCAGTATTTACATATAATGTCCAATAAAAGGGATTAAGAGGGGAAACAGGTAACGCCGCCTAGGTCGATAGGGGCAGGAAAAGATTGTGGAACGACCCTGGATGATATATATTATGAGTGAGAACTTATTTAATTTAAATTAAATTGAGACAGTAATGAAGGTCATTGACTAGTGAAAAAACCAGAAATCGAGCGATTCACAGTAGAAATTAACTATCGTTTTAATCGGGATTAGTGCAGGTCATAGACATCCAACGAGAAGAAAAACCAAAAGAAAATTCCTTCAAGAAGACACCAAAACACACAAATAAATGGAAAACCAGGGCACCCGCGAATCCAGCAGCAGCCGAGCACAACAGGACACCATCAACACACCCACAGAAAAAAACTCAAAAATTTTCACGCACAAAAAACCACCAAAAAGCCGGAAATTGCAGAGAGCGATCTCACACACATGCACACAATACAAATGCCCTACCTCGAATCACAAAAAAAATAAATTAATAATTCAAAAGGAAAAAAATTATAATAAATAACAACATTTCGTCTTTAAAAATCCAAAAAATCTTAATAACAATGACCTTAAAAAAAACTTATATAAGTAAAAACTTATCGACAATATAAATAAATAGATATAAAAAAAAAAAAAAAATTAAACAAATAAAAACAATTACCTAATATTATATGCCTACTATATACAAACT
Organism: Forficula auricularia; assembly: GCA_024734495.1. Taxonomy (NCBI): domain Eukaryota; kingdom Metazoa; phylum Arthropoda; class Insecta; order Dermaptera; family Forficulidae; genus Forficula; species Forficula auricularia. The sequence goes on from JALMQS010000128.1 coordinate 21,303,299, forward strand.
TTCTTATATATAAAAATATCTATAAATAAATGAAAAATGAATATAAAAATAATCTTATTAAAAACAAAATATATATATATATATATATATAAATACTACTTGATGTAAAAAATTTGAATCACATTCTGAAAATTTCTTTGAAAACAACATATACCTATAATACAAACTTTTTTATATATAAAAATATCTATAAATGAAAAATGAATATAAAAATAATCTTATTAAAAACAAAAAAATATATATATATATAAATACTACTTGATGTAAAAAATTTGAATCACATTCTGAAAATTTCTTTGAAAACAACATATACCTATAATACAAACTTTCTTATATATAAAAATATCTATAAATGAAAAATGAATATAAAAATAATCTTATTAAAAACAAAAAATATATATATATAAATACTACTTACTTGATGTAAAAAATTTGAATCACATTCTGAAAATTTCTTTGAAAACAACATATACCTATAATACAAACTTTTTTATATATAAAAATATCTATAAATGTAAAATGAATATAAAAATAATCTTATTAAAAACAAAAAATATATATATATATAAATACTACTTGATGTAAAAAAATTGAATCACATTCTGAAAATTTCTTTGAAAACAACATATACCTATAATACAAACTTTTTTATATATAAAAATATCTATAAATGTAAAATGAATATAAAAATAATCTTATTAAAAATAAAAAATATATATATAAATACTACTTGATGTAAAAAAATTGAATCACATTCTGAAAATTTCTTTGAAAACAACATATACCTATAATACAAACTTTCTTATATTTAAAATATATATATACAGAAGAAATTCCTCCCTTTATCAATAGACATTTTTTTAAAAATTGAAAAAAGAAAAAAAAAGTTATTTTTGCTAATATTTCGAAAACAACTCTAAGAAATTAAATATTTTGATAACAACAGGCAATTGAACAAATTGTCCTGGTGACGAAATTACCTTTAATTCAAATAAAAAACATAAATATTTATGAAAACAATTTTTCTCTAAAATTTTTTCATAAACATTAGAAAAACAAAAAAAAAGTTCAGACATGGATTGTTTTTCTAATGTTTATAAAAAATTTTAGAGAAAAATAAGTTTTCATAAACATTTATATTAAATTAAAGGTAATTTCGTTGAAGCGAGACAATAAAAGAGTTTGTCTTCTGCTGGAATTATAAATTTTATTTATAACGAGACTACAGTTTCGAGGGCTTTGCCCTCTCCATCAATCTATTACAATTGATTCACAGGAATCATCATCATTCATACATTAATTCCTGTTAATCAATTGTAATAGATTGATGAAGAGGGCAAAGCCCTCGAAACTATAATCTCGTTATAAATAAAATTTATAATTCCAGCAGAAGACACACTTTTATTGTCTCCTTCAATATATAAAAATTCTGCTACCCTCGGCACAAAAAGTTTCAATTTAAAGGTAATTTCGTCACCAGGACAATTTGTACAATTCGCTGTTATCAAAATATTTAATTTCTTAGGGTTGTTTTCGAAATATTAGAGAAAACAAGTTTTTTTTATTTTTTCAATTTTATAAAAAATTTCTATGGATAAAGGGAGAATTTCTCCTGAATCGATATGCTTTTCTTTTTAGTGAGTAACCAATGAATATAACTCTTTTGGCCTTTGAAGAAAATTTGTTACATCTTTGTTCTTTTGGAATAAACCAATAAACTAAACATCCAACCAAGAAAACACAGATGAATTACACGTTAAAGAACCATTGGAATTGATACATATGGACATATGTGGACCAATATAAAAACCTTCATTTGGAGAAGCGAGATATTTTTTTCATTTTAATAGATGATTTTACAAGAAGATATATTAGTATATTATTTTTAAAAACAAAAGATATATTTTATGGAATTTAAATTAAGGTATGAAAAAGCTACTGGATTTAAAATTAAAAACATAAGAACTGGAAATGGGAGTGCATTTGTAAACAAAGAATTTGAAAAAATTAAAAAAAATTGAGGTATCAGTTACAGGGCCGGATTTAAGCGCAGGTTACGCAGTAAAACACCTCTTGAATAAATTGACACTATCTGATGTGGCCATCCACTTGACTTTACCATACACCCTGGCCCCTCTCTTGTATTTAAAATTTAATAAAATTATTTATAATCATATAGGGGGGTTAGTTTTTACATTTTTAGACTACTGGGGGCCCACTGATTAAGTATATAAAAATTTGGTTGACTTTGGTACAATAGCCTAGAATTTCACCCCCTCCCTCTATTTTAGGCTGTTAGTTTATGCATTTTTAGACTTCTGGGGGCCCACTGATTATGTATACAAAATTTGGTTGACTTTGGTACAAGGGCCAAGGTTTTCATTATTTGACCCCACCATTTTGGGCGGTTAGTTTTTGCATTTTTAGACTTCTGGGGGGCCACTGATTATGTATAGAAAATTTGGTTGAGTTTGGTACAAGGGCCAAGATTTTCATTTTTTGACCCTACACCCCCCTCCCTCTCTTAATTTTGGGTCGATATGCACCAAAATCTAATCAGTTTTTAATCTCAATGCACCAAAACTACGTGTGAAATTTGGTTTTGATATTCACACTAGTTTTTGAACAAAAATTTGGTAACGCACATACTAACAGAATAACAGACTAACTAACAGACATTTTGACAAAACAGTTATTATCTCGAAAAATATAATTTTTTCGATGTTCACTTATTAGATCTTTTTTGTAGACCGAAATGCCATGGTTTCGCCCAATTATTTTAATCAAAATAGTTTCAGCCGTTTTTGAGATATTTCGAAAAAAAGCAAAAAAAACACTATTTTCATGCACGATTATCTCTTCCTTTCAATTTTTTTATTATTTAAGAAAAAATACATAGTTTCAAAAGATAAATTTAATGAAAAAATTTTGTTTTGTTAATTTTATATAGAATTTATTTAGTCTGATTTGATATTGATCTTAATTAAAGGAGACAAGGAAATGTAAGAAAATATAATTTTATATATTTTATTTATTTATTTTACCTATAGACCTTATAGAATTTTTTTACTTTATATATATTTTTATATGTTGTATTTTTTATTTGCCAACATAATAGACTTTATTTCGTCTTCTAAGGGGGGGGGGGGGGCACCTGCTGGGCACGCCCATGATCACTCCTATAGTGAAAAAAGCATATGTGTTGTATTTTCGAAGTAAAGCAGACGAGGTAAAAAACTTGGGACTGGGTATAATTCGATGTAATTGTTCGCGAACTTTACCTGGTTGGCTTAATGCTTAATGGCACTCACAAATCAATGCCCTTCGGAAACCCTGTAATATGGACAGAACAGAAAAATCATACTACGGATTGTTACTTCTGTTTAACAAACATACTGGGATATAATTCTACATAAATACAAACATTCTATATTTTATCTTGATGTACCTTCAGCCAAAAAACCCATGGGTCATGATTTTATTCCAATTCCTATGCCTCCTAAAGAATGGACAGTGGATGAAACAGAACCAAGCAGAGCTTCTCCAGATGACTTGGTTAGTGACGAAGGCGGCGAGAGAATTCACCAGGATAGTTCTGTCGTGGAGAAACGATATGCAGGAAAATCGGCACAGACAAGGGAGAGGTTTCTGCTGGCAGTTATAAACGGCAGAGTTCAAGAAAGAAATTTTGAAAATACGAGTAAAAATGTGTTTATTTTCTTTTTTGCATGAAATTTCTTCATTGAACAGTCAATATCGGTCCTATACATATTTTTTAATTTTTATTATATATCATACTTATTCACTTGAATATTTAAATCTTATTTCATTAGCAAACAAACAAAAACAATTTCAAATTTCGATGTATTATTACAAAGGGATTAAATTTTTATTAAAAACAAAAAATGAAAACCATTTTCTACTTTCAGATTTGAATTCAGCGGAGTCGGATTATAAATAATCATCTATTTTCGTTCAAAGGAGCAAAAAAAAGTTTGAATTTTTTCATCAGTGAGTCAATAATGTTCAGAAAAAAATGCCATTTCAGGTTTGTAGCTATACTTCTTCTCTTTTCTATTTATTTAAATAAATCACCAAAAAATGTATTCTAATAGATGTTTTAGGTATTTAAAATTTTGAAGCAAAGAGACAGATTAAATATGTGCAAGTTATTTAAGAAAACAGGGGGTCCTGTAGTACTAATACTATAATAGAGTCCTAATAATTTCATTATATCCTACCTCCTTTCCATACCGTCACTTGCTAAAACCTAGCTTAAATTTCAAATTTAATTGGTCTCTGATTTACTATTGCTGATATATATGTTGTTGATGATTTATTTAAGGAGGGTATATTCCAAAACATGGATGTGTCAAAGTTCAAAATTTTCAAAGTAACATGTATTCTTAAATTCGTACGGAAAATATTATTAACGTTTGAAATACTTCATTTTAACTTTTGAATGAATTGCCAAACTGAATGCCATGAAAATTTGCCGCTCTTTGGGCACTTCAAACAGAGGCCTATTGATAGGAGATATTCGCCCCCACTAATATCAAATATTTTTTCTAAATTGTCTATTTCGCGTATTGTTTATCTATTTATGTCCCTCTAATATCTAATATTTTTTTAATTGTCTATTTGGTGTATTGTTTATCTATTTATGTCCCTCTAATATCTAATATTTTTTTAAATTGTCTATTTCGTTTATTGTTTATCTATTTGGGTATCGCTGATAGCTGGTGATGCGTTTTAAATTCTCAAAGAAAGGACTATAAAACATTTGACTCAACTTTCACTGATTTCACTCCTAATTCTATTTCCCTACTGAAATTATATAATAATCTGTTATAATATATTATTTTGTTTTGTTTTTAAGGATCAATGTTGAAAAAGTTTCACGACAAAATTGAGTAATTAGAATCTTGAGAGTCAGTAAAAGGTGTCATCCTTATGGGAAAAGATGAAAAATTCACGTCTGGAGATGATTTCCATTTTGTTCTTGAGTCTGGAAACCTTAATGATGGATATGCGATGATGCCAAGACATCCTTGTTCAACGTAAGTTTTTAATAGTACCTATTCAATTATGCTTTAATAGTTGAGAAAAACTCCAGGTCTATGATATAAAGAGTCACACTGACAGATCTCTTGGCACCTGATCATTCTATAAAAGAAACATTGAATTATTATTATATTTTATTGCATCTTGTTAAATTAAGGGAGCGCTGGGCAGTGGCGTAAATAGGATCCGCAAAACCCCGCAATGCGTTGGGGGGGGGGGGGCAGTTAAGGGGGCACAACACAATTTGCCACGAAACTACAGAAAAAACTAATTTAAATAATTATAGGTCGAAATATAGTGAAATAAAATCCGAATCTGAAACTATTTGCAAAAAATGGGAAATAATACCCGAGTTTAAAGGTTTAAGAAAATCTAAAAGAAAAACATCAATTTGATGAATTATGTGATGACTACGATTTTGTTAATGTCGTACATAAATTTAAAGTTAATGTTTTTTATAGAATAGTTGACATAGTCAATTCACAAATTAAAAATAGATTTGAAGGAATGTTAAAAATTGCAAATCTTTTTGGATTTTTAAGGCCAAAAACATTGCTAACATTATCAGAAAAAGAACTTTAATGTCGGCAAAAACATTATTGCAATGATTTATCAGAAAATTTTCCTATGCAATTAATTAATGCAGTATATTTTCTTAAAAATGACATTAATGCCAATACAACTATACAGGAAATGACAGATATTATTTTAATCAATTATTCCTTTATAGGAAGTGATTTATGTGAAGTTTGCACTGCCTTATTATTATTTTTAAGCATTCCTTAGCTGTCACTGTGGCTACAGCAGAAAGATCCTTCAGCAAATTAAAAATAATTTTATCATATCTTAGAAACAGCATGAATCAAGATAGATTAAGTAATCTTGCTCTTTTGACAATAGAACATCATGCAGCAGAAAATTTAAATTTAAAAACTCTTATAACGGATTTTGCTAATAAAAAAGCCCGAAGAACTTATATTTAATTTAATTTTATATTAAGTATGTGGTTAATTATATATCGAATTGAAACTTCTTTAGTAACGTAATCTGTTTAAATTTTTTTGTTACAATAAATGGGAAATGACTCAATAGAGGGGAAATAAGAGACAAGCCTTGTGTCCGAGAAAGGAAGCATATGCTGAGTTTCTAGTTGTGTGTCAGCGCAACCGTGATATTGCAAGGGCGGATCCAGGAATTTTTTATGGGGGGGGTGATTGTATATAGGGGACCGATGTAAGATCTACTTTTTATCTCGGAAGTGTCGCGATCGAATTGTCCAAGCGAAGGGGGTCAGAAACGCCCCCCCCCCACACACACACACACATAGAACTTTATTTTCAATTTTAAAATTTTTTAAAAAAAATAAATGTTTTTTTTTTTTACAATTTTTTTTTGCCAGGGACGGGCTCATGGGGGGGGGAGGACGCCCCCTCCGCCCTCCTGGATCCGCCCTTGTGATATTGTGACCACTTAGTTTTTCAAAAGAACGTTTGTGTTGATGGTTGCATCATCAGGCGCTCTCTATTAAAACATTACTTAATGAGCGTTAATTAAATTTTAAATTATTTTAAAAATAATACTATTTGATTAGATCATTTTAATGTTTTATAATTTTTATTATTTAGACTTAGTTCTCACGGGAGGAATTTTTTTGGCCGTTATATACAAATATCATCTACGATTAAAGAAGTTTCACTTCCCCCGTGAGCTTATGTAGATAAAGCTCACACATAATTTTTTTATTGTTATTTTACGTTTAAGAATTATAAAAAATATTGCACATATTACTTTTTTCCTTGTACCTAATCATTGAATTTTCAAAAGATTATCGGGGCCTACATTTTGTTTTGCGGGGGGGGGGGGGGGGCACCAAATCCTAGTTACGCCACTGCCCCTGGCTATTAGAAATTAGTCAAGATCACAATATGATAACTCGTTAGTAAAAGAAATATAATTATTTAGTACACATGTTTAAAATTTGATGGCTATTCATCGTCTAGTAAGATGAATATTCATTTTTCAAAAATATTTCATTTTCATTTACAAGTATGTAGGCACAACAATATTTGAAATCATTTTCAATTGTGGAGGTTCTTGCAGTGATAAATAACGCTTCCTAGTCACTGGAGGAGGGCAAGGGGCTACGAGGGTGCAGTATGAACAAGACAGAAAATATTATTATTTTAAAATATAGGGGTTTTGTAGAGGGTGAACCGCGAATTGAAATTTTTTATTTTTCTATCAAAATTGAAAAATTACTCTAAAAGAAGAGCATTTATAAAATATTTTCTCTTGACCAAGGGCAGGGCCGAAGCCAGAAAAAATTTCGGGGAGGTAGCTACCCACCGAGGGATTAGGGGGTATGTATCTACCACTAGAAGTAGACACCCCCCCCCCCCGCGCTGGCTTCGTCCATAGACGAAGGGTGTAAAAAGAGATTTTTTCCAAGATACAATAAGGAAATTATATTTTTTAATCTCTATATAAAATACTCATTTAACTACAAATAGTAGGTATAATTTTCGGGGGAAATTAAATTTTATTTTTCTACTATTTTTCCCAATCGAAAAAAATTTCTTAGGAAAGAAGGGACCCATTGTAAAATTTTCTCTCTTGACGAAGGATGCAAAAACAGATTATTTTTGAGTTATTTTAAAGAAATTATATTATCTCATCTCTCTCTATAAGATTCTCATTTAGATCCAACTTTAATTTTTCAAAATAAAGAGATTTGAGGAAGGAAGCGAATCCAATGTTTTGTCCGTAGGTAGCATGTTATTAGTACCAAAACGTTGTTTTAACATTGACATGTTCATTCTAGTACCCACATGCTTATTATATAAAATAATCATCTCTCATTTAAATTTTATTGCGATCTCTTAAAATAATTAATGATGTTTCTATTAACTTTTTCATGATTTCAGGATATTACATGTCGTATGGAACGTCTCCCAATGGTGGTTGTTTCCCTGGGAGGCGGATATGGATTAATCTTGGCCTCTGATTTTCGACTCAGTACTCCGAATGCTATCATGGGATTTGTTCAAATGAAATTCGAAATTGTTCCAATGTGGGGCGATTTCACAAGGCTAGCCCATGTTATAGGTGAACAAGAAAGTCGATAAAGGCAAGCAATTTAAATTATAGCTATTCTATTGAAAGTTTTTGTGCCGAGTGTTGCAGAATTTTTATATATTGAAGGAGACAATAAAAGAGTGTGTCTTCTGCTGGAATTATAAATTTTATAACAGAAGACCAGCAGAAGACACACACTTTTATTTTCTCCTTCAATATAGCTATTCACTCCATTAGCGGTGCTAGTCTAGTGGCTAGAGCAGTGTTTCCCAACGTGGGGCCCACGCCACACAGGGGGCAATTTGATAGTTAAGGGGGGCAATTCGAAAATGGACTCGTCCAGAGTTTTACCTTATGGCAAATCTCAGTCGATCCTCGAGCTGCATTGAGTGACGTATGAGAGTCTCCTGTCGAGTTCAAAGACTTAAAAGGAGAATCCTTGGTGTTAATTTGAAATAAGCGTCGGTTAAAACTGAAGTTGAATGTGGATTTATTGCCATAAATGATTTTCTGATTATAAAAAAATGAAAAAATAAATCGGCTTGATATAACACAACAGGGAGACTTAAGACTGGAGCTAACTCTTGGAACTTAACATAAAATCTCTTTGCAGCAAACATAAAGAGCAAGAGAAACAAAGAGGTTGTCCTCTGCTTGATGCAAATAAACATACACACATATATATCGAGATGATATATCTGTATATATATATATATATATATATTTATTTGTTTGAGACTATAGTTTCGAAGACTTGGTATTCATCATCAGTCTTTTTTAATTATAAATGTTGTTTTTCATTCTAAGCTGACCATCAGTGAAGGAACATCAAATTTTCAATATCCATACGATATTAACTCCATGAAAAACAACATTTATAATTAAAAAAGTCTGATGATGAAGACCAAGTCTTCGAAACTACTATATAGTCTCAAACAAATAAATAATATATATATATATACAGATATATCATCTCGATATATATATGTGTATGTTTATTTGCATCAAGCAGAGGACAACCTCTTTGTTTTAATTGAAAAGTTTTTGTTTTGCCGAGAGTAGCAGAGTTGTTGATTCACAAAGAGAAACAAAGAGGTTGTCTTCTGCTTGATGCAAATAAACATACACACATATATATCGAGATGATATATCTGTATATATATTATTTATTTGTTTGAGACTATAGTTTCGAAGACTTGGTCTTCATCATCAGTCTTTCTTCAATTATAAATGTTTTTCATAGAGTCAATATCATATGGATATTGAAAACTTGGTGTTCCTTCTTCACTGGTGGTCGGCTAGGAACTAATAAAGACATTCCTTTCGGTTCACATTCAAATATAACAATATGTTTCCCTTTCTCCTTGTTTTACAACGAGAAAGGCTGACAATAGAAAGGGTTTCTTTTCTGTCTTTATTAGTTCCTAGCCGACTCACCAGTGAAGAAGGAACACCAAGTTTTCAATATCCATATGATATTGACTCCATGAAAAACATTTATAATTGAAGAAAGACTGATGATGAAGACCAAGTCTTCGAAACTATAGTCTCAAACAAATAAATAATATATATACAGATATATCATCTCGATATATATGTGTGTATGTATATTTGCATCAAGCAGAGGACAACCTCTTTGTTTCTCTTTGTGACAACCTCTTTGTTTCTCTTTGTGAATCAACACCTCTGCTACCCTCGGCAAAACAAAAACTTTTCAAATAAAGCGCAAGGATCTCACTAAATTTAAATAATAAATAATTACAAATAATTAAAATAATATAGAAAAATCTTTCATTAAAATTATTTCATACTTAATTTCAGTTCTCTATTACATGTTTTGAAAATTTACTTATTGTGTTTCCTCCACAACTTCCTAATTAGTGATTTCTTCCTAAAATCTATCATTTAAGTTTCTTCAGTTACCAATTCAATTTTCGAATATTAAAAAAAATTATGTATATGTTACATAGGGGACATAAGAATTTTAGAAAGGCTTATCTGGGTCATGGCACAAAAAAGATTTGAAAACACTGGGCTACAGCAATCGAGTTCGAATCGCGTTTACTTGAGATTGAATCACGTTTTAGAAAGAACATTTTTTATCTTTGATAAAAATCCAGGGAGCCTCACTATATCCAGATGAAGGCAACTTAAAATCATTACAATAAAGAGGATATAGGGAAAGTTTAATATCATAGGGTTTGAACATTTCAATAGGTTCGAACCTCAAAAATTATTCTATAGGGGTAGCTGCTGCTGGGCCAAAGGGCCTGTCGGCAGCTTGTTTATTTATTATTTATTTTTGATATAAAAATATACGTATCTTATTTTTAAAAATTTTTAGCTAATTAATTTTAAAAAAAAAAACCCGAAAATTTTTTCTTGGTATCTGATTTTTATGTATTGTTATTTTTCGTTTTGGGCTATGGCTCAAAAAAAATAAATAAATAATAATACAGGGTGGGGCATGAATATTTACCACCTTTTGAAGAGGTATAAAAAAATGAAAAAATTTAACTAGAAAAAAAAAACTGAATATATTTTTGAAAAGAACATAAAATAAATCTTTTTAAGGGGGGGGATCTAAAATGAAAATTCTAGCCCTTTCGACCAAACTTAATCAAATTTTGTATACATATTCTGTGGACCCCCAGAAGGCTAGAAATGCAAATACTAACCACCCAAAATGGGGGGGGGGCAAAAATGAAAATTCTAACCCTTTCGACCAAACTATGTATACAAAATTTGGTTAGTTTTTGCATTTCTAGCCTTCTGGAAGTCTGGTTGAGTTTGATCAAAAGGGCTAGAATTTTCATTTTTGACCCTCACCCCATTTTGGGTGGTTATTTTTTGCATTTCTAGCCTTTTTGGGGCCCACAGAATATGTATACAAAATTTGGTTGAGTTTGGTCAAAAGGGCTAGAATTTTCATTTGTGACACCCTCCCTCTTTTTTGTCTGATGTTTAAAACACATTAAAAAAAAATTATGTTCTTTTCAAAAATATATTCAGTTTTTTTCTAGTTAAATTTTTTCATTTTTTTATACCTCTTCAAAATGTGGTAGATCTTTATGCCCACCCTGTATATTTAAAAATAACATAACATAAACATATATCTAACATCTTAAAAAAAAATAATCAAATCTGCATCTAAGAAATGTAAACTTTGTAACATAAATATGACTCTGGAGTGTGCGAGTGTAATTTTTTAAGGGGAATAAACTTTTTGGCCCGAGAACGCTACCCGTCAGGGCCTCTCGGCAAGCTCTCGAAGCTCGTTATATATAATAATTTAATATAATTATGTTCTGCCCTTTTTAGGTAGGCAAAGAGCTTTGTTGTTTGAATTGTTTGATTTTCTACTTTCCCGTCCAAATACCTGCTAACATACTTAATTCAATTTAAATTAATATTTCATTCTATTAATACTAATTAATTTAATTTATTGTTTCTTTTGGTACATCTCCTATTTGGGCTTAGGTACATACATTTCATTATAAAAGTTTACATTTACAATATTTACAAATAATGTTGTTGGAGATCATGACTGTGAAGATATTGCTGTATGTTGAAGGAGATATATCAGCCAAAGTATGAATGCACCGAGTACAATAAAATTCCCAGAGAAAAACGCTTCGGCCTAAATTTTATTAGGCCATTTTCAGTTATTGGGCTACAGAAATATATAAATATGGTAGTTGTTAACATTTAACCTACTTTGCAGTGGCGTAACTATACCGTTGAGGCCCGTGGTAAATTCATTGGATGTAAAGAAGCTAATCTAACGTTGTAGGTTCTTTTTAATAAATCATTAATCAAAGTATACGTACAAAACTCTATTATAATTACTGTAGTAACTTTTAATTTAAAAAGCTTATTGAATTGAAACAATTATGGTAACTTATATTTATACTTTAGTAGGTAACTCAAATTAATACAAAACTAATACATTTTACAAAATATTGTAATAATAAATGTTAGGATCCTCCTGAGCTCACGGCCCTCTCGGGCCGAGCCCCTAGCATTTTGCCCGTCCTTCCACCCTATTGTTACGCCACTGCTACTTTGGCTGATATATCTAACTCCTTCAACACACTGCAAATTACAAATAATTATTCCTTTTATTCTAATCCATTTACATTTTTCTTACTTTATTCCCTATAAGATTTCATCTACTCTCCATGTATATCTCTTGTTTGTCCTCTTGTTTCAGAAATTCCATTATTTCTAGCCCCATGCTTCCCTTCCTCAGTTTATCTTCCAACCCTCCCCAGATATTTTCTTTTTTACATGCTTTATATTATCTTCACCTGTATGTATCTATCTATGTATTTATCTATCTATCAATGTGACTTTTGTTCTGTTAAATTCCGCAAATATTTCTCTATAAAAATAATTGTTTGCCTACTCAATTTAAATGAAATTATATAAAAATAATAAAATTAAATACATTTCATTCTGTTAAATTCCGCAAACTTTTCTCTATAAAAATAATTAAGACTAAAAAGTAAAAAAAAAATTATATTTAAAAAAATTAAAGAACATGCTTCTAAAAAGTACAAAATAATGTAATATTTAATCAAAAAGAGCGGGGAACTTTGTCGAAATTAATTAAAAGTACATGTTTCTGCGCCCCACACTTTTGGATTAAGTAATACATTATTTTGTACTTTTTAGAAGCATGTTTTTTAGTTTTTTTTAAAAATATCTTTACTTTAATCTTCTTCTCTTTTTTCACTATTCTTCCGAGATTGTATATATTGCCAGATCTCACTCTGGTTCAAATTTTTCTTTCACTTCCCTTTGCATTTTTTCATTCAAAATAGCTCATTGTACATTCACATAGAAAAGTGATTACCGTTATTTCTAAAAAAAGTGTTTCTTAAGAAAAATAATTAAAAGTTTGTTTGTTTTTTTACAGATATTTTATGCTACGTCTTTCTTGTTACACGGTGTTGAAGCTTAGAAAAATGTTTTAAAAAATAACACCTCATGAAGTGCGGGTCTTACGAAGATTGCTTCAAAAACCTTGGATCTATTAAATAAAATATCTTTTTTAATTTGTAATCCAAAGTAGGCAAAAGATCTACCGAAAGAAGCGGAACATCATGGACATTGGTTTTGGACCTAGTCTCTTGTGCGCATGAGAAAGAAGAAAAATACTCTTAAAATTTAATTCGTTATATACCCAGAAATCAGTAATTTATTAGAAAAATAAACTATAGTATTATTGAGCTTTTAGAGACAGTTGTAGGTATATTATCGATCATTGGTGCTTTGAAAATTCTTTAAATATACCCCACCAAAATCTTTACTTATATAAATTAACGATTTTAAATTATTTTTAAGTAGAGTTTTAACGCTTTTAATTATTTATTCAATACTAATAATATAATAATTGCTTTTCAATCCCCTTTGAGGCTTCGACAGTCGCCCAGTCGTGTTTGTATATAATAAAATTTTATATTTAAATTATTTTATTTATTTATTTATAATATTCGTGTATTTAAATATATTATAATTGAATAAATGAAAAGATCTCCCAATACTATAGAGTGAAACTTGATGATAATGCGTGAGATTGCATCCAATTGTCTCTAATGGCTGACTCAGACTGTGACAACCGAAAGCGAGAATTCTTCTCTGAATATATTCAAATAAAACAATCAAAATCGTTTTTCATATTTCATTTTGTTCATATCATATTAATTAACTTTAAATTATTTAATAATAAAACTATTTATTCAATACTAATAATATAATGCTGCAGAGATCTCTGGTCAGCCAGTCGTTTTTAATTGTTTTATTTATTTATTTTATTTGTTATATTATATAATCATATATATATATATTAAATTTGAATATGTGAAATGATACTGTAAATTATAATTGAAAAAAATCTATCGCTAAGAGAGTCAAGTCACTCTTATCGCCGCTCATACCGAGAGGCTTTTCCGCCGTGACCAAAAGAAGTATAAATAAGGAAGAAATTGATATTCTTATTTCAATTTTATCTATCTGTAGATTCACAAGACATTTTTTTATAATAAAATAGCATTCAAATTAAGAAATTTAAAGTTGAATAGAAATTTTATAAAATCTCTGCAGCAGCGAGCCGACCAAAATGTCAATATGTTTTATTTTATCTTATCAAATATTGAAGGAAATCTTTTAAAATTTCCTAACTATATGTTATTTTCTTTAATCTTTATATCAAATAATTAGTTGTAGAATATTTACATTTTAAAGGGTAGTTTATTTGAAGTCATTCTTGAAAATATATTAATTACTTCTTGAAATAATTTTTAAAAATATAAAATTATTAAATATTAAAAAACAATTAATTACTAATAATTCTATACTGATTTGAACAAAATTGATTCTGTTGTTTTTGAGAAAATGGCCAAAAACAGTCAAAAAACGATGTTTTAAAAAGTACACAAGATATTCTCTAGAAGAAAAACTATGAAATAGGGTATTGAATGGTACTGGTGATAAGCCAAGCACCACTTGAAAGAGGTAGATAGCATTCAATTCAACATTACTTATATGGTTATTGTCTCCTGTCTGTTTGTCTTTGTGAGTTCAGATATCCACTCAGGACCGTCCGAAGATATTTAGCGCCCATGGGCTACTAACAATTATGCGCCCCTCTTCATAAGAAAATATACACGGGAGGTTGAATCGGGTTACGGGGTGATCGGTGACGTTTTATAAAAAGTTTCAGAGCTAGAAAAAGTCAATATATTATTACCAATAAACAAAGAAAAATACACTGTTAAAAATTTCGTATTTAATTTTACTATAAAAAATCGGAAGTCCGCTCTCAAAACTTTCTAGTAATATTGCATACTAGTATTGTAATCTTACAACATCTTTTACTAATATTTATCTAATTAATACAAGAAAAAAGTAAAGTTACAATTTTTTTTTATTTTTGCAATGAGTTAATGTGATTTTATCATTTTAATAGTATACTTTTTTTACTATACGCAATTTTGTAAATTTCCTATCTATTTGTATTCTAAACATATAGTAAATTTACAATTTTTTTAACAGTGTACAAAATTCAAAAATCCTATATGAACAAAAACAAACTATATAAACAAAAAACAGAAGTAACTTATTATATGAATAACTTAAATATTTAGTCTCCAGCCGTCAAATTTGAGCGCAAGCAAAATTGCCGTCCAAAAATACTGGCGGGCCAATTCTTTAATGTTAAATTTTTTGTTGGTGATGTAAAGACTATATTTAGAACATATAGGTATTAAAATTAAAATGGTATTTTAGCTTTCTGCCTTTAAAGTGAAATATACGTAAAAATATTTTGTCTCCGTCGGGGCCCTCAAGACTGGTGCCGAAGGCATCAATATCCTCCCCCCTTGGGTCTCGAAACAAATTTTCACTTAAGGTACGGGAGTCTTTTGATATAATTTGCTGACTCCACCCAAATGGCCTTACCTACTCTTAAATAGAATTTACAAAGAAAACAGGTTACTCACTTGACGAACGAAAAATAAAGAAAAACAGGAGCTAGTCAATTGTTTGTTTATGTTATTTTTTGGCTAGTTAATCTGCTTTCTTTGTGAATTCGACCTTTTAGCATTTCTATCTGCCTTAGGGCACTTTAGTTCCTGTCATCTGATTGGCCATCCCAGTGGCTCCATTTACCATCTACCAATCAGATGACAGGCACTGAAAGTTTCTGTTATCTGATTGGCCATCCCAGCCTTCCATTTACCATCTACCATTGGTTAGTGGTAAAAAGCATTTACTTTGCGACATACAACCGGCCCTTAGTGGCGGTGGACAACTGGACAACTTATTTTTTCACCTTTTGTCAATGGAAATATTAATGCTCTTTAAAAATCACATCCGAATAAAAATCCCATTAGTAATTTGGTTAATTTAAAAGAAACTAAAAGAAAATTTATGTTCTTTAGGATTTTTTCTATGATTGTTTATATCAAAATAAATACCTGTATGAAAATTCTACTTAAAAATAAATAAATCTTACTCTATAAACATTTACCTCTTATATCTTTGTGTTTTCAAAGAGATTATTGTTTTGATTAATATTCTCATTCTTATATTTTATAATTTTTGTATCGATTCATGTAGATTCTATCCTTTATGTGGATTGATGAATGATATTATATAGTTATTTATTTAATAGTTTGATTAATATTGTTATTCTTATATCTTAAAATTTTTTGTATTGATTTCTACAAATTCTGCTGTTTTAAATTGAAAGTTTTTTTTGCCTAGAGTAGCAGAATTTTTATATATTGAAGGAGACAATAAAAGATGGTCTTCTGGTGGCTTATAATCTTATTTATTTATAACGAGACTAAGTAGGCTTTGCCTCATGTCTATTACAATGAATTCACAGAATTAATTTACGAATGAAAGGTTAAAATCTTTCATCTTTCAACCTAACCATGAAAGATTTTAACCTTTCATTCATAAATTAATTACTGTGAATCCATTGTAATAGACTGATGAAGAGGGCAAAGCCCTCGAAGCTATAGTCTCGTTATAAATAAATAAAATTTATAATTCCACCAGAAGACACACTCTTTTATTGTCTCCTTCAATTCTGTTGTTAGTCATTTATATGGATGATGTTATATTGTTGATCTTTTTAATTAATATTGTTATTCTTGTATTATATTTTTTGTATTGATTTATGCGAATTCTATCATTATTGAATTGTATGATGGATAGCTGAAATACCTAATAAAAATTATTATTATTATATATGGTAAGTATATATCTAATACTAAATATAAAAAAAATCATCATTAAGTTTGTGACCTCTTCATACATTCAACTTGGTGCATCTGTTTATTCTTATATTCCTTAGCGATTAACATTTAACCGTGTCTTCTTTACTTTTAAGTTCCTCGAGTTAATCGGCATTCATTTTGAGAATACACTTCCCTGAAATCATTTGATCCTCTGGAAAATTAGAAGCTGGAAAAGAGAATAGAATATTTAGCTAGTTCTAGTGATTTTTGTAAATAGTAAAATATCAAAGTAAAAAAAAAAAATTCATCCAAGGAGTGGGGATGGGGTTTCAAAAGAATAATTTACCTCTCTTTTTGGATACTCAATATTCCTGGATGAACAATGTACATATGTACCCACTGTTCCTAGCCTTTCGTCCCTCGCAAAATATTTTTCACAGCCATGCTATAAAACCCACAAATTATCTAGATATTTTTACTTTATTTTTATTAGAAAACTAGCTCCAAGCCCCGCCTTCGCCGGCCCTCTTGCTACGCCCCCTGGACCCCTCCCCGCCTCCTGAACTCTCTCTCCTCCATCTCTTGACCACTGTCCATCCCACCGACCCTCTTCCCTACTCCGGAACCCCTTCCCCCCTCCGATCAGCCTCCACCCCACCATATTAAGGAAAAAAATCAGATTTTTAATGAGAGAATTGTGCTTACATAGATAATAAAAATTATTTTAACCATTTTATGGTACCTACTCTTGTAGTAAATTTTAATTGATTTTTGAAAATAAATTTGATTTTTTGATTTATATAGAGAAAAGTTTGCGGAATTTAACAACATGAAATGAATTAATTGCTTTTGAAAATAAATTTTATTTTTTATTTTTATAGAGAAAAGTTTGCGGAATTTAACATGTTTTTAATTTTTATATTATTTCATTTAAAAGGAAAGAATTTGAGTAATTAAAAACACTCCTCTTGGTTACCAAAAAAGAAGGGAGCTTGAAGGGGCCGAAAAGGGGTATCTCAGGGCAGGGCCGCATTATCCAATAGACAATGAAAGCGCCTCTTATGTGCCCCCAACCCAAAATTTGGTGTTATATGGTTTAAATGCTACTTACCTACCTAGAGATCTACTTACATAAGGGGAATGAGGCCTCGAGACTTGCATTGTCTAGGGGCCTCTACATGGCTTAATCCGGCCCTGCCTCACTGTCGTAGCCTAAAAGTATCCCCAATAAACGGGCTATCTAATGTAATTTTTTTTTCAAATCGGATTAGTTGTTTGTTTAGATTACTTTTTTGTTTTAAAATAAATATTTTTTTTTAATACTTTTAAATTTCCGCCTTGACTTATTTAAAAAATTGTTTCAGCAGAAAATAAATATAACATTTAACAAATGTTTAATTATTTAAAAAATGTTTAATTATTTAAAAAATGTTTAATTATTTAAAAAATGTTTAATTATTTAAAAAATGTTTAATTATTTAAAAAATGTTTAATTATTTAAAAAATGAATTTATTTAATATCAGACAAGTTTTTTTCTTAATTAATTAATTTTGAATTCGGCAGTGTTAAAAGACCGGAAGGGAGGGTTGGGGGGGTTGGCGATTTGGCGATCTGGCGGGCTAAGCTTCCTTCGTTCTGGACTCCATTAAGACAACTGCCTATTATTTTTTAGTGAATGTTTTTTTTTATTGGTGTTTAATATATCTGAAAATTTTAGAAAAATTGAAATATGTCTGCTCTCAAATTAAGGTAAGCTATTAATTAATTAATTTATTCCATAAAAAAGTAAATTAAATGTTCATTTTATAAGATTGAGAAGCGTTTAAATCTTTCATCTCTGTTTGTAATTTTAACTTATAATTGATGATTGCAAAATGGCCGCTTGCTAGTCAGACACTATTTTAAATCTATTCGAAAAATCTTTTTTTTTTTTTTTTTTTCAATAAGTAAACTTCTGAATTAAAAACAGGCTCTTTATTTGGAAAATAATTGTTTCCTCGTAGAGTTTTGCAGTAAAAAGTGGAGACCCCAGGTTAGAATCTTGTAACCAGTAGATACACCTAATATGTACATGGCCGTGGTAAGGGAATGAAAGTTATAGTTTAAGGTTAATAACCTCCAATTGGAATCCAATTCTGGAGATATATATATATTTTTTTATTAGACTCCATAGTATACATCGGCAATCTGCCCTTGCAGGCAATAAGCTTATTTACAGACAATGAATGAAAAATGACATGGTTAGTATTTACAATATTTGAGATAGAATAATGAGAGGTCCATAGAACTTTACATTAAGGTTAAAGTATGATTAAAAATTAATTAGAAGTAAGATAAAAAGAAAGAAAAGGTTTGGCGTGATCACGTGAAGCGCTGTTGTAGGTCGATTGGTCTGTTTTTTAATCTTGTTGTTGGTTGGAGATATATATTGGTTTAATTAATGCAAAATTATTTGTTAGAAATGTACTTTATATTAACAATTTACTCTTTAATGTTTGATCTTTCTGTGATTTTTTGTGTAAACTACTTCGAATACATATCTGTCAGTTTATATTCTTTTTATATCAACTCAATATGTTGGTCAAAAATATAAGGCAAAGCAGAACAAATTTTAAAAACTATAAGACAAATTAGAACGAGAAGAAATAATTCAATAGCATTTCGGTTTTTCTCTGCTTTTCATTCATCTCTAGTTTTATTTTTTTTTTTTTTATGATGGTTGTAGCCCTTAACTCTTCTCTAAAAAACAGACAAATAGTTCCAGGCGCTTGACCAACGCCAACGCCACCTAGAAAACAATGCTTGTGCAGTGAAAATGTCACTTGTCAGAGTTAGACTATAGGCCATAGCCATAGAGAAAGGATACATTGCTCCGAGGGGCGAACTGTGACCTAGTAGCGAAAGTAGCTCGGAATGTACACATGACCTGTTCGCAGCCCGTTCTTTTCCGAACTTGGCGATAAACTGCCGTGTGTCTAGATAGATAATTTATTAAATAAAATATTTTGAATAAACTGAATATGTATGTAATATTTATTGAGAATAATATGACCCTGCTAAATATATAATTTTAATTATTTTTCATCAATATTCAGCATGCGAATATGATAAAAGCGCCATTGTATAATTATAAATAGTACCTGGAGCCACCGAGCGATGCACGGTAACCCCTGATCCCCCTCCCTCCCGAAACCACACACCTCGCCCCCACTCCGCCCCACCCCACCCCAACTGCGCCTCCCACCCCCGGATCCCCCACCACTGCACCCACCTCCTAGACCTCCCACATACACCCCATCCAGTTTTTCCATTTCTAGCTTTCTAATGGTTCACATATTATTTGTTTACTCATACACCAATTTGCCCACATTATTAATATTTCGTTTCGAGAAAAAATCCTCGCTTTTCAACGATTTTTTTTCAGAATGCATTTATTTATGAAAATAATAAATAAACTGCATTTTAAAAAATTTTAATTGAAAACGAAGAATTTTCAAAATGTTTAAAATATTAATAAACTGTTTTCTGACTGTTCTTAAATAATTGTACTTATTTATATTTAATATACTAATAAAGCAATAACAAATTTACTTTTGATATTAATTATTATATAACTTTTCGAGGATAATATAAATATGATTCAATCAAATTAACTGTATCTACTATATCTTCGTTCATCCGTCATTTTTTTTCAATTTATTTTGAAAAGATATATAAGTCATGCTAATATTAAAAATAGACAAAACTTTGATAATCAATAACCAAGGGCATTCTTTAATTTAAAAAATACAATATTGTCATAATATTGGCGAAAATAAGCAACCGCTTGGAGAGCTATTACAAAGGATCAAAGATAAAATTTAATATTGTATTTAAATAAATCATATTAGAAATCAAATTTGAAACGAAATTTTCTCTGGAGACGGACTGGTAGAACTTTTAATTGAAAGTAATGGAAGGCAGCCCAGGGGGTCTTAGTAGAGGCATAGAAAAACAATTTTTTTCCCTCCTTTTCTTAATTAATTATTAAGAAAAAAATTTTAAACACTGCTGTGGAGAGAGGAAGGAAGCATTTTATTTGTTTCCTTCATTGGCCACTTGAAACCCTGAAGAAGGAGAGAAGAATCCTACGAAACGTCGGTTTGAAAGGAAAGGAGGAAGGATTCCAATAAATTACACCTTATTTGGATATGTGGTAATTTTTTCTTTCCTCACTACCCCTGGGGTGCCTTCCATTACATTCAATTAGAAGTCAATAATTTTAATAATTATTAATAACTTTTTTGTATCAAATTTGATGCCCTACGTTGGTCATTTTTTCAAATTTATTTTTTAAATAGCTACCTAAAAATCAAGTTGAAAATTGTTCGAAACCTTTCTATTGACAATAAAAACATAATTCAAATAAACAGATTGTAGCAAATCACACTTATGCCTTATTTGATTATTAAAATTTCAAACACTCAATGTTTTCTTGTTTAATCTATTACAAGTTTATTTTCATTTTCATAAGTACTTAATCATATGAAATTAAATTATATGAAATCGAATAGAAAGAAAAAAATTCGAAGGTGAGATTCGAATTAAAAGCCTTTGATTCGAGTTGTATGATTTATTATATATATAAATCTTTTACAAACAGCAATCTTCAAACATTTATTCGATCTCCAAACGTTTCGGGAGAATTTCTTCCTTTGTCAATGGAATTTAAACTCAACATTTTGGCAAAATGGGTTTTTACCCGATGCCAATAAATAAATGAAAAAAAAATTAAACTCAAAAAAAAATATGTAGCTTTATCTAAATAATATAAATCAACACTAAAAAATAAATATTTAAAAAAATAGCCAGAATGATACAAATTAGGTCTTGGTGGACGTAAAATTTCGTGTGTTTCCTTTTATTTGAAATATGTTAAGTTGCTTGTTATTTTTAGTTAAAACCTAAATAATACCAAATAGAATAATATAATTGTATTCATATAAAAATAAAAACAAAAAAAATTGTGACGACACTAATAAGGTCTCGTATTTATTTTATATGGAACCCTAATCAAACGAGTTCCGTCTTAAGTTCATTTGCGCAAACGCCTGTCCATAGGCAACCACCAGTTCTAAAGAGGGGTAGGAGGGGAAAACACCGGGAGGGAGGAAGGAGAAAGCCCGACCACCACATCCACAGACATTGCTCCGAACAAATATATCATTATATAATAATATATAATATAATTATTATTATAATATTATCAGCTAACTAGTAGAATTATAAATTATCCAGCTGCGAATAAATACATTTACGAAACATTTAGTTTACCATACAGAGGGTATGGTCAAGTATTGTAATCGTGCATGACAAAAGTGGTTTTTTCCTTCTTTTTTTCGAAATATCTCAAAAACGGCTGGAACTATTTTGATTAAAAAATTGAGCGAAACCATAGCATTTCGCTAAACAAATAAGCTCTAATAAGTGAACATCGAAAAAATTATATTTGTCGAGATAATAATTGTTTTATAAAAATGTCTGTTAGTTAGTCTGTCAGTCTGTGCGTTACCAAATTATTGTGGACGAGCTAGCTCAAAAACTAGTGTGAATATCGAAAGCAAATTTCACACGCAGTTTTGCTCCATTGTGATTAAGAGCTGATTAGATTTTGGTGCATATCGACCCAAAATTAAGTGGGATGGAGGGTTAAAAATTAAAAATCTAGACCGTTTGAGCAAACTCAACCAAATTTTGTATACATAATCAGTGGGACACCAGAAGTATAAAAATGAAAAAACTACCCCCCCCCCCCCCCGTACATGATTACAAATAATTTTAGGGACCGGGTTGTATGGTAAAGTCATGTGGATGGCCACATCAGAACACGTCAGCTTATTTTTAATAAATATAGAAAAACAGTCCATTTCTAACTTATTGTTAATGGAATTTTTGTTATTTAAAATTTTTCGATCATTTCTAAAATTATAATTATTACATAAAAAAAAGGATTTTAATCTTTTTACTAAATTTTGATTTTTATATAAAATTTTGTGATTAGAAAAATCAAAATTGTTTCCTAGGTTGGTCGAATGGTGTATATTCGCAATTTTATATTCTAATTGAATATTTGTTTATAAATTCTAGATTTAAAATTTTTTCGTCTGTCCAATATAAGTCACAATCTAAGCGAACAATTTTGTGAACTAAATAAATTATTTTGATTTAAGAGAGGAATTCTTCATATATATGACTGTTGGTGTATATGTGTGTGCAAGCCTAAGCTTAAATCTTAATTAATGTTTGTTTTATTTCTAATAATTCTATTTTTATATTTAATCGATTTTTCATCTTATTTTAGGATTTCATCTGCTAGATGTTTCTCCCAAGCCGATTCAGGTTTTGAATGAATTCAATATGGATTTCATGTTCAATGATGGCAGAAGGTATTGTTTTATTTTAATTTTTTGAGTTATTTGAAGTACTTTTCATGTTTTGAATAATTAAATATGGATTTAATTATCAATGATGGGACAAGGTATTGTTTTATTTTAATTTTTTGAGTTATTTGAAGTACTTTTCAGGTTTTGAATGAATTCAATATGGATTTCATGTTCAATGATGGCAGAAGGTATTGTTTTATTTTAATTTTTTTGAGTTGTTTGAAGTACTTTTCAGGTTTTGAATAATTAAATATTGATTTAATTATCAATGATGGGACAAGGTATTGTTTTATTTTAATTTTTTTGAGTTTTTTGAAGTACTTTTCAGGTTTTGAATAATTAAATATGGATTTAATTATCAATGATGGAACAAGGAATTGTTTTATTTTAATTTTTTTGAGTTTTTTGAATTACTTTTCAGGTTTTGAATAATTAAATATGGATTTAATTATCAATGATGGGACAAGGTATTGTTTTATTTTAATTTTTTGAGTTATTTGAACTACTTTTTAGGTTTTGAATGAATTAAATATGGATTTAATTATCAATGATGGAACAAGGTATTCTTTTATTTTAATTTTTTTGAGTTTTTTGAAGTACTTTTCAGGTTTTGAATGAATTAAATATGGATTTAATTATCAATGATGGAACAAGGTATTTTTTTATTTTAATTTTTTGAGTTTTTTGAACTACTTTTTAGGTTTTGAATGAATTCAATATGGATTTTTCATATTCAATGATGGCAGAAGGTATTGTTTTATTTTAATTTTTTGAGTTTTTTGAAGTACTTTTCAGGTTTTGATTAATTAAATATGGATTTAATTATCAATGATCTGATAAGGTATTGTTTTATTTTAATTTTTTGAGTTATTTAAAGTACTTTTCAGGTTTTGAATGAATTAAATATGGATTTAATTATCAATGATGGCACTAGACATGGTATTCTTTTATTTAAATTTTTTTGGAGTTATTTGAAGTAGTTTTCAGGTTTTTAATTAATTAAATATGGATTTAATTATTAATGATGCCTCTGTAGATGGACAATTTCCTATCTTAATTTTTTTATTTATTTTAAGTACTTTTCACGTTTCGAATGAATTAAATATTAATTTCATTATCAAAAACTAATTTTGTAATTTTCTTTTCTAAGAACTTATTCAGCTCGTGTGACAAGTGATAGTTTGCCCCCAGTGCTAATTGTTATTTAGGATATAGGCTACTTAATCGAATTCTGACTGCGCAATTAAGATATATCTTCGGTTACTATATCTAATCTGTTAGTAATTTGAATTATTTTCACAATTTTAACTTGACATTAATTTGTAATATGTCTTCATTATTTTGTAGATTCGTGGTACAAGTTATTGTTTTCCACTAGAACCAATACAGGTTTCGGATATAGTCTAGTTACTCAAATTCTGAGTAGGTACGCAATCAAGATAAATCTTCGGTTAGTATATCTAATCAGTTATTAATTTGAATTTGAATTTTTTTTCTTCATATATTGAACATGACATTAATTTCTAATGTCTTCTTTAATTTCTAGATATAAAGTAGTGGTTGGTTTGTGACTTGTCATCTAATCTCTTCAATGTCTCGGCGAGTCTGGACTTAGGTAAGTAAATATTTTTCACTTGAAAGCTATTAACTCATTATTAGATTTTAATAAATATCAAACAGATTTTTTTAATTTATTATACTATTTCTTCGATAATATTCTCATTAATAGCTGCTAATTTAATAATAATTTAATTTAATAGAAGGCAGTCCTGGAATAAATAAAAAAATGTATTTATTGGATGGTTTTTTCATTTCAGATTTTGAACCGACGTATTGGAGGAATTCCAATTCTGACTTCGCAATCAAGTTAAATCTTTGGTTTGTAAATCTAATCAGTTACTAATTTGAATTTTTCTTCACATTTTGAACATGACATTAATTTCTAATATGTCTTCTTTCTTTTATAGATAAAATGGTGTGGCTGGTTTGTGGAGACTGTTGTCATCTCAACTCTTCAATGTCTCGGCGAGCCAGGACTTGGGTAAATATTTTTCACTTCATAGTTATTTACTCTTTATTGAATTTTAATAAATATCAACATTTTTAAAATTTATTATAATTTTTCTTTGATAATATTCTCATTAATAGCAGAGGATTTGATAGAAGGCAGTCCAGGAATAAAAACAAGATTATGTCCATTAAAAGAGTATTTCTTCGATGGTTTCTCTTACAACTTTTGAACTGAGTTTTCGGAAAAATCTTCACTCCTTCATGGTTCAAAGATTCAATGAAGGAAGCATGTAATATTTTCCATTCTTTCCTTCTTTTACAGTACCTACTTTTAGTTTTGAGAAAATATTTTTATATTTTTCATCATCAATAGTATAGAGTATATATGTATACATATGACCTACTCTATTGATGTTGGTAGGACTAAAAATATTTTCTCAACTCCAACGAGTACTGCAAAAGGAGACAAGGCTTTCTTCATTATCCTTTGAACCCTGAAGAAGGAGGGAAAATCCTCCGAAACGTCAGTTCAAAAGCTGTAAAGAGAAAACCTTCCAATAAATACTCTTTTAATGGAAATTATATTTTTATTTCTTGCATTACTAACTTGCATTAAATCCTCAGGTATAAATCTACAAGTCTGTTATTTTTAAATAATTATATTATAATTTTTAATAGACGTCTGGTCTCCGAGCAACTGGAAGTTCCACCGACTGGTTTTATTCTATATTTCGACGAATGGTAAGTAAATTCAAGCGGGGCGCAGATTCAATTCAATTAGTATTTTCTTTAGCTCGATTCATTAATTTCTTAAGACTTTTATTCACAATTTTTAATTTACTCGAAATATTATTTTGGTTTTAAATATATAGGTACTTAGCTAGTTATTTAGATCATGAAAAGGCTATTAAAATGCCGCCTTATAGTCTAGGATGTCGTTCTTTTTTTCTCTTTCAGACAAAGGTTCTCATCCTTACCCCTTTACTGTAAAAGAATATTTAGAAAATAGTATTTTTAAAATTTTTAATAAATTTAACTAAAAGTAAAAAACATATATTCAATTTTTATTCTAAATTAAATAATTCAAATTCAAAGTAGAAAATTTTCTTCATACAGATTGCTGAATTGATGTTCCCTTATTTATTATTTTATAATATTTGTAGTAACAATTAGGAAGCCTTGTGTAACTTTTTTAGGTGTATTTAAAGATGATGTAACACTATTCGTAATTTAATATTTTTTTAATATGTCAGCCGGTTTATACTTGGCCAATGTACAGTTGTTTCGCCGAAAACGCCATCATCACCTTCTATTATACAAAAAATCAATCATGAAACTGGACAATGCTATTCACTGCCAGTAAAAAAATCAGCTTAAGGTAGTTATTTCACAAATGCAAAAATTCAAGAAGTCTTTGAAACTTGGAATATAAGTCATTAAAAGCATAATACACATACTGTTAAAATTTGAAGACGATTTACCACACACCAAACATGAAATAATTGCTATTAAAAATGACATTTTTTACATAGGGTAGATAGGGAAAGGGTGGGGATATGATCATTATTTTATTTTTTTTCATTGAAGGACTTTCACCATCTTGATGAAAAACTAATATTTGTTAGAATAATATATTCGGAGTAACTTAAAAAAAAATTGAAATTATTTACCACGTAGTTTTGATATAAAACAAAAAAAATCAAACATATTTGGGCTATTATTTTTAGTGGAGGGGATATAAGCACAGTGGCTTGGAAACGATCCGGCTAGTATGTGTGTATCCATATAGAGATTTCGTAGTGTTTGTGGACAGTCACGTTAAAAAAACATAACCTAAAATTTTAGTTCCGTTCATATTTATAGAGTGGTTACGAGGCTAAAACTTTTTGTGTGGATTGTCGCGAAAGAACCTCCTCAAATACAATTATAATCATATACGCTGCGAAGTATTTTTGCTAAATATTTTTGGCTACATTTTTTATATGTGTATATACAAGTATTTATATTTTTTGTCTTTTTTTGTTTTTACTATTTTCATACGCATTATCTATCTATCTAAACTTATTATAATTGACTTGCGCGTCAAGGCCGATGTGAATTTTTTTAATTTGAATTCCCACTAATAGTTAACGACAAATAAAATTTATTAAAATTAGGGATTTTAAATTATTATTTTAAATCTCATTAATAGTTCATGACAAATAAAATTCATTAAAATAAGGAAATTTAAATTATTAATTTAAAACCCACTGCGTAGTTCAGAGGGCGCAGTCCCCTGCTAAACAAGATGCCCCCGGAGGCGGGCTTCGCAGCTTGTATGATTATAATTGTATTTAAGATCCAATTTCTTAATTTTTTGCTGCCAGTGTATAGCGTTGTTCAGTTCCATGATTGATTTTTTTTCAATAATAAGTACTGATGTTTTCGGCGAAAAACTCTACCTTGTCCACCTATGTATAAACCGGTTGGCATTAAAATACTAAATTACAATTTATTAGTGTTATATCATTTTTAAATACACCTAAAAAAGTTACACCAAGGCCTCCTAATTGTTAGTAAAAAATATTATTAAATAATTAATTCCAATTCAATTTGTTTTTCATTATTAATTCAAAGCCATTAATAATATAAATTAAATTTTAATGTAAAAATAAAATGTCAAGATATTGGAGTAATTGATTTTTTTTTCATTAAATAACATTAGTTAAATTAGATGAGTAGGGTTTTCAGTGACCATTAACCGATCGCATCCGCATGGATTCAGGCATGTCGTCTACCTTATACGACAGGAAGGAAGGAAGGATGTGGAAGCTTCTCCTGAGTGAAATGGATGGTGTTGATGGGTGGATCTATATTGTAAGTAAAACTCGATCTCTTGTCTTCTGAGATCGGGTTAGGATATCCCTCTCTTCCGTTTACGCACCCTCTATGCCTTTTCAGGTGTCCACCCGTCCGCCATCTATTTCTACCCTACCGCCGATGGACATCGCAGTCTCCGCTTCTTGATTATCCAATTGATAATCAAGAAGGCTCCGAAAGGTTAATTGTTTAGAAATGAATAGAGTAGAAAGGTGTGTGGTTGATTTACGATGTTTAGTATTGTATGTGTCCATTAGGTGGTATGGAGTAAATACTGCTCTAATACCTACTAGGATTATAAGGGGTTTCTCTCTATCTTTCTTTCTCTTTGGTATGCAGTGTCTATGTGTGTTTTTTTCAGGTACGACAGACATATACATTTATTAGACATTATAAATATCAACCACAAATATGCCTTTTTAGTTTAGGTTCAGTTTACTTATAAAACTAATTATCCTCAAATATAGACCTCCTAGGTGAGGAATTAGATTATAGGGGGCGATTTTAGAATTTTTAAATAATATATATCTGCGCCTTCGCCAACGTTATGTCTTTATTTGTGTGGGGTTTAGGCCTTTTTATTATTAAACTCGGATATTACCGACTGTCTTGGGTATAGGATGCAATGTCAAAGTGTATTACTCAGAAATTAGTCTGGCATAGGTGTGTTGTTTTCGCTAGTTTTAAGAACCCTCATCGTGTAGCGCGAATGTGCCGGGTTGAAGGGTTGCCCGGACGTCAGGATATAGGGAATTCCAGCTTTCGAGAGGATCGCATGACTGTGCATCAGATACCCGAGAGATAGGTCATATCCTCTATCTGTGTGACTGTGTGTTTTTTCTATAATTTGTCGAAAGAATATTTTAAAAGTCTTTCATTTGGAAACCGATTTCATATGACCTAGTCGGCTAATACGGGTGAGTATCTTGGAAAGCTGTATGGTAGGGCTAACTATGTATCGTCGATAGGGTTTCTTTTTTTCAGCAGACATACAGTGATCCATGAAACTTACGCCGTATTCCATGGAATACTATGCTTTAATCGGTGTCCCATCGTAATTTAATCAAACCAATTCAAAACTCTCCTCTCTTTAGCTCGTTTCGAAATCCCCAATGCATAGGTGGGGGGAGAGTATTGAATTTGGTATTAGGTGATAAGAAATCTTTTGGATAATTCTTATCTTAGGTAACATGTGTGAGTGGTATCATTTTCATTTTCTTTCTTCTACATATAATTTTCTTTCGGGGCGGGCGCGTTTTCTCGTTCGTCATCTACGCGACGGTATTAAATCCGCGACATTTTAATCTCGAGTAGGATTTCTAGGCCATACCGAGCCTAGCGTGTGTCGTTATATACTACGAGGGGAAGTTGAAAAATAAGTTTCCCCTGTCGACTGTGGTCAGAGTTGTGTATGAAAGTCAAAAAATAGAATGAGACATTAAAGATATAACAAACCTTTATTTTTCCACATAGGTACCAAGTACATTGAGACATTTGTCATATCGCTTAATAAGCTTCAAAAAGCCCTCCAGGAAAAAATCAGGGCTTTGCATACGGAAGAAGCGTTGAACGGCTTGTTTCACTTCCGTATTGCTTCCAAAGCGCCTTCCCGGGCGCAATTCCAATTTCAATTCAATTTCAATTCCAAATTCCAATTCCAATTCCCAATTTCTGTTCCTGATACTCCACGTGCCAATTCATAGCGGATAACCGCTCTCACTTTCTCCTTTGACCACGAATTCAAAACGCACCTTCTCTCCATACCTACCGGGGCTCAAATGAGAGGCTGGTCTCCGCTTTGCGCAGACACTGCAACAGCGCAATCTTCTTGATTTGCACCGACCTCTACCCAATGGTGTATCGGTGACTTGCGCGTTTTCCTGCTGTGTCGCCTTTCGCCCATAGCCGTTCAACGCTTCTTCCATATGCAAAGCCCTGAATTTTTCTTGGAGGACTTTTTGAAGCTTATCGAGCGATATGACAAATGTCTCAACGTACTCGTACGAGAATAATAAAATAAAGGTGTGTCATATCTTTAATGTCTCATTCTATTTTTTGACTTTCATACACAACTCTGACCACAGTCGACAGGGGAAACTTATTTTTCAACTTCTCCTCGTATATCGTGTTCGCGTTCGCGATCGTCTTGAAGAAAGAAGAACTCAAGAGGCAGCTAGATCTAGTTGGCCACCTGTTGCCATTTTGAGTGGGCTTTGTTGGATTAACGTTTAGTTTAGAACATGAAGTCATCAGGGCGAAATCAAGTGGTTTCTTCGGTTAGTATTATCAAACTCTCTTTTTCTTGTAAGTCCAGTCAATAGGCAATTTTACCTAGTGTAATGCAGATAGTTCAGAATTTTTGATATATTTTGTATTTTGGGATCATGATGAAAAATTTAAAAATTCCGGTCCCTCGTTTCGAATAGAAGATGCTGTAAATATCTTTTTTATTTTTTTTTTTATTTGAAATATCTCTTTTCCAATAAGTTTTACAACAAAACTACTTATAATTGAATGTAATGGAAGGCAGCCCAGGGGTAGTGAGGAAAGAAAAAAGAACACATATCAAATAAGATGTAATTTATTGGAATCCTTCCTCCTTTCCTTTCAAACCGACGTTTCGGAAGATTTTTCTTTCCTTCTTCAGGCTGCCTTCCATTACATTCAATTAAAATTTCTACCAGGCCGTCTCTCTCCAGACAAAATTTCGTTGCAAAAAACTACTTATTATAAATTTTGCAATTTTGCGGAGAATTAAATTTCCTATAATTTTGAACTAAAGTATTTTTTCTATAGCTAATAATTTGAGAATTATAAAGCTTCAAAATAGAAAAATTAAGCAATTATCAAAAATTTCTCATTTTTAAGTATTTTAATTCATTTTTTTTAATTGTATATTAATAATCTATGCTAAATATTTTTCAAAGATCTTACCCATAGAGATGTATCTCCTTATCTGATCACACTACTGAAGAATTACTTCACAGATAGGACAATCACCATTGATGGCAGATCCATAGGCGTGACATGCGGGGTACCTCAGGGATCGGTCTTGGGACCCCTGCTCTGGAATGTTTTGTATGACGGAGTCCTTAGGCTCGACGTTCCCAGGGACTGTAGAACAATAGCTTTTGCCGACGACCTCATGGTGATGGTCATCGATAGGAGTGAGGAGGGTATAGTCGGGAAAGCCAGAGATGTGGTGGCTATGATAAATGTTTGGCTTAGAGAAAGACAGTTGGAATTGGCACCAGAAAAGACGGAAATAGTAGCATTGGTTGGTCGGAAAAAGATTTCTAACCTGACAGCAGACGTGATGGGAACACCAACCCAACCTAAGAGCGCTATAAGGTATCTGGGGGTTATTATTGATAAAAGTCTGTCTTGGGGACAACACATAATCATGAACACGAGCAAGGCAAGTAGGAGCGCTATGGCTCTCCAAAGGTTAATGCCCAGGATAAATGGTCCTGGAACTAGTAAAAGACGTGCGCTTAACTCTGTGGTTAATTCTGTAATTCTGTACGCCGCCCCAGTGTGGGTCGACGTTCTCAGAATAAATAAGTACAAACAACTTTTGATTAGAACCCAGAGGAGCGCACTAATCAGGGTAGGATGCGCATACAGGACGATATCGGCTGCGGCCATCCAGGTTTTGGTGGCAGTCCCTCCGATCGACCTGTTGGCTCTTGAGCGGTCCTACAATTTTGGCGCAGACCCCGATTCAAAAGTCCTGAACAGAACGTGGATGCTAGAAAGATGGCAACACAGATGGGAAAATGCGGATCAGGGGAGGTGGACTTACCGCCTTATCCCTGACCTGCAAGTTTGGTGTCAGCGTAGGCACGGAGAGCTGGACTACTACCTAACACAGGCATTGAGCGGGCATGGCAACTTCGGAACCTACTTGAGGAAAATGAATCTGAGAGATAACGACCAATGTGGTCTGTGTGGCTCGGCAGATTCACCAGAACACACAATTTTTCTTTGCAAGAAATGGGCTGACAGGAGGTCCCGGGCTGAGACAGTGCTTGGATCCACGCTTTCAGTGGATAATGTCCTGACACTGATGCTAGAGAGTCCGAACAACTGGAAAGTCGTTGCTAATCTGTGTAAGGACTTCCTGCACAACAAGGACAACAACTAGAGAAGATCGCCCACCTCCTCTGAAGTAATGCGACAAGCGGTTCCGGAGGAGGGTGAAACGGGGAATGGGGGTGGTGCTGGCAAATAGACCTCGCGAAATATTCATTTTCAAAATTACCGCCGTGTCAAATGGGAAAATAGATAGGGCTGTATGCATCGATATTTTGAGGCACTAATTGCTATCTTCTTTCTATTTTCATTGCTTTATTTCTAACCTTAACACGAAATTTATCTTAAACTCTTTTTATTCTGATGTCGTTAAGAATGGTCTTAACTCATTTGATAGCTCCTCGAATACTGGAAAACTGTTGAATTTTACAATGTAATCGCATCTTGTTTTCTCTCCCAATCAGGCAATCAGACACCCAACCAGATGACTAATTAATTAATGTGATAAACCGATAAGCAACATTTGTTTTTGAACCTACGCAGAGAGCGTTAATATGAACTGTTGAGTGCCCAAAATTCATGATAATAGCAGATAGATCGCAGGCATATTTTTATTTGTTTTTTCATCAATTTAGATTGATCTATAGTTTTTTTTCTATTTGTTTATTTGATTTACAACCAAATAGAGAATAGATTAAATTGTGTTGCCCGCTGCGATCATCTGGCTATATATTATATGTTTAGCAATTTTTTTGTGCTAAAAATGCAATTGGCATTTATTGATTAACTAAACTTTAACTTTACTAAAATTAAACGGAGTATACGAACATTTTATTCATCTTAAGTTGAATTAATTTATATTATTACTTTGATTATATTATTTGCAATTGGCTTAACTTTTAAATTACTCTTTTATATATATAATTTATTTATATATATAATTTACTTATATTTTGTGCAATTTAGATTTTGCAATTAGCTGAAACTTTAACTTCTTTATTTTTATATATATAGTTTTAATTTAATCCTAACATAAAATCACTTGTATTCAATTTTAAAAATTAATATTTTATAAACCAAAAATTTATATTAAATTCCATTAAAAACTACATACAGTCCACTTTCTTATCGAGAATTAATTTTTTATTTTTCTTAATATTAAATTAATATTCCCAGCTGCAGTGAGCGGCACCAGGGGGTTTTAGCCGGTGGGAGTCCGGCACTACCTTAGGGTGTCCGTACGGATTTCCCTCCACAAAAAAAAAAAAAAAAAATATTTTTCAAAGTTTCTTTTTGCCGAGAGTAGCGGAATTTTTATAAATTAAAGGAGACAATAAAGAGTGTGTCTTCTACTGGAAAAATAAATTTTTAAATTTATTTATAACGGAACTATAGTTTCGAGCCCTTTGCTCTCTTCATCAATCTATTACAATTGATTCATAAGAAACTATAGTCTCGTTATAAATAAATTAAAAATTTATTTTTCCAGCAGAAGACACTCTTTTATTGTCTCCTTTAATAAATATTTTTGGTTATATTTTAAATTTTAGTGAGTGTTTTTAAAAAATTTCATTCTTATAAAAAAAGATTAAAAGAGAAACTGGAAACTTCATCTATATACTGTACAACAAATTTTGCCATTTTATCAAGCCAGAGGTCACATATTATTATATATGCTAAATAGTGACAATTCTATTTGAAAATCAACTAGTGTGGGCACCACACGACATTCAAATTAGTTTCTCTTTTATTTGATATCATTATACCAATTTTCTTCGT
Source organism: Forficula auricularia (assembly GCA_024734495.1). Lineage (NCBI taxonomy): Eukaryota > Metazoa > Arthropoda > Insecta > Dermaptera > Forficulidae > Forficula > Forficula auricularia. The sequence continues at coordinate 21,337,297 of JALMQS010000128.1, forward strand.
TCAAATTACTTTAATTTGGGTTTCCCCCAATGCTCAAGCATGAAAAGTTTTTTTTTTTTCAAAATATCTCGAAAAAGGCTGAAACTATTTTGATTGAAAAAATTGAGAAAAGCCATAGCGTTTTTATCTACAAATAAGCCCTAATATGAGTTAACATCGAAAAAATTATATTTTTCGAGATATTAATTGTTTTGTCAAAATGTCTGTTAGTTAGTACGTACGTTACCTAATATTGTATACGCTTTAACTCAAAAACTAGTTTGAATATCAAAACGAAATTTAACATGTATATTCTTTATATTGGGATTAAGAGTTGATTAGATTTTGGTTCAAATCAAACCAAAAATTTAGGGGTTGGAGGATTTTAAAAAATTAAAATGATAAAAATTTTCAAACTTAAAAAACCAAGAAAAATGAAATTTTCTATAAAAGAGTTCTATAATAAAAAAGAATATTGAAGTAATTTTTGGAGACGGAGTGATAAGAAAATGAGGCGGCCCAAAATTCAAAAAAGAGAGATAATTATATCTATCCTTTTTATTCAAAAACTGACGATTCGGAGGTTTATTCCCTCGGGTCTGTTATCAATTAAAATCGGAAGAAGGAGGGAATAAATCTTCGAAACTTCGGTTTTTGAATAAAAAAGATATATATAATTATCTCTTTTTTGAATTTTGGACTGCCTCATCAAAATCCACTCAATAAAAAAAGGTTTTTATTTTTTCTGGGTCCAAAATCGGGAAAATAACTCACTATGTGAAATTGATAGTGACCAAAAAGAGGAGGAGGGGGGTGGGGTGGGGGGTTCAGAAATATTTTCAAATAAAAATCGAAGTAAACTGATATTTCAAATAAAATAGTCTGATAATTAAAAGGAGATATTACTAATTGCTAATTGTCCCACAATTTAGGGTTTTTTTTCATATAATTGAAAAGTTTTTGTTTTGCCGAGAGTAGCAGAGTTGTTGATTCACAAAGAGAAACAAAGATGTTGTCCTCTGGTTGATGCAAATAAACATACACACACATATATCGAAATCATATATATATATATATATGTAGGGATTATTCTAGGTGGCTTAAACCAGGTGAAGAAAGACTCAAGTATTTTCAATAATATTGGTTTATTAATGCTTTTTAAATAATAATATAGCAAAATGCTTTATAATAGAAATAAAACTGGAGATGTTCGTGTATATTGAGTAGAAAAATACTTCTTGAAACTTGCTGGTTAAATCTTCGGTAAACATATACTTGATGAACTGAACTGAACTGAACTGAACTGAACTAAACTGAACTGATGGATGAACTGTTCCTGTCGGAGGGGTAATCGTAACTGCCTTGAAGCTTGGGGTAATCGAAACTGATTTGAAATTTTTCAATTTCAATTTAAAATATGTTTATTCAAATAAATAGGTTTCATACATGATTACATAACTTAATAAACTAAGTAACATTAGACCCTTCCTTCAAAGAGCGAATCCTTACTTTCAACATTTAACATTTTCAGGATGCGTTCTCATTAGGAAAGGGGTGGGGAGTCGAGATCGATGCAGGCATCTTGAATCGACTTATACTATATAAGATTTGTCTAGATTAATTTGCAACAACGCTTAGATTCCTTTTTCCGCCACTAGATGTCCCGGCGATCAATTTCAAACAAGATCGAATATGGCCCGGTCAAATTAAAAACTTTATATCGAAATTGAAATCACAGATACATGAAATATACTCTAATCAAAAGAGAGTAAATTTTTCTGATTAATCGTTTGGTTAATCATATCCATAATTTAATTAGTTTTATATTAAATAAGACGTACACGTTTCGTCATTTTATTTGTGACTTTCTCAGCAACTTAATTCTCAAATCAATTTCCGATAATTATATGAAATATTCTATCTAAAAAAATTGGAAAAGAAGAAAAAAGAATGTTTCTCATAATGATATTGGACAATTGAGTTGAGAAATAAGTCGCTGAGAAAGTCAAAAATAAAATGACAAAACATACGTCTTATCTATCTATCTATATATATAAAATCCTTAGTGTGTATGTACGCGATCGACCCACGCCTAAACCACTGAACGTATCGAAACCATATTCACACCATATGTTTGCTTAGTGCTGGGGATGGTTTATCTAAATTTTGAGCCAAATCGGTTTGATTTTATTTTTTATTTTTATATTTAATTGATTGACAGATAAGATCTATAGAAATAGAGCCTCTAAAAGGGCCAAGCAAACAATACATTATCCCTGCCCTGAAAGGTCAGGTCTTAAACAATGAAACCCCTCTTAACAAAAGAAAAAATTTCAGGTCAAAATTTCAGAAACTTTTTTTAAGATAATAAAATCTATTTTGAATACAGACATAATTTGTAAATTTAATTTTATATATCTATATATATAAAATCCTTTGTGTGTATGAACGCTATCGACCCACGCCTAAACCACTGAACGTATCGAAACCATATTCACCCCATATATTTGCTTAGTGCTCGCGATGGTTTATCTAAATTTTGAGCCAAATCGGTTTGATTTTATTTTTTATTTTTTTATTTAATTGATTGACAGATAAGATCTATAGAAATAGAGGGACAAGCAAACAATACATTATCCCTGCCCTGAAAGGTCAGGTCTTAAACAATGAAACCCCTCTTAACAAAAGAAAGGGGAATTCAGGTACTCAGAAACTTTTTTTTTTAAGATAATAAAATCTATATAGAAAATTTTGAACTTTGACACATTTATGATTTGGGTGGGGGGGGGGGATATGTTCTTTAAAAATAAATTATTGAATGAATGTCAGCTACTCAAGAAATTGTGGCCCCAATAGGTGGCGCTGCGGTCGATATAAATATATCTGTAAATACATTTAATTTACTAATTAATATATAAAGTTTGAATTTATAAGTAAAGAAAAATTAAAAAATTTTAAAAATATAAAATTCTAGGTATGTTTCATACACCATTCTCTCTTAAGAAAAGAATGTGATTATTTTATTGTTATTAGTTGGCTAACCTGAGCCTGTCGGGAAGAAACATTCTAAATCTTAATCAATGTTTCTTATTATAAATACATTTCTCAGTATCCCAGTGCATTCAAACCATTTTTTTAATGAAATGTTCTATATTGCATTATTTAGTTAATTGAATTTTAAATTAAGGATTTTTCTTTTTAAAAAGTTTTATTTCTATGAAATTTTTAAAAATAAGTTACAACAAACCATTTTTATAAGGTAATGTTCTATGTTGCATTATTTAGTTAATTGAATTTTAAATTAAGGATTTTTCTTTTAAAAAGTTTTATTTCTATGAAATTTTTAAAAATAAGTTACAACAAACCATTTTTATAAGGTAATGTTCTATGTTGCATTATTTAGTTAATTGAATTTTAAATTAAGGATTTTTCTTTTAAAAAGTTTTATTTCTATGAAATTTTTAAAAATAATTTACAACAAACCATTTTTATGAGGTAATGTTCTATGTTACATTATTTAGTTAATTGAATTTTAAATTGAGGATTTTTCTTTTTAAAAAGTTTTATATTTCTATGAAATTTTTTCAAAAAGTTCATTAAAAACGAAAAAAATGATCCCTGTTAAGTTGCAATATCTTTGTTCTTATCAATTAATCATATCAATCTATTAGAATATAATTTTTTTTTTTTTTTTTTTATTCAGTCTTACACTTTCTTTTAATTCAAAAGTTTTATCCAATGACATAATATTAATATAATTATTATACAGGGTGTTTCACAGAACTCACTCATTGAAATTTTCATGGAAAGAGTTGAGAGAAAATTTTGAACTTTGACATATTTATGTTTTGGAATATGCTTTTTTAAAATAAATTATTGAAAACTTTTGAACACTTTTCGCTTTGCCGCAGTCGCCATCAACTTTCATCTTTATTCTTATCAATTAGTCATATCAATCAATCTATTGGAATATAATTTTTTTTTTTTTTATTCAGTCTTACAATAATCTTTAAATAATTAAGCATATGTACGAGGGAAATTTAAAACATTTTTTTTATTTAAAAAACTATTCATTTTAGTTATAGGTAATATTGAATAAACTCCTATTGGATTTTTATGTGGAATTAAAAAATATTAAAATTTATGCCATGTTCCATTTGAAAAAGTTGAGTATTTACAACTTTTTGATTTTCGATTATTATGGTCATCCGGAAAATAAAATTTGAATTTTTATGATTAAGTAAGATTTTTAAATGTCTAATTAAAAGTTCCCAATGATCAAATAAATTATACAAACAATAGTTTAATTATTATTAATTTTTAAAAATGAACGCTAAATTGGCAGATTTTACAATCTATAAATATTAATCTGTTAAAATCTTTGTATACAGTGAAATAATATAAAAATGCCTGCACGACGTATTGTCATCGGTCGGACTACTCGACGAAATCAAAATTCACAAAGATATCTAGCAAATCTCACACCAGCACAACGAGCGCAAACACAAGAAAGAACACGAATACGGGTGGCACGTAACCGTGCAGAAGAAATGGAGGAACAACGAAACCAACGTCTAGCCACTATGAGGGTATTAAGGAGAACATCACGTAATTATACAACAGATGTAAATAGACGTTTAAGTCAGTTGACTAATAGATTGCAATTACAATTATCATCATATCATCGAGTTGCATTCAATTATGATCCTGCAATTGAATATTGTGCTCAAGCTGAAATTGTGATTGGTAACATGGATAAAGAATGCAATTTTTGCCATGCTTTAAAATTTAAAAATGAAACGGTAGGAATGTGTTGTTCATCAGGAAAAGTTGTTTTGCCAGCATTAAATGCACCACCGGAACCTTTGAAATCATTAATGTCAGGAGAAAATGCAGAATCAAAATTATTTTTAAAAATAATCAGAAAAATAAATTCCTGTTTTCAAATGTCTTCTTTCGCTGCAAAAATTATTCCTAACATTAATGCACAAGGTGTCAATTACAATACAACGTTTAAAATACAGGGACAAGTGTATCATCAGATTGGCTCTTTGCTTCCACTAGCGAATGAAACTCCGAAATTCTTACAAATATATTTCATGGGAGACGAAGATGAGCAAGTTAATGTTCGTTGTCAATTTCAACACATCCGAAAAATTCAGGAACGATTAATTGTATCAACATTAGAAACTTTTTTGGCAGAAAATAATCATCTCATTCAATTGTTCAAAAGTATGTCAAGAAGATTGCAAAATGACAATTACATGATTGTCATTAAAGCAGACAAAGTTCCATCTGGCGAACATGCACGTCGATTCAATGCTCCAACTGTTAATGAAGTAGGAATAGTGATGGTTGGTGATGCATTTGAACAGAGAGATATTCGCATAATGCGCAGAAACAACACTCTCCAGAACATTCATGATACGCATCGTTCATACGACGCATTGCAATATCCATTAATATTTTGGGAAGGCGAGGATGGATATCACATAAATATCAAACAAACAAATCCAGCAACAGGTACACTAATACTATTTACAAAGAAATTAATATTTATATTTACACAGGAATTAATATTCACAAAATATTTTCGTTATTTTATAGGAGGAGAAACGAATAAAAAAGTAAGCGCCATGGATTTCTATGGGCACAGAATTATGATTCGAACCAACCAAGATAATCATATTTTAAAATGCCGTCATTTATTTCATCAATACATTACAGACATGTATGCGAAAATCGAAAGCGAGCGATTACGGTATATTCGTTTCAATCAAACGAAATTGCGCGCTGAAGAATACATTCATTTACGTGATGCTATAAATAATAATGTTGATGGAAATTTAAATATTAATGACATTGGAAATGTGTGCATACTACCATCATCATATACAGGCAGTCCACGTCATATGCAAGAATACACACAGGATGCAATGACTTATGTTCGTGTTTATGGTCGACCAGACTTATTCATCACATTTACTTGCAATCCGCAATGGGATGAAATTAAAAAATATTTGTTACCTGGACAAGAAGCAAGTGATCGTCACGATATTACAGCACGAGTTTTTAAACAAAAATTAAAATCATTAATTAGCCTCATTGTCAAACATCACGTATTTGGTGAAACACGTTGCTGGATGTATTCAATCGAGTGGCAAAAACGTGGTTTGCCTCATGCTCATATTTTAGTTTGGTTAGTAAACAAAATTAGACCTGAGGAAATTGATAAAATAATCTCAGCCGAAATCCCTCAACAAAACTTTGATCCAGAGTTATTTCAAATTGTGACTGCAAATATGATCCATCGTCCTTGCGGTTCTATAAATATGAATTCGCCATGTATGAAGGATGGTAAATGCACAAAACGGTTTCCAAAAGATTTGTTATCGGATACTATCACTGGAAATGACGGATATCCGTTGTACCGTAGACGATCAACTGAAAATGGTGGACATTCCTTTATGTTAAAGTCGAGAAACGGACAAAATGACATTGAAATCGATAACCGATGGGTTGTACCATATTCACCACTACTATCAAAAACATATAAAGCGCATATTAATGTTGAATTTTGCAGCTCAGTCAATTCAATTAAATACATCTGTAAATATGTGAATAAAGGCAGTGACATGGCCGTGTTTGCAGTTCAAGGTGTCGACGTAAATGATGAAATTGCACGTTACCAAATGGGCAGATACATAAGTAGTAATGAAGCTGTATGGCGAATCCTTTCATTTCAAATTCATGAAAGAGAACCAGCTGTCACTCATTTAGCAATACATCTTGAAAACGGGCAACGTGTATACTTCACTGAACAAAATGCAGCAGGACGAGCAGTAACTCCACCAAAAACAACATTAACTGATTTCTTTCGATTATGCCAACAACAAAATGTTTATGGTCAATTTGCAAAAACATTGCTCTATTCAGAAGTTCCAACCTACTTCACATGGAATAAATCAAGAAAATCATGGGAACCTCGCAAAAGGGGTATGGCAGTTTCAGAATATCCAGGAATTTTTTCTACGAATGTTTTAGGCAGACTGTACACTGTTCATCCCTCGCAACGTGAATGCTTTTACTTACGATTGTTGCTGATTAATGTTCCAGGACCAACATCATTCGATTATTTAAAAACGGTCAATGGTGAATTACATGCAAGGAATCATGATGCATGCCTAGCATTACGATTGTTAGAAGAAGATTCGCATTGGGATACAACTCTTGCCGATGCTGCTCTCGGTTCATCGCCACATCAAATACGATGTTTGTTTGCCATTTTATTGACAACGTGTTTTCCAACTAACCCGTCTAAATTATGGGAAAAATATAAGGCTTCAATGAGTGAAGATGTATTACATGCTCTACGTACAATTCGAGGAGATCAAGATATAAATTTCTCGCCAGAAATATATAATGAATCTTTGATTAAGTTGGAAGATTTATCCATGATCATTTCGAATCAACCACTAATTAAATTGGGGATGCCATCAGCTAATCGGCCAGCAAGTGATTTATTTAATCGCGATATGCAACGTGAACAATCGTACAATCTTGATGGTTTGAATGCATATGTTCAAGAAAATGAACCAAAATTGTTACCAGAGCAAAAATTAGTTTATGATGAAATTATGCATGCAGTCGCTGCTCAAGAGGGCGGTTTCTTTTTTTGGATGCACCAGGTGGAACAGGGAAAACATTTTTAATTTCGCTCATATTGGCACAAATACGGTCTCAAGGTGATATTGCTTTGGCAATGGCATCATCTGGAATTGCTGCGACTTTATTAGACGGAGGAAGGACAGCACATTCCACACTAAAATTGCCATTGAACATACAAACAAATGAAAATGCTGTATGTAACATTAAAAAGAATTCCGGTATTGCTGATGTGCTTAGGAGATGCAGCATTATTATCTGGGATGAATGTACAATGGCACATAAACATTCTTTGGAAGCATTAAATAGAACATTAAAAGATTTGAAAGGCAGTGAAAGACTTTTTGGTGGTGCTCTCATTTTATTGTCTGGAGATTTCAGACAAACATTACCCGTTATATCACGCTCAACATATGCAGATGAAATCAATGCATCTTTGAAGGCATCATCATTATGGCGCACCGTTCATAAATTGAAATTATCAACTAACATGCGTGTCCAAATTCAAAATGATTCGTCTGCTGCACGATTTTCTAAACATTTGCTCGATATTGGCGATGGGAAAATGCCTATCAATCCAACAAATCAAAAAGTGAAATTTCCAGATGGTTTTTGTAATATTATGCCATCAAGAGATGCATTAATTGCGAATGTTTTTCCAGATATTCGGGTTAATTTAAAAAATCATCAATGGTTGAGCGAACGTACAATATTATCTGCTAGAAATGTTGATGTTGATTCCATCAATATTCAAATTCAAAACATGATGGAAACTGAATCATTTTCATTTAAATCAATTGATACAGTAGTAGAAGGAAATGAAACTGTTAATTTTCCTACAGAATTTTTGAATTCACTGGACATCTCAGGTCTACCTCCACATAATTTACAATTGAAAATTGGTTCACCAATAATTTTGTTACGAAACATAAATCCGCCAAAGCTATGCAATGGAACAAGATTGGTTATTACAAAAATTTTAAACAACATTATTGAGGCAACAATCATCAATGGGAAGTTCAAAGGAGAACATGTTTTGTTACCACGAATTCCAATGATACCAAACGAAGCACCAGTTCAATTTAAACGATTACAGTTCCCGATTCGTTTAGCATTTGCAATTACCATCAATAAGGCACAAGGCCAGTCTATGCAAATATGCGGCTTGGATTTGGAAAATGCATGCTTCTCCCATGGACAGCTCTATGTAGCCTGTTCGCGTGTTGGTAAACCCGATGATTTATTTGTTTTTGCCGAAAATGGAGAGACAAAAAATATTGTACATGATTTGGTATTAGAATAAAGTTTTACATTAAAACCCATATCAAACATTTATTTTTATTAAAAAAATTACATTTTAAACAAATTTAAACCACACAAATTTTTAATCCATGAATTTCATTGTTCTAAACATTAATTACTATTGAAGAGCCTTATACCGTATATTCGAACGGAGGAATGTATATTAAGTGTTTCCCTCCTAAATTCAAAAAATAAATTAATAGCCCTAATGAAAATGTATTAAGATCATTGTCTAAATTTATAATTAACAAGCTGCGCCAGGCTCCCTCTGCACGCCCTCTGCACCTTGGCCCTCCGGGCAGGTCAATTTTTTGTTAAATATGCTCAAAATAAATAATATCTACAATCTATAAAAAATATTTTTTATTTTGCTTTCGCAATGGGTTAAATTATTTCTTGGGGCCGATTTTTAATTAATCTAAAAAATTTAATGATGGAAAAATATGAATTTTTATGTTAAATATTCTCAAAATAAATTTTTTGGGAGGGTGGGGGATCGGCCAAGTTAAAATAAAAATCAAAGATTTAGAATGAAATTTGCCATAAATAGAGTTGAATAAAATTATATTGCAAACAAACTTTTGGCCGTCTCGAGACGCTGCCCGCCAGGGCCACCCGCCCGGAGGGCCAAGGTGCAGAGGGCGTGCCGGAGGCACGCCTGGCGCAGCTTGTACTATATATATATTTGTAGCAACGCTTAGAGAAATTTCTCTAAAAAATTACCCTCTTGGCTAGAAATCGAACCGACGAACTCTTGAACTAAGGGCATGAGCTCTAGCCATTGAACCAATGTTACATTAATATTTATACTTGATTTCTTTTACTAAAACTATATATATTTTTGATTTAGACTTTGTGTCTAGATAATATTGTATTCATTTGAACTCGAAGGAAAATGAAAAAACACCAATAGATTTTAAATTAAGAAACATTAAATATATTAATTAACGAGGCAAATTTGAAATATAATTCTCAGCTCTGATTTTAAACTGATGGCTTAGTGATTTTTCATTAACCAGGCAAATTTGAAATATATATATTCAATTTTTGAAATGAAGAACTCAATTCTTTTAAATTAGAGAAACATTAAATATATTGATAATTTGTTCTCCCCCCCCCTCGCCACTCAAAAATTAAAGATGCGAAACTTTTAAGAGACGATGTATTTTCGGTAGTTTACGGGTATACATTTTGAGTGTAGTTTTAAAGAGGAATACAATTTTTGGACCGAGACGCTGCCCGCCAAATTTCAGAGCAGAGGGCCGAGCTTCGAGGGCGTGCCGAGCTGCTCGTATTATTATATTTACAATTTGTGTGCTTATACAGTGGCGCAACCACGGGGGGGAGGGGGCTAAGGGGGGGGGGTCCCCCCGGGACGCATCGAAAAATGAACGTAAAGAAATACAAAATGAAAAAATTAACAAATGAAAATAAAAAAATATATTTGGTTAGTTTAATCAATACTTTAGACTATGAATATAGACAAAAAATTATTCTATTTC